>CM049799.1:14726126-15126126 GCA_027422405.1 Ptychobarbus kaznakovi | reverse complement strand
TCAAAGGTGTGTGTTCTCCTGATGTAAACGTCAGCATGTTGTGAAATGTGATGTAAGTGCATTGCGAAGTTTGTGAAGCACAGAGTCTTGTCACTTAAGAACATAAATCTCACAAATCTTGTCTTCATCTGAAAGAAAGTTATATACATTGTGGTATGGCATGGTGGTGAGTAAATAATAACGAGAGACTCTTTTTTTTTATTGGAGCATCTCTTTAACAGTGACCCACTCTCTGTAAACTTTGACTCTCTCTGGCAGCTTCTTGCACCCTAATGAAATTGAGCCATCTGGTGAGGATGACCCAGTCTATTTATGTAAAACATTCCATTAAAAAGTATAAAATTTAAATTCTCAGATTTAATTCTCAAAAAGTTATGACATTATAATATAACATCATAATATTAAGCATATTTTATTTCTTGTTGGCTGACCTAAGAGGAGAATATAGCTACAAAAGTAATTTTATAGACTAGAAGTGTGAATGTTGTGATGTGCGTGTGATATATATATATTTTTTTTTGCTATTTATTTTCTGAAATGTTTTACTTTATGTTCATGATTATGTTCAAGTGAGCATGTAATGAATCACAAGGCACTTTCTATTGCTGTTTATCAAATTCAATGCAGTTTGGTATCTTATGGCAATCAGCAAGAGGAGATAGAAGGCCAGAGTATTTGTAGGTGTAGATGGTCTACAATGGAATCTATTAGGACAGCTTGGCTATTATATCTGTAAAGCCGCTTTAAAACAAAGTGCTATACAAATATATTTGACTTGAGAAAACAGAAGTTTAAAGCATTGTATTTATCTGTGTCAACAGATCAAGCCTCACTTATATGAAATGAGTGTAAAGGGCAGGACCCTCTTCACTTTGCTAGAATGACAAACTTTTTTGGCTGAAAAAAATATTTGAGGAATATTTTTTTATAAATGTTTGTTCATTTCTGAAAGTTAATCACTTTCAAAATCAGAGGTGCTATCATGAAAATAGCTTTATATTTTTTATATAGCCATAATCCTGCAGGTCTTTGGCTTTTCCTCCTCTTTCTGATGTAATGCCAACCCTCACTTGAATTATTTCCTTTTTTTTTTTTGCTCTTTTCTTTTTAATAACATTCTCCATAATCTAGCTACATTTAAATTTGGTTCTTTATATGCAAAAGTGGAGTAACTTGCCTATCACTGACTGCTTATGTTGCCATTTTAATTAAGATTTTGTGATGTTTTATTATATATAGAGATGTGTCAGGGTGTGCTTGCTTGTAATTTGGGAATGGGCTTAGGTATTCTGTAGTTCTGTCAGTGTTATCATAGGATAAATCGTCTGAATGTAGACACAGGTGTAGTGTAGTGAAGACAGCTCTGTCTGTGTACCTTAGTTTTAGTAAGGGATATCTCTGGCTAAGCTTATGGCTATGGGTGCATGATACTGTATCCTTCTCTTTTCAGGTTTGCGACCTGATTAGGTACAGATTTATTTAATGTTCTGCATACTTTTTTATCAGGCATGAATTATTCCAGAATTTTAACATGTGACTTAGGGTAGCCAGAGAATACCTGTCCTTGTTGATACAAATTGTATCTTTTTAACTTAAATTCAGAGATGTTTATATACATATGATCTATGAAAAGTATATTCACTCACAAAGTTATGTACAATAGTAGTACATGCGTAAATTAATAAATATTTTGGGCAACATTTTATGAAGATAATTGGTTCAGGTTTTTGAGGGAGAGGAAGAGCATTAAATGCTTCTAAAATGAAGAAGGGACAGTAATTAACGATTTAATTTAATTTATTTTAAAGTAAAAGTATTTACAAGCTTATTTCTTAAATTACAAATTAGGGTTATTGGAGTAAATGGGGACAGGATTGGAGCAACTTAAACGGTGATCTTTTTCAACCCTTCTCTTGCGTTGGGGTCAATTTAACCCACAGCTTGAAATACCGGTTAAACTATTTACATCTTAAAATTTTCGGATTATTTTGGGTCATGAATGTGCATGTAAAGTTTTGAAACTGATATTTTGGAAAGGCTGTACAAAAAAAAACCCTGATTGGGAAACTGACCCACACTGGTTTTCATGCAAACCTTAACCAAAAATCCGACTCAAAGTTTAAGACTATTTGAAATTGAGACTCACCTTCTGATTAATCTAAAGAAAATTCACTGTTTCTTCATAGAGTTTCACAGTCAAAAAAATCTGTCAAAGGATGTTTCTGGTTAAGTTTTTGCTCTCAATTACTAGACTATTGCATCACTGAATAGAAGCAGAACAAACCCATTTTACTCTTAAAAGGGTTTGAGGAGTAGACAACAAAAAAGAAGTGGAGGAAATAATTGCAATAAATACTAGGTACAAACAATGTTATATACTATTTAGAATTGTTATTTGCACCTCACTATACAAATGGTCACTTCAGTTAGCCATGATCAAAACATACATATTTTTACAAGTAATTTTGGACATAAGAATAAGTGGGTAAATGTTGACCCCAACACATTTGTACCTAGTTCTTGAACACAACAGGAGGTTCTGATCATTTACATACTATTAATTCTGGCCTTGTTCTGTTAAACATTTTTACATCTGAAATCTAACTTCAAATAGACTTTTCCCTAAAACTATGAAGACAGATGTAATTTTGATGCATTTAAGAGGGCTTAGTTTAAGGGCAAGGAATGAGCTGTTAAGCTGTGATGGTAAAAAATACTGTCTGGAATGTTTGTTATGGAACATCTTTTATTTCAAAACAAGAAGAGCCTTCCCTTTGGCCTTGTGGCACTGTGTGCCATTCTTGGCGGTGGTGTGGGCATAGAGTATTTGCCTCTACATGGCATTGTGCTTAAGACACATCTGAATAATCTGAACCATGTTCAGCCAACCGTTTTCAATTAGATAAGATGTTAAGTTTTTTTGTTTTTTTGTTCACAAATGCTGAGTACGTTATGTTACATTTAGTATTGACTAATATGTTTAAGTGTGGATAATGTTCTACAACAGCATGTAGTTAAACAGACTGTTTGTATTTTTGGTCTTTATCATTGAAAAACACATTTGGTAGGGATGCTTTATAAAGCTGGACAAGTGTTCATGACAAGTTGTTTGATGTGCATTCATCACTGATAATTGTTTTCTGCAATATTGTAATGCTACAACCTTTAACTATCAACAATTAATCATCCTTCAATCACCTAAGATTGCCAAGGTCACTCTGTGGAAATCATTGCAGTCTGTGAGCTCGTGGTGCACACGAAATAATGTAAAGTAGCATTTCCTGCTGACTGAGATGCTTTGGTGTTGCGTATTAAGGTCTCAGTAATAGTTGATGTGTCAGTGGGCTTTATGCTTAAGGACCAAAGGAAGCAGTGAGTAACAATTTGAATGGCCACTGCCAATGATGCTTTATTTGTTCAAAGCACAGTATTACAGAGTAATAAATATGTGGTGATAAATGTGACTTGTTCAATATGTTATGGATTTTGTATTTGCTGTCATCTCCAAATATGTATCTTTTTAGCAAAGTTAAAGCTACAAAGAAACTTAATTTGCCCTTTTCTTATAAACCATATTGTCCTTTTGATGCATTTTTGAATAAAATTGTTGAAAGCAAGAAACATTTTATCTATACGAGTCAACCTTTCATCGGTTACTATGGTTTAAAATCTCAGATGCATTATGCAAAGTATGCATCAAAACTACAGTGAATATTTGGATCATAGACATTGTACTATTTGAACCGGAAAAACAAAAAATGAATGGCACGAAAATAAACATTTAATCTTTATTTTCAACCAAATATTTGTCACAGGCAACATGTTATTCCTATGTAACAGAAAGCTATATGAACAAAAAGAGAGGGGGGCGGGGGAAATAAACTGTAACCCACTTCCCCCCCCAAAAAAAACATACAACAAAAACAAATATTAAAATGAAACCGCAAACAAATACACATTGTGATCTTGAGTGTTTTTCTCTCTGTTTTAGTAGATGCAAATGCTGGTGGTTTTGTTTCAGAAATCTTTAGAAGAAAAATAATGGAAGCACAACATTTATCTTGCTATGGCAAATACATCCGCTCATGGACACCTGCCTTGGAAAAAAAAAAGCAGGACAAAACAAGTGCTTTTTAAATTTCCTGAACATTCTGGTATGAAGGTAAGGTTCAAACATTTCCCCAGCTGTCTTTGTTAGCATAAAAACACTAAATAGACAGACATCTTTGCACATTAGTGCAAAATAAAAGTCAAGATATTAATAAAAAAAAGGAAACTTTTATTGGCCTACATATCTGTATATGCTGAAAATATTTTACCATGCAAACTCTGAAATAAGACATACAGACCATGAATACTGAGGATTACTGGGTTTCTACCGCAATACAGCACACATACCAGCTGAGCAGAGAAAATATTGCATGGTGAAAAAGCCTGGAGGAGTCCATAGGTCCAAGACCTGTTAACAATTTTGAAAAGGTTCTGGGTGGGTAAAATCTTGAGAGAAGGCTCACCAAGAACAAGAATGGGGAAAAACGCAGGACATTCTTAAAAGATTTCATTATGGAACAGTCAACACACAGCAGTAGGACCAGATACCACACCATTTGTCATAACTCCACATGCTGATTAAGAATAAAATACTGACAAGATAGCTTTGGTATTAAATTGCAGTTTTTCTTGAGGATAAATTATCAGCCACTAATCTATCTTAGTGCTGCTAAATAAAAAAAATGTCATACGACCCTAACCAGCCAAAGCATCATTGTAAGAGTACATCTACCTACAGTAAACTTCTCAAGAGATGCTCAAAAACAACAAGCACAAACGGCAATATTATGATCTGGATGACACGAACTTAAAAATAAGAAAATTACAACATTTGCCTCTGCCGTACACCAAGTGTTTGACTAACCAGTCACCATGTTTGACAGTAATGAGGTAGCGATTCGTCCTGAGAACAGGACTGATGTTTTCATATGCTCCCCAGCCAGAAAGGCCACAGGTATTGCACAACCAGGTGCAGGTGTACTAATACATTCACACAAAAATTAAGGGGAAAAAAAAAGAGATGAACAGAGAGACAAAGCGCACAACTTTCTATCGATTCCACAAATGTATTTCCTCAAGCAGTTTCCCAAAAATATCGCAATTAAATACAAATCAAAATAGTTTGTCTGTCTGTCCATCTGCCAGCCCTGGCCTTTGTGAGCTGGCAGGCAGGGAAAACCATCGATATGGAGACTGGACAAGAAACACTGGGTGTTTGGGAAAATTCTACTGTCAAGATCAACGGACCCAACACAAGCGCTCCGTCACAGGGCTTCTATCACATTCTGTCAGCTCAGAACTACATCTTTTGAACCTGAATCAAACAACATCTTGCACTGAAGAAATAAACTAGTAATGAAGGTCTTGTCCAGTCTAAATCCACAGTAATTACGGATGTATGCACGGTTTACATGTGGCTAGCAAGAGTGATAGCCTCCCTTTGGTTATCCATAGTTTTGTTTATGGTTCACATTCATTCACAAGATAGGTGCCTCTGTTTCTACATTCTTCACTTGACTTCGGTGGCTCTGAATTTGATTTGATGTCAGGTGCTCTGGTGTTGAGAGGTGTTATTTGTGCTCTTCAGGGTATGTGGATGTGGCACTGTGATTCTTAAGTTGCACACAACTTTCACATGACCCTGAAAAAGTATTTTCTTCCAAACCTTGACTTTCTAACCCACTTAACTACAACAGAGTAAACAAAATGGATGAAAGAAGAAAAATGTTGTTTTCCACATTGTGAGCATATAGCTGTAGCCAAAAAAAACAAACAAATGGCCATTTCATAAAAACTAATTTTGTTTAAACTCATCTCAGGCTCTTCTAAAATACATATTTTTAAGCATTTAGTAAATCAAAAATCGTCATTCAAGAGTTCAGTATAATGCACCACTTGCTCCTAACTGGACGATTCTGGAGTAGGGCTATGAGGAGCTCAATACATGGAAACAGCCTGATGGGCTGTTCACAGGCGGACAGAGCTTTGGCAAAGTTTGAGGGAGGGGCAGCCATGTCCCTCAAGCCTCTCTGAAGGGGGTCAAAGGTCAAGGATCATTGGTCTATAGGAGAAGTATGGGCAGGTAAAAACTGTGCTTGTAAGCCAGCCATGAAGGCATTAGGGCTACAGGGTGGAAAGTGGGGTGATCAAAGAGGATGTACAACCATCACATGGACTCAAATTCATCAATACGCTGCTTGGTGTTGCCCTGGCGGATCTGGCGTAGGGTCTTGTATTTATCCCGGCCGGCTTTCACATTCTCTGCATGCAAAACATCATTTTGGGTCTTCTTGGAATCGTCACGGGCCTGGGCCAGTTCTGAGCTCAAGGCCTGCAATGAAGATGATGTGTAAGCGTACATCACAACAGCATAATTCTCCAAAAACATGTCTATTAGCACAGGGTTCTCCAAACTTTTTTTACACCACGGACCGGTTAGGTTTTGAAAATATTCTTTCTTTCTCGCTCTCAAATATATATACAGTGGTTACGGAAAGTATTCAGACCCCCTTAAATGTTTCACTCTTTGTTATATTGCAGCCATTTGCTAAAATCATTTAAGTTCATTTTTTTTCCTCATTAATGTACACACAGCACCCCATATTGACAGAAAAACACAGAATTGTTGACATTTTTGCAGATTTATTAAAAAAGAAAAACTGAAATATCACATGGTCCTAAGTATTCAGACCCTTTGCTCAGTATTTAGTAGAAGCACCCTTTTGATTTAATACAGCCATGAGTCTTTTTGGGAAAGATGCAACAAGTTTTCACACCTGGATTTGGGGATCCTCTGCCATTCCTCCTTGCAGATCCTCTCCAGTTCTGTTAGGTTGGATGGTAAACGTTGGTGGACAGCCATTTTTAGGTCTCTCCAGAGATGCTCAATTGGGTTTAAGTCAGGGCTCTGGCTGGGCCATTCAAGAACAGTCACGGAGTTGTTGTGAAGCCACTCCTTCGTTATTTTAGCTGTGTGCTTAGGGTCATTGTCTTGTTGGAAGGTAAACCTTCGGCCCAGTCTGAGGTCCTGAGCACTCTGGAGAAGGTTTTCGTCCAGGATATCCCTGTACTTGGCCGCATTCATCTTTCCCTCGATTGCAACCAGTCGTCCTGCCACCTGCAGCTGAAAAACACCCCCACAGCATGATGCTGCCACCACCATGCTTCATTGTTGGGACTGTATTGGACAGGTGATGAGCAGTGCCTGGTTTTCTCCACACATACCGCTTAGAATTAAGGCCAAAAAGTTCTATCTTGGTCTCATCAGACCAGAGAATCTTATTTGTCACCATCTTGGAGTCCTTCAGGTGTTTTTTAGCAAACTCCATGCGGGCTTTCATGTGTCTTGCACTGAGGAGAGGCTTCCGTCGGGCCACTCTGCCATAAAGCCCTGACTGGTGGAGGGCTGCAGTGATGGTTGACTTTCTACAACTTTCTCCCATCTCCCGAATGTATCTCTGGAGCTCAGCCACAGTGATCTTTGGGTTCTTCTTTACCTCTCTCACCAAGGCTATTCTCCCCCGATAGCTCAGTTTGGCCGGACGGCCAGCTCTAGGAAGGGTTCTGGTCGTCCCAAACGTCTTCCATTTAAGGATTATGGAGGCCACTGTGCTCTTAGGAACCTTAAGTGCAGCAGAAATTTTTTTGTAACCTTGGCCAGATCTGTGCCTTGCCACAATTCTGTCTCTGAGCTCTTCAGGCAGTTCCTTTGACCTCATGATTCTCATTTGCTCTGACATGCACTGTGAGCTGTAAGGTCTTATATAGACAGGTGTGTGGCTTTCCTAATCAAGTCCAATCAGTATAATCAAACACAGCTGGACTCAAATGAAGGTGTAGAACCATCTCAAGGATGATCAGAAGAAATGGACAGCACCTGAGTTAAATATATGAGTGTCACAGCAAAGGGTCTGAATACTTAGGACCATGTGATATTTTAGTTTTTCTTTTTTAATAAATCTGCAAAAATGTCAACAATTCTGTGTTTTTCTGTCAATATCGGGTGCTGTGTGTACATTAATGAGGAAAAAAAATGAACTTAAATGATTTTAGCAAATGGCTGCAATATAACAAACAGTGAAAAATGTAAGGGGGTCTGAATACTTTCCGTACCCACTGTATATATATACACACACACACACAAATTAGAATGTCGTGGAAAAGTTAATTTATTTCAGTAATTCAACTCAAATTGTGAAACTCGTGTATTAAATAAATTAAATGCACACAGACTGTAGTAGTTTAAGTCCTTGGTTCTTTTAATTGTGATGATTTTGGCTCACATTTAACAAAAACCCACCAATTCACTATCTTAGCAAATTAGAATAATTCATAAGACCGATAAAAAAAACATTTTTAGTGACTTGTTGACCTTCTGGAAAGTTTTTTTTTTTACTGTATATGTACTCAATACTTGGTAGGGGCTCCTTTTGCTTTAATTACTGCCTTTATTCGGCGTGGCATGCAGGTGATCAGTTTGTGGCACTGCTGAGGTGGTATGGAAGCCCAGGTTTCTTTGACAGTGGGCTTCAGCTCATCTGCATTTTTTGGTTTCTTGTTTCTCATTTTCCTCTTGACAATACCCCATAGATTCTCTATGGGGTTCAGGTCTGGTGAGTTTGCTGACCAGTCAAGCACACCAACACCATGGTCATTTAACCAACTTTTGGTGCTTTTGGCAGTGTGGGCAGGTGCCAGATCCTGCTGGAAAATAAAATCAGCATCTTTAAAAAGATGGTCAGCAGAAGGAAGCATGAAGTGCTCCAAAATGACTTGGTAAACGGGTGCAGTGACGTTGGTTTTCAAAAAACACAATGGACCAACACCAGCAGATGACATTGCACCCCAAATCATCACAGACTGTGGAAACTTAACACTGGACTTCAAGCAACCTGGGCTATGAGCTTCTCCACCCTTCCTCCAGACTCTTGGGCAGGGGAGTCAAACTCAGTTCCTGGAGGGCCACAGCCCTGCAGAGTTTAGTTCCAACCCTGCTCCAACTCACATACCATGTCGTTTTCAAATAAGCCTTAATGACTTGATTAGCTGGATCAGGTGTTTAATGAGGGTTGCATCTAAACTGTCCAGGGCTGTGTCCCTCCAGGAACTGAGTTTGACACCCCTGCTCTAGGACCTTGGATTCCAAATGAAATACAAAACTTGCTCTCATCTGAAAAGAGGACTTTGGATAACTGGGCAAAAGTCCAGTTCTTCTTCTCCTTATCCCAGGTAAGACGCCTCTGACGACAACTGTAGCCAAATTCCTTGACACGTCTATGTGTGGTGGCTCTTGATGTCTTGACCCCAGTCTCAGTCCATTCCTTGTGAAGTTCACCCAAATTCTTGAATCAATTTTGCTTGACAATCCTCATACGGATGCGGTTCTCACGGTTGGTTGTACAATTTTTCCTTCCACTCAACTATCTGTTAACATGCTTGGATACAGCACTCTGTGAACAGCCAGCTTCTTTGGCAATGAATGTTTGTGGCTTACCCTTCTTGTGAAGGGTGTCAATGATTGTCTTCTGGACAACTGTCAGATCAGCAGTTTTCCACATGATTGTGTAGCCTAGTGAACCAAACTGAGAGACCATTTTGAAGGCTCAGGAAACCTTTGCAGGTGTTTTGAGTTGATTAGCTGATTGGCATGTCACTATATTCTAATTTGTTGAGATAGTGAATTGGTGGGTTTTTGTTAAATGTGAGCCAAAATCATCACAATTAAAAGAACCAAAGACTTAAACTACTTCAGTCTGTGTGCATTTAATTAATTTAATACACGAGTTTCACAATTTGAGTCGAATTACTGAAATAAATGAACTTTTCCACGACATTCTAATTTATTGAGATGCACCTGTATATATATATATATATATATATATATAGATCTGAGGTTTTTTGTTTTTGGGTGAGGGTGGCGGGGGTTACTGCATGATGATTTAAATCACGCAAATGGCCTAAAATAAACTGTGAAAAGATTATTTTCTAAAACATCATGGACGGAATGGTCCTAAGAGCACTGCACGAGCTCGCGGCGCCATCTGCAGGACAGATAAAAGTGTTCAAATGATTAAAAGTGCCAAACGAGAGTAGAATCAGCACTGAAACGTGTTACTCAACCTGGTGACTTTTCATGAATGGCGGTGAGAATTTGAGATTGCTAGTGCTGTCATAAAATTTGCAACGGTTGTGATGTAATTATATAATAGGCTGTTGTCTGACACGCTACATGTCTGCTGTTACAGTAGTGTTTTTAGTTTTGATTCACTGTTAGCTAGCTTGGTTTGAGCCCCTTTAATTTGCATTTGGGAACACAATCCTTCAGAAATCATTCTAATATTCTGATTTGCTGCTCAAGAAACATTTCTCATTATTATCAATGCTAAAAAAAGATTTGCTGCTTAATATTTTGTGTAAACAATGATACCGCTCAAACATTTGTATTCGATTTAAAAAAGAGAGAGAAATTAATAATTTTATTTATCATGCATGAAAGTCATAAAAAGTGAGTTAAGACAATGATTTGTATTTAATAAAAGCATTAACAAATTTAATTAATATATTTGATAAATCCAAATAAATGCTGTTCATTAAACTTTATATTTATCAAAAAAATCCTGAAAAATAAAGTTTATCACCATTTCCACACAAAATATGAAGCAGCAAAATTGTTTTCAACATTGATAATAATCAGAAATGTTTCTTGATAGTCAAATAAATTGTAATGATTTCTAAAAGTGACAATGTCACAAAGTGACATGTGACACTAAAAACTGGAGTAATGAAGAAAATTCTGCTTTGCATCACAGGAATAACATTACATTTTATAATATATTAATTTTATTAATATTTTACAATATTGCATTTATTTTTTTTACTTTATTTTGATCAAATAAATTTAGCCTTGATGAACAGAAGAGGTTCATTTCAAACTCATTAATAATTGTACTGTTTCCAAACTTTTGGCAGGTACTTTAATAATAAAAACAATTCTATAAACTTTACTATAATATGTTATAGTACTTTATTATAATATATTATATTGTTATGATTATTAAATGCTGCTTTATATTTTTACAGAACAACAGTATGTATTATTACAATATAAGATATATCAATATATTTATGCTAAAATATATATTTTTAACTATAAGTGTTGGGGGCGTGGTCAGATTTTCCTTCTTTTTTGTCTCTAGCCGATCACATGCCTGATTTATGTTCAGATATTTCACTTAAATGACAATGAAAAGAACCTATTCAATGCCATTAAAGTGAAATTACTGAACCTACACATAGGAGCCTGATAAAAATTCTAATTTAAGAAGAAAATGTATGCGTATGTATCTTAAACTCTTTCTACTCAGTATTAGCGAGCTGTCTGAAACACATCTCTATGCTTGTGCGCGCGCTTTGGGTGTGTGTGAGAACAGCGCGTGAGTAATTAATTGAGTTCTCTTTCATTCTCATTCTTGTGGTTTAAAATTGCTTGAACGTGTAAATTGTCTAATTAATCTGCGAATCACATGCGTCAGATCAACTGCAATCTGTTTAACCTCTAATAAATATATGTCAGATCAGAGCAATCTTTAATCGACTAATTGAACATTTAATTTACATGAAATCGTCAAATTGCTACTCCATAGCAATCTCATACAATAAAAATACAGAATAATTAGAACAATCATTAACGCGCAATAAATAACACTGTGTTATATCTGTACACATTTTTCCCAGAATGTTCTTGCAACCCGATAGCAACTCTTCCACGGCCCAGTATTGGGTCGTGACCTGGTCCTCTGTGTAAGCAGATGGTCTAACCTGTAGCTGTTTTTGAACACGTTCGTTCTTCTGGGTCTCTGTGAGCCGTTCTTCCTCACTTCGATGGTGAGCAACTCCATCATTAGAGAGCTCAGCACTGGCTTCTGCACTGCTCTCGTCATGCTCGTCATGTTCATTCTCTGACGCACCACCTGCTGTAGCTGACATCACAGACTTCAGCTCGTCTTTAGTTTTTTCCAGATCTTCCTGAGCAGACAATGCCTACAACAAGGATAAGAGATGAAAAAATGCATCAATAAGCAAACATACAGCTTCAAATGGCCAGACATGGTGGTAAGCAAGTGGTAAACTTGACAGAGAATCAGAGAATGAGAAATTGAGGCTGCCTACGTTACAGCCTTTTGACATGTTAGGAAATGTGTTTTCTTCATTGGAAAAGATTTGGAGAAATTTAGCATTACATCACTTTCTAACTAATGGATCTTCTGCAGTGAATGGGTGCTGTCAGAATGCTTTAATGGTGAATTTCTGTCTTGCAAGCATGCATCTTTTCACTTCACAAGACATTAACTGATGGACTGTAGTCATGTGGATTACTTGTAGATTATTGTTATGTTTTTATCAGCTGTTTGGACCCATTCATTGCAGAGGATCCATTGGTGAGAAAGTGATGTAGGGCTAAATAATGTTATCAGGCAACAGTTACTCCTAACTGGTTGTGGGTATCACAAAACCCTGTTGCCAGATTTTTTATATTGGACAAGTAAAATGAAAGATGAAAAGTAAAATAAAAGGTTAAAGAAAAAATGTATACATGTCTTTCTCCAGACTGAGGCAGTCGTATACAGTGCAAGTATTACAAGTATTTGCCTGTGTGACATCAAAAATCCCACAACATTCAAACAATATATATTTTTTTATTTTGGTTAACTATGTTTTTTTTTTTTTTCAAACTATGAAACTGGCAGGATGTTTTCATTGTACAAAGACCTCTCACATGTTTAGAGTAAAGAAAATATTAAAAAGATTAAAGAAATTTCGGTAACACTTTATTTTAAGCTGTCCTTGTTACATGTACTTACTATTATAATAACAATAGATGATGCATAATTACATGCAAGTAACCCTTAGCCAAAGTCAAACCCTAATCCTAATCATATAGAAAGTACATGCATACTTGTCAACCTACGCATTCTGCGTAGTGGGACATTTTGACCTCAAAATATGCTGGTACAATTTGTCAGTCTGAACTACGCTCTGTCCATGCACAGTATTCAAAACAAGCAACAGAAAAAGGAGAGCGTTTCTAAACCTGTTGTCCAACAAAAAGAACATTATAACATCCATTTACTCCACAACATCAGACAAATGTATAAAATAATTTCCTTCCTGATCTGATGCGGAAGCTTATCCTAGAATGATGCAAAAATATATTCTATATTGTAATAAAGACTATGTCGATTAGAAATGGATTATATATATACTTAATTATTAAAATACTTGAGGTGGTTTAAGAACACATAAACATTGTCGCAATAGAATGTTTATTCAAAGAGTTTCTTTCTTTCATTCAGTTACAAATAGCTGGATGCTTTTGTCCATATTAGGGATTTCCTGGAGGTGTGACTTCTATTTCTTCTGTAATGCATATGTGGATTTTCAGCACAAGGGTTCCCTCAGGCGTCCAGTATGAATGAAACAGGCATTACATGTGTTTATAGCACAAAATAATGGCCAATCCATAAAAATAACACTCCTCTCAAAATAAATTTGAAGTAGACATGATAATAAAAAATGTTCTACAGTATACAGAAGTGTACTGGAGTTTTAATTAAAGTGTACTGTTTTTTGTTTAGTTTTTTAAAATAGCATTTAAAAATAGCACAAAAAAAAGAACTATACTGAAAACTGTGGTTATTGATTGAACCATGGGGGTTAACTGTATTGTTGCATCCCTATGGTTTACTCTAAAATACTGTCGAACAGGAATTTCACAAACTGAGTGAAATTTCACAAACTCACCCTGAGTACTAACCTATGAAAAATATTTAACATTAAATCTTGCACCCCCAAGAACCTATTTGGTGGTCAGATCTGGATTGTAAATCCCTAATTTGGTGACCTTTGCAATAGTTTGACAGCAGCACTTCATGAAAAATTATTTCACCACGTGGACAATTTGCATCATGTATATGAAGTATGTATAAAAAGAGTATATGTATCTTACTTTATGCTGCCATTCTGTTGCCTCCTCTTCCTTTTTCCTCTTGGCATCCTCCAGCAGGGCGATTTTGGCAGTAAATTCTCCCAACTCAGCTGCCTGCAAAAACCAAGCAGAGCACCGTTACAGCACCCACACACACAGTAAACCCACAATTGCTGACCATTTCAGTAGAAGACCCATGTATCACCAATATTAACCACATGTGTCTGCCTCTATGTGTGGTAAATACAATCTCAGACATTAAATAAATAAATATATTGTCTAAATACATATCTAAATACATTGACACTGTAAGAAAAGTCATACTTTATCAATAATGATAATGTGCAATAAAGATGTCAATAATGAGATAATAATGGTTGCTGTAACAATAAGTTTATTTGTGATTTAATATCTATTGCAGTTGTGCAGTTATTACCCCGTAAAGCATGAAGTAAATTTTTTCTTTTTTTTAGTTAATATAAAAAAAGATTAATCGTTAGTTTCTCCAGCACATAGATTTCATAAATTAGTCCAAAACAGCTACTAATTTGTGGTGTTTCAGGCTGTACCCATTTTTTTGGTGATAGTTTTTTGTTTGTTTGATCAAATTTATTTTCTAATTTTATTTAAAAAAAGGTAAGATTCAGGTTTCTAAAAACATTATAAAAGAGTTAGGGTGATGAATTCGAATGGTTTAGTCTTGGAAAGAGATACAATCTGCTTAATATGCTATTTGTAAATGCTACTGCTTATGTTAGCTTTTAATATATGGTTTTATCCTGATTAAAGTCTTAATACAGCAGAATAAATAATTGTTGTAGCATTTTTGTAAAGTAATTGTACATTTTGTAATAGCAAGAAGTGTTTGCCAGCAACTATTGCTTGCTACCACGGCAACCGCGTGAGCATCCATGTTTAACGCTTCTTGTAGCTTTAGAAAAATATCTGCCATTATACATAAAGTGTATAATTGGAACACAGTTAATTGATGGAAAATGGAACGATTTTAAATCCATGGGAGACCACAGACATGAAGACAGTTTCAACCAATATTAGTCTTATAATCCTCTGAACCCGCACAACTAGATGATTAGACCAGACTGCGAGACCACACACTTGTCGATTGTAGTGACGATTTCACAGTGACACGAGATCTCACGGACACTTGCGAGATCAAACGTGACTAGAGAATAGGTCTGAACGATTTAGAAAAAAAATGTAATTGTGACCCAAAAATTTTTTTTTACCAATATTGCGATGCAATTTTTTAAAGCTCTTTATATTCTGTATTATTCAACAAAGACTAGCAATAAATCATTGTATAGTATGCAGTGTTTAAAAAAGTAATTAGTTACATTACTAGTTACTTCTCACAAATAGTAACTGAGATACATCATTATAAAATAAACTAATTACCAGGGAAAGTAACTTGTTACTTTAAAAAAAAAAAAAAAAATATGTCAAATAACTTGGATGCCCCAACATTAAATATGTTAAATGAATGAAATGGTCACTAAATAGATTCAATTATTATTATAAAACATTGTACACTAATCTACACTATTTTAATGTTTCTGTGGGACAATGTGAGAGACACCTATCAAATTCAATTGATTATTGCAAATATTATCAACCCTCTATGGACACCTTGGCAATAGAATCTCCATTGGCTTGTAATTTTATTTATTTAAAAAAAACTGCCACTTTACAAACATAAGCATATACAGTATATATATAAGCTTATGTTTGTAAAGTGGCAGTTTTTTTAAATACCTTACTTAGCATCAGTCAATCAAACATTATAATATGATATTATGATAATTTAGCATACAATTTTAGCATTATATAATAGAACTTTAGTAATTGGAATAACCATGTATGAATGCATATTTGTCATGTTGTCTGAACTTAGGACTGGTGGTGGTGCTTAAGATATTGTTTGTCATTTGTTGTTTCTAAAAAGAAGGGGAAAATAATACAATATATATGTATATATAATACAAATAATATTGATAAGATAACAAAACTACCACGAATTCTACTACTAATAACAATATAAACCGCAGTAAGGATTATTGAGCTGCTGGGTTCATTAATATTAATCACGTAGTCTGCGTTCGCGCAAATTGATTTGCTGAAATTCAAACAGGGATGATAATAGGTGAGCACCGGCCAATGAGATTGTCATTTGCACATTAGTTCTGCCCACTACAGGAGAACCAGGCAGTTCTCAAAAGCTTAAGAATTCCAAAAGAACTCCGTTATTTTGACAGGAAAATACAACAAAGAATATCGTTTACATGTAGCGCATCAATTCTGCATGTTATGAAAGACCAGCGGACACGAAAATTAGGGATGGCTGACGCAAAACTGACATTTCGACACTGTGTTGAGATCCCGAAGCGCAGATGTTTCGAAACACTGCTCCGAAGCTTGATTCGAAGCATCGGGGCAAGTCACAAATGTTTCGAGACGTGGCATACCTGCCGATTCTGCGTTTGATTGACAGGGTCGGGAACAGTTAGATTTAATTTCCGCATAAGTGAAAACAAGGCTACATAAATGAATGGTGAAATTTTAAGCTCGCTGGTCATGTGGCTCCTGGCTATAAGTGGAGGAGGGAATGTAGTCTATGCATTCATTCTGTGTCTGTCATGCTATGCTTTCTATACATTATTTGGTCATTTGGTGAACCCCCTGGACATATGAGACTTTCTGGTAACATATTTAAAGACATGTGGTGTCAAGAATAAATTGAGTTCAAAAGCTTGATGCCTCTGCCTCTTGTTTTTGTTCTCCCAGATCTGCTGAAGACTTCTTTCACAACATCCAACATATATTTCTGATTTGATTTAGAAGTGATCCAAAACACAGAAAGAAAACGTCGTTCATAAGGAAGCTGAAGTTTTACAGGAACAAATCACACAATTGCACATCTGTCTCAACCTAAAGTCTCCCACAAAGTATAAAAGTGGAGTTAACGCATTTCACTTCGTGGGTTTTTGTGAGAGGATTTTTTTCAAATGCTGGAGAAATTCTATGTAAAAAAAGAAGTAGGCTAAGTCCATCAACAGCAGAACAATTAATATTTTTAAATAAAAATCTTTATATGTAAAACAAAAAAGACATTGTGGCTTGATGTATTTTATTGTCTATTTTTCATTATCAAAATACCACTTATTTATTCACAAAGAGTTATTTCAGATGTCAGACCGATGTTTCATCACTTTACAAGAACAGAACAATAAAAACACACATTTTAATTGTTTATTATACTTTTGTGAAGATGACTGCTTCACCCAGGAATCGAACCCAAGGAAACAGCATTCCAGTCGAGCACACACCTAACCCACTCCCCCAAATCACTTGGTGGATCAACTTACACAACATACGTTGTAATTAGTCAATTCGCTTAACTGTTTCTTTGTCGACGCTGTTTCAGAGCAATACTTAAAAATGACCACTAGGTGTCACAGTAGAGACGGGTGTTGAAATGTTTCGAAGCCTCAACACATTTGCTTCGACTGCTTCAGTGTTTCACGAAGCCTCGCTCTGCCCACCACTAACGAAAACAACCCATGGCAAACTGCGGACTTGGCAACACAGCGTGCAAATTTTATGCTTCCTCTGAAGACTGCTTAGATGTGCTCGACTTGAAGCAGCGCTGCTAGACAGATCGGTGTGTGTCATCAAAGTACTGCGAGAGCTATGAGAGCGAATGTCTCCTTATGCTTTCTCTCGCCATACTTAGATGTCATACGATCGTCATACATTACTCTCGCGTGTCACGTGACAATCGCAGCCAATCGTTTGGGGGTGCAAATCAGGCTTAAAATCCTCTAGTGTGTGAACAGCTTAAAGCAGTGCAACCTGGCCTCACCCCCTTTGTTGCATGTTCCCATGGGCAGGGTTAATGTAAATTTCAGGGTTTGTGATGTAACCAACCCGGGAAGTAGTTCGTTGTAGTCCCTACCAGCCGTAACTGTAGGCATCAAACTGCGATAATTTTAAAAGACAATATCTCTGTTTGCATTGAACTTTCAGCATCGTAACTTTGCAGATATTTTTATGTTCAAATAGCAACATTACACACTAAATAAAGTCAAAAAGTGAAATCACAATCAACTACCCCTTTAAGCATTTATCAGAATCTGAAATATATTTTTTGCCAAGAATGCTTTCGCGTACAATGAATTTGTTTTACCCTCCTCTCATGATCAGTGGGACCCCTGTGGAGAGGGTGAGTAGCTTCAAGTACCTCGGTGTAAACATCTCCGAGGACCTGACATGGACTACACACATTCAAACACAGGTCAAGAAAGCCAGACAAAGACTGTACCATCTGCGACAGCTGAGGAAATTCAGGGTCTCACCAGCTATCCTGAAAACTTTCTATTCAGGGGCCATAGAAAGTGTAATGACTCAGTGCATCTCAGTGTGGTATGGTAATTCCTCAAACCAGGACTGCAAAGCTCTGCAGAGCCGTGCGCTTAGCTGAGCGCATCTCAGGGTCTACTCTCCCCTCTCTGCAGGACATCTACCTCAAACGCTGTAAAAACAGAGCTGCTAAAATCATCAAGGACTCAAACCACCCCGGTAACCATCTTTTCTGTTTACTGCCATCTGGCAAGCGCTTCAGGAGCATGATGGCAAAAACTGAGAGACTGAAGAGGAGCTTCTTCCCTCAGGCCATCAGGCTCCTAAACTCAAACTCTCTCATAACATTTACATGACTCATTACTAACTGTAAAGAACATTCATATCCTCATCACCCGTACTGCTGCTACATGTATATACCCGGTTCAACCCGTTTGCACATCCCTCTCTCATATTACTATTTATTAAGCCCCCAGTATTCTGTTTTGCACATCTATTGTTTTTGCACATCTCATTTGTTTTTCACTTTTTATTCCATTGCACATTTTACTTCTTTTTTTATTTTATATATCTTTTTTTATTTTTATTTTGTACTTATAGATATATATATATGCTCTTGTGTTGTGTAACTTGATTTAATTTTTTTTTTTTTATTCTTTGCACTGTCAACTGAGCGGACCTGATTTGATTTACATTTCACTTCTGATTATACCCTGTATCATTTATTATGTGACAAATAAAGAAACCTTGAACCTTGACATAAGCTTCCAGTACACAGAGACAACAACAACACAGACAATAAAAATAAGATGAGAAAAAATACACATATGTAAATATTAGTGCGGTCAAAGTTTGCGCTTAACGCATTAACGCAAATTCCCTTTAACGGCACTAATTTTATCAACGCGCGATTAACACGGCGCGTATTTTCTGTTTGACAGGTGGTCCAAATCGTAGTTTGAGAAATGGAGATGCACAGTGTTGCCAACTTAGCAACATTGCAGACCCCTTTAGCGACTTTTTTTCCCTAAAATAAAGCGCCCAAACCTTATTTATGGCGCTTTTCCACTGCATGGTACGGCACGGTACGGTTCGGTACGGTTCACTTTTGGGGGGTTTTCCACTGCGTACCGTACCTAGTACCTGGTACTTTTTTAGTACCACCTCGGCCGGGGTTCCAAGCGATCCGTACCGTTACCAAAACGTGACGTGTAAACTCTACTGATCACTGATTGGCCGGAGAAAATCGTCATTACTGCGTCACTGAACTTGCGACATGAGACCCATATACCCGCTAGATTTAAATCAGCACAGCCAGCGAAGGATCGGACGCACCTTTTGTTTGAACAAACGCACCTTTTTGTATCAACCACAAAATAGCAGTGTCGTTGTCTGTTGAGGAAGTACAGGCGTTCCTCTCGTTGATAGCCGAGGAGCGGATCCAGTGAGAGCTTGATGGCGCGACGCCGAAGGAAAAAGCCTTATGTATATACTTTTGAACTTGCTATATTTTCAGAGTATGTCTTCTGTTTATATTTTTACCTTTGTATGTGTGTTTTGCTTCAATTAAAAACAATCTGATCGAATAAGTGTACCTCCAGACTATATTAAATATGTATTATTGTATGAGCACATAATTAACCTCTTGAAAAAGACAAATGATTAATGCCATGATTATAAAAACCATCACATAAATAAAAAAAACATGGGATACATTGTACATTTTTAAATATTCAAAAGTTTATTGATAATTCACTTTACAGAACACGCTAACGTTACATGAATAGTTAACTAATCAAGTAACGCAGCACACCTGCACTCCTCCTCTACAGCCCGTGGCACTGCCACCACAGTCTCTGCTGCTGGGGGTAAATCCCAAGCATTCTCATAGTCCTCTCCATTACTGTTAAAAACATCCACATGCCGAGAATGAAGAACACTATTCCGTCTCCTTTCTTTGTTGTGAGTTTGTTTGTGGCGCGTTTACGATGACGTCACGGCAGTAGAGGCGGCGCAATTATAACGACGCGTGAATAATCCCGCCCACTCTATAGCGGTACTAAACTGCAGTGGAAACGCAAACCGACCCGAACTGAGCCGTACCGTACCGTACCGAGCTGTGCCGAACCGTACCGTACCATGCAGTGGAAAAGCGCCATTAGTCTCAGAGAATCCCCGGTACTGCTGAGCGAGATCTTGCTTTCCCAGCACGCGCACACACACCTCTCTCTCCCTCTTTCTCTCTCCCTGTCTGTCTGCTCAGCTTCTGTTCAGCACACGCACACACATCTCTCTCTCTCTCTCTCCGCGTCTGCTCCGTTTCTGTTCAGTGTGCACACACACATCTCTCTCTCTCTGTATCTGCTTAGTTTCTGTTCAGCGTGCGGCAGAGAAGAGCAGAGCTTAATTCAGTTAAACACAGACATTGTATTGCTTGCTTCTCTAATTTTACATGCAAGTATAGCCAAAATCACAGCACAGCTATTGTCATTATCTTATGGGTATTTTATTTAATCAGACAAAGGCTCAATTATAAGATTTTTGTGCAGATTAAAATCTTGTAAAGGAGAGCTAGTTATGTAGTCTTAACGGGTCGCGTTTCAATCACTTTTTCATATTCATTCCGTTGTCTGACAAAAGAAACAGTAAAATATATCAATGCAAACTGTTTTATTGAGAATTTAGCTGAATCAAAATACAGTGTGTGGCACAGAGAGGCAAACAAATGTAATAATATTTACATTTATGCATTTAGCAGACGCTTTTATCCAAAGCGACTTACAGTGCATTCAGGCTATACATTTTTTTGTCAGTATGTATAATAAACAATATAGGCTATGTACATTTTGCATGTTCAGAAGCAGTGAGCAGGCCTGTGTGCAAAAATGTAAACAGGTTTATATAAGTAAATTCCTCAGTAAATGTTTAATTGCGAGTTAACTCATGACAATCATGTAATTAATCGCGATTAAATATTTTAATCGATTGACAGCCCTAGTAAATATAAATAGACAAAAATTAAAACTAAATTGAAAAATAAATAAATTGTATGTACAGTTGATAAAATAATGTACAGTTCATCCCCCATAAACTGATTGGCTTCATTACTCTGTCTCCTCTCCACCAATAAGCTGGTGTGTGGTGGGCGTTCTGGCGCACTATGGCTGCCGTCGCATCATCCAGGTGGATGCTGCACATTGGTGGTGGATGAGGAAATAGCCCCCTTACTATGTAAAGCGCTTCGAGTGTCTAGAAAAGCGCTATATAAATGTAACAAATTTAAATGGAATAGAATGAGATGCAGGGATGTTCTAGGATGGAGATGGTAACAAATAAATAAGGTTATTGCACATTTTTATTGCATAATGTGGGGAACATTTAACTGTTCATAAGAACAGTAGATTGCCTGGGGGAAGAAACTGTTCTTGTGCCTGGCTGTCCTGGTATTTGGGGCTCTGCAGCGCCGGCCAGATGGAAAAAGTTCAAAAAAGGTGATAACTTGGATGCGAGGGATCCAGAGTGATTTTCTGAGCCCTTTTCCCCACTCTGGATGTATACAGTTCTTGGAGGGTGGGCAGGGGAGCACCAATAATCCTTCCACTCAGCCATCATCGAGTCTGTTCTGTTTCAGCAGCTCCTGTGGCAGGTAAACTTCCTCAGCTGGCAAAGGAAGTACAACCTTTGTTGGGCCTTTTTTACAATGGAGTCAATGTAAGTGTCCCACATCAGGTCATGAGAGATGATGGATCCTAGGAACTTGAATGTCTCCACTGCAGCCACAGTGCTGTCTATGATGGTGAGTGGGGAGAATGTAGGGGGGGTTTCTCCTGAAGTTCATGATCATCTCCACTGTTTTGAGCATGTTAAGCTCCAGGTTGTTAAGACTGCACCAGACAGCCAGCTGCTCAACCTCCTGTCTGTAAGCAGACTCGTCGCCGTCCTGGATGAGACCGATGACTGTGGTGTCATCTGCGAACTTCAGGAGCTTGACAGAGAGGTCTTTAGAGGTGCAGTCGTTGGTGTACAGGGAGAAGAGCTTTGGGGAGAGAACAGATCCCTGAGGGGCACCAGTGTTGGTGAAGCGGCTGTTTGACATGAATTTCCCCAGTCTCACTAGCTGCTGCCTATCTGTCAGAAAGCTGGTGATCCACTGACAGATAGAGGACAGAGAGCTGGGTTAGTTTGGTTGGAGGAGTGTTGGAATGATGGCGTTAAAGGCCGAACTAAAAGTCCACAAACAGGATTCTCACATAAATCCCTGATTTGTCCATATGTTGTCCTATGTTGACTGCATCATCCACGGACCTGTTTGCTCTGTAAGCAAACTGCAGGAGGGGGTCCAGTGATGTCCTTCAGCTAAGCCAGAACCAGTTTTTAGAATGATTTCATGATGACAAACGTTAGTGCCACAGGTCTGTAGTCATTAAATCCTGTTATCTTGGGTTTCTTTGGAACGGGGATGATGGAGGAGCGTTTGAAGCAGGAAGGGACTTCACACAACTCCAGAGATCTATTGAAGATCTGTGAAAAGATGGGGGCCAGCTGGTCAGCACAGGTTTTCAGACAGGCTTGTGTGACACCGTCTGGGCCTGGTGCCTTTCTTCTCTTGTTCTTTCTGAAGACCTGGCGCACATCATCTTCACTGATCTGAAGTGCAGGAGTGGGGGAGAGGGGGTTACAGGAGGTGTTAACGGTTGTGTAGAGAGATGGTCAGGACGGGTGTGGGGGGTTTCAAATCTACAATAAAACTCATTCAGGTCTTCAGCAAGTTGTTGATTCACCTCAGTGCTGGGGGATGGTGTCTTGTAGTTGGTGATGGCTTTCAGACCTTTCCACACTGAAGCGGAGTCATTGGAATTTAACTGATCTTCCAACTTTTTAGCGTAGGTCCTTTTAGCCACTCTAATCTCCTTATTCAGTGTGTTCCTGGCCTGATTGTACAAGACTCTGTCCCCATTTCTGTAGGCATCCTCTTTGGCCTGACGAAGATGTCTGAGTTTTGCTGTAAACCATGGCTTATCATTGTTGAATGTTAAATAAGTCCTGGTAGGAATGCATATATCCTCACATAAACTAATATAGGATGTTACAGTCTCTGTGAGCTCGTCCAGATCGGTGGTAGCAGCTTCAAAAACACTCCAATCAGTGCAGTCGAAACAGGCTTGTAAAACCCACTCTGTTTTGTTGGTCCATCTCTTTACAGCCTTTACTATAGGTTTAGCAATTTAAGTTTTTGACTGTAGGTTTGTATAAGACGAACCAGACAGTGGTCAGAGAGCCCCCAAGCTGTCTGTGGGACAGAGTGGTATGCATCCTTTATTGCTGTGTAACAGTGATCCATTATATTACTGTCTCTGGTGGGATATGTGTGTTCCTGTGGCTCAGTGGTTAGAGCATTGCGTTAGCAGTGCAAAGGTTGTGGGTTCGATTCCCAGGGAACACACATACTGATAATACAAATGTATATCCTGAATGCACTGTAAGTCAATTTGGATAAAAGCGTCTGGTAAATGTAATATGTAACATGCTGTTTTGTATTTTGGCAGTTCACGGGAGAGATTGGCTTTATTAAAGTCCCCAAGAATGATTAAAACAGAGTCTGGTGATCTGATCAGCAAGTTTCTGTAAAGCTCACGTGCGCTAGCGGAGGAATGTAAACACTCACGAGAATGAACGAATGAATCTTCCGCTGCGAATAGAACGGCTTACAGTTAATGAAGAGCGCTTCTAGATCGGGACAGCACATCTTCTTTAGCACTGTTACATCTGTACACCACTTTTCATTGATGTAAACGCATGTCCCGCCGTCGCGCGATTTTCCCGTTGATTCTGCATCTCAGTCCGCTCTGAACAGCTGGAAACTCGGCAGATTTAATGCGCTGTCCGGTATGGTGTCATTCTGCCAAGTTTATGTGAAACACAGAGCAGCAGAGTGTGGGAAATCCTTATTTGTCCGGGAGAGCAGAAGAAGTTTGTCCATTTTGTTGGGTAGAGAGCGGAGATTTGCTAGATGGATGCTAGGCAATGGCGTTCGAAATCAGCGCTGTCTGAGCTTCACAAGCGTGCCGGCTCGTTTCCCCGGTCTGCACGTCCTGAAGCATTTGATTAGCGCTGCTGCTCCGCCAACTACTATGTTCAGCAAAACGTCCGAATAATCGAAAACCGGTAGGAGATTTTGTGGTGTGTTCAGCAATTCATCCCTGGTGAAACTGATCGTGTTTGAAAAACAAAAACAGGAAAAACGAACAAAAACACTAAAACAAATGGAGAGCGAAGCACTTTGGCTGCTGTGTGCGGCGCCATCCTGTAGACAAATTTATTCAGATATAAAAGCAGAAACATTGAGTGAATCAAACATGGAAGCTGCAAGACGTTATGTGTAGATCAAACCTCACTAGTTCTAGAGCAGCATCTGTCGATAAATTGGGTGTTTCAATAGCAACAGCTTCTAACGCACATATTCCTTCCTTATTCAACCAAGGTTACACCAGCCGCGATTTCTTTAAGACTGCAAGGGAAGCTCAGCTTCCCCTATAATTGTCAAAAAATGAATGGTCAAATATATGTACTATTATGTTAACATTTTATTGACTAAAAATGCATTAAACACGTTCATCTCGAACAAAAACAATTTCGTTCAGAATCAGCTACTTAGGTCGGCTGACTCGATTTCCTTCTCATTCATCCCCGTAGCGTACAGTGCATTACTCTGTTGAAGCCCAGCGTCCATTGACTTCAATGGGGCTGCTTTAAACAGTTTTTTTCAGTGCTTAGAAACAAGACGGTCATTGGATAATGCTGCGATTATGTCCCGCCCACGGACGCTCAGCGTCTCTGGGATGAATGGAGGAGTGGGCTGGCCCGGACTCCGAGCGTCTGCGTGATGATTGGAGGGTCTGTCATCTCTTTTTAATCCACTTTTATGTCCTAAAACGCTCGTTTTTTGGGGTCGACAGCTTATAAAAACGTATTTATTGTTTTTTTTTTAGCTTGTTTGCTATACACATTGTCACATATCAGCTTTTAGAATTTTTTTTTTTTTTTTTTTATAAATAAATGACAAGGAGGCGGCAGCTTCTCGCAATGCAAAGAGACGGTTGGTGTGGGCGTGGGCGTGGTCTTCAGATTATGACGCGTATCACTCTGTGTCTCCATTTCCAACTCAGTCCCATCACGGATTTTGCATGTGTAGTCGAAAGACAAACTGCTGCAACCTTCATCGTATATTTCACACAATTTCACACCACATTCATTGTTTCAGTTTAACATAATTCCCACATTTCCTCCCGTTGAGTTAAATATATATATATATATATTAGATCGTTTGTTCATTAATTCATATAGTCTGAACTAGCCAGCTAGCAAACTGCACAGCAGGTGTAGAAAGGAGCTTCTCCTGTTTAAAGCGGCTCAAGTCCTACACCCGTAACACAATGGGCCAAGGCCGTTTAAGCAGCCTAGCTCTGCTGGCCATTGAGAGGACACTGGTCAAGTCACTGGAAAAGACGCCTAGTTGGTACGACAGGGTTACAGAGCATTTTCTTGAAAAGGAAAGTAGGGCAGAATTTACATATAAATAAATGGACAATTTTTATGATTTAGGCCGAAAATGAGCTTCCCCTCTTTAAAAGATCAGCAGCCGCCACTGGGTTACACATACCTAACAAGGACGTTCTCAAAAGGTTTTATACAACTCAGCAATGTATCCATCTGTACCAGGGGTATTGCCAGTTTCTCTTTATTTATACATTTATTTACATATAATTGTCAACTATTTTTATTAGCTATTTTACTGATTAGTACAGTTAGTTCTTGATTGTTCATACAAAAAAGGCCAATGAGATTTACCAATTGTTCCTGGGTCTTCATCTGGTCAGCTGCTTGTTTGGCCAGTGCAGCCTTGGCCTCCTCGGCTGCCTGTTTCTCTTTCTCCAGCCTCTCTGCCTCCTCCTTTGCTCTTTTTCGTTCTTGTTCAAGCTCTAGAGCTTTGCGTGTTTGCTCCTCCAGCTCTACACAAACACAGACACACAGAGTATAACACGTTTTGATTATATTAATCGGAATGTAGCAGAAAGTAGCATTATTTAACTTCCTGATGTAGATGTTGGAGAATTAAGGGAGGTGACATTAATTTCTCTAACATCTACATCGGTACACTGATCAGGAAGGCAAATTCTATGAGGACAACTTCAACAGGCAACCACATGATACATCATAAAAACTGGCATGATACTACAAAATGCCTGTGTAGCTGGAGATTGTTTTTTAGATTCCTCAGATCTTTCCTATGCCAAACACAGACAAATTAGCAACCAACCCAAAAACTGCAACAAATCTTGCTAAGGGGAAACATGGGAACTCAGGAGGAGAATGTGAAAGGAAACAAATATTTTTTTTTTAAGGGACTTCAAAGTGTTTTTTCTGTTTTAAGAAAATTACCTTCCTCAGAAGACAGCCCTACGAGAGGCAAAAGATTTAGGTTTATTTAGTATGACGCTCCACTAATGTGGAGAAAGTCATTTAGCCTCTGGCATCACTTATTTTTTTATAGCTGCTCTCAGCTTGGAATAGAACACATTTCTACAAAAATCCTAATTTCTGAACCTCTACAAGACACAAATAATAACTAACAACCAACAACATAATTAATAGAAAAATAAATAGGATAAAAAAATTCAAGGTTGTATTGGTTGGACTTCAAGGTTGTCAAATTAACTATTTTGGTACAAATTCAACTTGGCAATATGGCTAGTAAAATGTGTTTGTTCCACTTTTTAGGCTTGAAAATTTATTTTTTTCCTGTAAATGCTCACTATGATTTATAAATGTTTTCTGTAATTTTTTTTAATCTTCTCATTTTGTCAAGTCCATGCAGTTTACTGTTAAACTGAAAGACGTGGTTTATTATTGTGCAATAACAATTTTGGTATTGGGCAAATATTGAGTCCTGAAGCAAATCCATTTGAGAACTTCCTGGCATTAAAGGAAGGGATCAATTTGCACAGTGAAGTCCAGATATGTTTGTACCTTTCTGTGCTTTTATCGTCTGTTCCTCAATCTGTCTCAGTCTTTCGATTAACTCATCCTTTTCTCGCTCTATTCTCTCCTTTTCCTTTTCTGCATGCTCTCGTTTCTTCTTCTCGTTCTCAAGCTGAGCTCTGGAGACAGGAGGATACAGTAAATTTGATTTATGCAGCAAAACTTAAAAGTTACTCTGTCTAAAGCCTAGAGTCATCACGTTCGAGAAAACAGAAATCGAAAAAAAAAAGTTGCAAGCAACTGAAAGTCCACATAACTAAAACGATCAAACTTGGTAAAACTCAAGTAGACTAAGATTATAAAGCTCAATTCATATAGATTATTTTTACGATGTCCTTATGAACGTCTAGAAGCTAGAAAACTTTGGCTGCATGGACTTTCAATGGTTAGAAAAAAAGGTTGAGATCAAAATTTTACCAAAGTCTTTCTGGAACAACATGAGACTGAGTAAATGATGGCAATTCAAATTTTTAGGAGAACTATCCCTTTAATAAAAATACACAGAGGCATAACCATTGCAACTTTCAGAAATTTAAGTTAATCCAACTTTTTGTAATAATGATTTTAAGTGCATCTTCATCTGTCATCAAGGTAAACATCTAAAACATTAGATTTAGTTAATCAGCAAACTCCAGAAGGTAAAAATTCATAGTCTATAACTTATATAAACAGTGATTAATCATAATTAAATAATTAAAGGTTTACTCCACCCTAAAATGAAAATTGTCATTAATCACTTACCCCCCCCCCATGTCGTTCCAAACCCGTAAAAGCTTTGTTGGTCTTCGGAACACAATTTAAGATATTTTAGATGAAAACCGGGAGGTTTGTGACCGTCCTATTGAGTGCCAAGTAAATAACACTGTCGAGGCCCAGAAAAGTATGAAGAGCATCGTCAGGATAGTCCATCTGCCATCAGTTGTTCAATCTGAATTTTATGATGCGACGAGAATACTTTTTGTACGCAAAGAAAATAAAAATAACTTTTATTCAATAATTCGTCTCCTCTGTGTCTCTCCGCGTCACCGTAACGCCATTTTGGGGATTATCCACTGAACCCAAACTGCGTGCGCTCTTCTGTATCAGCCACAACAAGGATGTGCTATTTTCATTCAAATCAAAGCATAAACAAATGTAGAAGACATATCCTTGTGTTGTGGCTGATACAGAAGAGCATAGGCAGTTTGCGAATTATTTAGAATTATTTGACTATCATATGAATTTTGAGAATAATTATTTACAGTAAGTAAACTAAGCATAAATAAAAAACATTAAAAAGATAAAAATGTAAAGAAAAGAAAGTTTATGTAAATTATGTCATGTAAAGTGTACATTGTCACCTCTCTATCTGTTTCTGGTGTTTTTCTTCTCTGGCCTGGGCCTTCATCTGCTGCACCTCAATGGTGTCAGGCTTCCTCCTCCTCATGTACAGCTCATGGTTGCCCATACACAAAGCCAGGATGCGCTTGTTGATTCGCAGTCGTGGTGCATAGAACACAAAGTCCTGCCATCACAATTGAAAAGATTCAGTGAACATGTTCATATTTGATCTCTGCATGCTTTGATGGATGACTGATCTCACTGATATGACTGATAATTGTTCTCCAAATGATAAAGTTTGCACTTTGTGCCCACAAATTATATAGACATTTTAGTCATAATGGGCAACTCCAACAAATTTTTCAGATTGTATCTGCTAAATTTAATGGATCAAAATTCGTTTGATAACTTTTTTTCTTCCCTTTTTCTCCTGAATATTAGAATGGCAGATAACAAATAATGAAATATACTGTTCATGTGTTAGGGTTTAAAGCATTTAAAGGGTTCAGTAGAAACAAGAAGTTTGATACTATTATGTATGGTTGTGGAGTTATTAGCGAAGTTGTTTATTATAGTGCCACCAAACTTCACGTCATTTCACGAAACTGGTGCCTTTTCCACTTGGAAAAATTAAATAAAATAAGTTTAAATTAAAAATGTTTAAATATCCATGAAATGAAGATACCTTCAAATGACAAGAAGATGTAGTGTGCCATCTCAGGCTTTGTAATTTATTATTTTATGACTGTTTTTCTGCCTCGTGTTTGTCTGACCCTCAGGGGGTCCAATGCTGTTTCAAGCATGTTGAGTTATTTCAACTGTTAAAGGGTTGGATTCTAATGCTAAACCTGGGCTAAACGCCCATCAACGCGCTTCGTAAGCACTGCATGGGACTCGCTCGGGAAGAATGCCTCTAAAGAAGTGTGTTTTTGGTTGTAAGGGAAAGATAACATTGGTTCAGAAGAACCCAGCATTATGTAAACAGTGGATGCATTTTGTTTTACCGGGGCAGCAACGGAGTTTTGCAAGTGTGTTTGTTGACGAACGTTTTATAAAAAAGGCTCAGTTCGACGTTGGATTTGCACATCATTTGATACTGAAAGATGGAGCGGTCCCAGCTATAAAAGATCCCGGTCGTGATTCAAAACAGCAAACGGTAAGTGAAACGGCATCAAATGTCTGTGTTTTGTTGGCAATCGGCACTCCAGTGCACGTCACTCTTTAACTCTGCTCACAGTGCGCGTCCAGGAGCTCGGCTGTTTTCAGAAAGAATCGTAAAGCTGTATCTTTCTTTTATAAACATGATCAAACTAAAGACTTTTTGGAGATATGAATGATGCAGTACTTACTACTCTATAGGTACTCAAGATTAAGTCAAGTCACCTTTATTTATTTAGCGCTTCTAACAATACAAATTGTAACAAAGCAACTGCACAATATCAAAATAGGAAAACAGTGTGTCAATAATGTAAAATGACAAGATTTAACACTCAATTTTCAGTTCAATTTTCAGGCATGTCATTATTACATTTTGTGATATTTTGAACTAACATGAGATCGGGTGAAATTGTGTTATGCCCCCTTTAAATAGAACTATGTAATTGTTTTCACATATATGAGCAGCATTTTAGTCCCTCTTTTCACTGGGATCGTTTCAAAAATGTGAATTTTTTTTTATGTATTTGTCATTCCGATGACCAAGAACATCCTAATTTTGGAGGATGCTTTAAATTATATATTTTTTTAAAGGGCTTTGTTCAAAATAAAATAAAGTTACAATGGGAAAAACCTGGAAGGCTGTATCAAATATATTTTTTTACAGTTTTTAAGAAATGAATGACAGTAACAGGATTGATGTCATTGTCACAGGACTGACCAGAGTAACAGGGATGACAGGGCACACATTCCTCAGCACACTGCACATATTTGTTTACATAATACTGTAAAGTTTTACGATTTTAAATTACATTATATTGTTTTGCACTTACTTGGCATTATTGTATGACAATAGTAAACAATAATTTTTTCAGTTAAAGTCAGTTCATTGTTGATTTAGCACATTACATTTCTAAGATATCTAATGTTTTAATGGGGCCCTATTATGCTCTTTTACCAAGTCTTGATTTTGTTTTGGGGGTGTACTTGAACATGCTCTCATGCTTGGTAGTTCGAAAATCGCATTATTTTTTACATAATTTACATTTTTACAATACCTCTCTCCCCAGCCTGGCACAAACGGCTCGATTAGTTCCGGCTAGGTTTGATGAAGGCCCGCCTTCCGAAAAAACGAAATGTGTTGTGATTGGTTTGCTGTCCCAGTGCGTTGTGATTAGCGAACAGCTTAGACAGTGTTTCAGTATTGCCCCGCCCCTTGCCAAAGCAGCAAGCTTGTCAATATTGCCATATAAATTCAGACCCCGAGAATATTGAACAAGAGGATCGTGCAGAACCTTTGCACGCACGGATATTACAAGACATATTAAAGTGGTGACGTTGTTGTTCTTTTTTTGGCTAAATCACGTTTTAGATAGGATATCAACAACAGCTTAAAAATAACTGCATTTATTATGTACAGAAGTGCAACGGTAATATGTATTATGTTTATTGTTCTTTAATTCTAACATTATAAAATGAATTGCAGTGAAACTGAATTTATTTATACCATAGTCCCACAGAGTTACACTATTTGTGGCGGCATATATATGCAGATTTATTCTCTGCCAGCGCGAGGCGCTGTTGGAGCGGGAGAAATCGAGGTTTCCCCAGTAACGCTGTACACAAAGCTGCGCTCCGCTCACAAACGCTGCTTTAGCAGACATTACATGCAAGATTAAATGAAAATGACAAAAATATTTCTGAAGACAATCGGTTTCCTTCAGAAATACAGTGATATAATAACACCCGCACTGGGTTTCGATTTTGAAACGTGCAGTGCTCAACCAAGCGTTCTCCCCACCCCCCAACCATTCGAATTTCAGTAGGCGGAATTTATTTTAATGATATTCTAATGAGCCGCTTTGTGATATCACAAACACCGGAAAACAATGCTGTAGTTCTTGAAAAGGGATTTTTTTTAAACAAAATATCTCTCTTTGATGTGGACTTTGAGATTTGTAAGTTTGTAGATCTTTTTATGCCCAAACATACAGATGTATGTCACTGACTAAAATTCAAAAAGTGAAAAAGCATAATAGGACCCCTTTAAGAGTATTGTAATTAGATGATGCGTTCCACATGTTTGCCTGTGTCCTCTCACAGAACAGTCTGTGTCCATTCACAGAACTTAAAATATACTGATCTGGTTCAATTATTAGGCAAGGAAGATGATCAGATCTTGGTCTTTCTGTGATCATCTGAAACTAGACCAAGATGCTGAAACCAAGACCTTGATGCTGAAATTTGGTTTCACTTTCTTGAACACTGCAAGTCTGGGGTGAGAGTCTGCAGTCACCTTGCTGCACTTGTTTACGTGAATGCATTATTGACAATGAGTTATAGAAAAAAAAAAAAAAAGAGCTAAAAAAGTTTTATTGGGACTGATCATCCTATCCTGGTCATTAACAACAATAGTAATAGTAACAATACCAACAATACTAACTAAACATTTAACTGATGCTCATATGCTACTGAATGATATAGGCCAGGGGTCGGCAAGTAAGTTTGACATTAGGGCTGAACTATTAATTGCATTTGTGATTATATCGCGATATGAAAAAAAAAATTCAACCGCAGAGGCTGCGATTAAACTCTGTCATGTGACACGCGAGAGTAATGTATGACGATTGTATGACATCAAAGTATGGCGAAAGAAAGCATAAGGAGACGTCTGCTCTCTTATAGCTCTCACAGAACTTTGACACACACGCCGATCGGTCTAAGCAGCACTGCTTCAAGTTAAACACAACAAGTTGACCTGCTCTTATCATCTGATCGTGGTTGTATCTCTCTATTAGTGCTCCTGGATCTTAGCACTGCGTTAGACACTATCGATCACAACATTCTTTTGAATAGACTTGAAAACTTTGTTGGCATTAGTGGAAGTTTATTAGCATGGTTCAAATCGTACTTATCTGACCGCCATCAATTCGTAGCAGTGAATGAAGAGGTATTATATCGATCACAAGTGCAGTATGGAGTACCTCAAGACTCAGACTAGGGCCGTACTCTTCACGCTTTACTTGTTACCCTTGGGAAAATTATCAGGAAACATTTGTTGGCAGCTTTCACTGTTGTGCTGATGAGTTTACTCAGCTCTATGGTTCATTTCTTCACGGCCCGGTGATCGTACTTATCTGACCGCCATCAATTCGTAGCAGTGAATGAAGAGGTATTATATCATAGTCACAAGTGCAGTAAAAAACTGGAGTGATGAATAATCCTCAAGACTCAGTAAATTCTGAAAAAAACTGTTATTAATTATCCGGACTTAAAAACTCTTCACGCTTTACATGTTACCCTTGGGAGAACACTATTATCAGTCTAACACTTGATGGGCTGCTCTCTCGATTCTTCATCTTCATGGGGTTAGGAACCTAGGTGTGCTATTTGATAGCTGTTGTGCTCTCCTTTGATGATACTCACTCTATATTTCTTCACGGCCCGGTGAAACACACCAAATTGTAAAACTAAAAATATATCTAAACTGAAACTTATGACCTATGAATGCATCAATGTCGATATAAAAAACTGCAGAAATGTGAATAATCTTACTACTAAATTCTGAAAAAAACTGTTATTAATTATCGGACTTTAAAAACCACACAAGGTTATAACCTTATTGTAATGCTTTATTAGGTGGTTGTTCTGTCACACTTAATAAACAAACTACAGATGGGCTGCTCTCTCGATTCTTCATCTTCAGCAGCAGCTATAGTTCTTACTAGAACCAGAACCTAGGTGTGCTATTTGATAGCAATCTCTCCTTTGACCACATTAGCCACGTCCGGTTCGGTCAACATTTGTAAAACTGCAAAAATATATCTGGCTCCCTAAACTTAAACATCGTATAGATTTTAAAATCCTTGTTAATTACTTATAAATCCCTGAATGGCTTAAATGCAGAAATGTTAATTAATGGGTTTATGACCTCAAGGTACTTGAGCGATTGTACTCTTTTCGCATTATAGTCTTTATTAGGTGGTTGTTCTCCACGCACACTTAATAAACAAACTACAGCTGGTCCAAAATCTCAAAACTCTGCAGCAGCTTTGATAATACCTTACTAGAATATAAAAAGATCCTTTTTCTATTTAGCGCCCAAACTATGGAAAAATCCACCTATTAGTCCGGTTCGGTCACTGTTCGGGAGTAGGGTTGGGTACACTGCACCAATATGGCTCCCTACCGGTTAAACATGTAACCGTATAGATTTTAAAATCTTGTTAATTACTTATAAATCCCTGAATGGCTTAGCTCAGAACACAGATTTCGGTGCCTCAGTACTTGAGCGAACTGCTTTTCGCATTATAGCCTCCACGTCCGCTAAAATCTCAAAACTCTGGCCATTTGATAATACCTAGAATATAAAAAGATCCTTTTTCTATTTAGCGCCCAAACTATGGAAAAATCTACCTAACACTGTTCGGGAGTAGGGTTGGGTACCGAAACCCGGTACCAATATGGCACCGGTACCTATGTAACCGGTATGTACCGAACCGAATCAGAACACAGATTTCGGTGCCTCATTTCGGTGCCATGCCTAAGCGATCGGTTGAAATATCTGTCCTTTGTTTCTCCGAAACGGACGTAAGAAGCATCATCACTGGCACCACACGTGCAAAATAATTTTCCGACTGAGATAATGCACGTGAACTAAATTCGGAAAGCTCTAATAATACAAGTCCAACAAATCTTTGTAGTAACGCGAGTGTGCAGTTTTCACATTCCGACTTAAAAGCACAACTCGGGAAATGAGAGCATCCGAGGAGCGCGTGAATGCAGTAATTACACTTGCTCTGACGACCTTCCATTTACTAGCTAAGCTACTACTACTCCATGGGCTACTTATACATCGATTAGCAATGGATTATAAATATACTTAATTATTATGAAAATACCAGAGATGGCTTGAATAACACAGATAAACTATACATAGTCGTAGTCGAGTGTTTATTGTATTTATTCAAAACGTTTATATCTTCTGTTTACTTATCCATATCCCTGGAGCATCAAGAGCATCTTCTGTGACTGGATCTGTGGATTTTCTGTGCGAGGGCGCCCTCTAGTGTCCAGTATGAACGAAAAAGACATCACCCCCCCGGTTTCACAGACAAGGCTTGAACCCAGTCCTAGACTAAAATATAACTCTTAGCTGTTTTAACTGAAATAAACTTGTACTGACTGATCCTAAAATATATCAGTGCAATTGTTTTGTCTCAAGATGCACCCCAGTAATGTTTTTTTTTCTGAGCATGTTTATAAAAATTACTTAAATGTCATAATTGAACTATGATCTAATCCTGGTTTACATTTACATTTAGTCATATTGCAGACGCTTTTATCCAAAGCGACTTACAATTGGGGAATACATAAAGCGATTAATCTTGAAGAGGCAAACAGACAGAGGAAGTGCTCGTAACACCAAGTCTCAGGCATTGTTCAAATAAGTACAAGCTAGCAAGAGAAGGAGAGAAAGATGAAGATTTTGAAAAAGTGAAAGGTTTTTTTTTTTTAGGATGAAGTCAAGCAGTGTTGAAAGAGATGAGTTTTCAGTTGTTGCTTGAAGATTGACAGGGATCCAGCGTTACGGATGGGGGTGGGAAGATCATTTCAGCAGCCAGGAACGGTGAACGAGAATGTTCTGGAGAGTGATTTTGAGCCTCTCTGTGATGGTACCACGAGGCGTCGCTCACTAGCAGATCTCAGACTTCTGGAGGGGATGTAGATTCGTAATAGTGAGTGGAAGTAGGAGGGTGCTGAGCCTGTGGTTGTTCTATATGCAAGCATCAGTGTCTTGAACTGGATGCGAGCTGCAACTGGTAGCCAGTGCAAGGAGATAAAGAGAGGTGTAGTCTAGGGTTAGTCTAAGCCCTGTCTGTGTGTCTGTGAAACCGGACCCATGTGTTTAGTGCTAATAGCCAATTCAATTATTAATAGGTAATTATTTTTTTTTATAAGTATCGGTTCAGGCACCGTTTAGGCACCGGTAACGTTTTAAAAGTATCGATTTGGCACCGGTATCGGAAAAACCCCAAACGATACCCAACCCTATTCGGGAGGCAGACACACTCTGTCAGTTTAAATCTAGATTAAAGACCCATCTCTGGCGTACACTTAAACTAATACGCTTCTAATATTCAAATCCGTTAAAGGATTGTTAGGCTGCATTAATTAGATCAACCGGAACCGGGGACACTTCCCATAAAACACTATGTACTTGTTACATCGTAAGAAGATTGACATCTACGCTAATATTAGTCTTTGTCTTTCTTATTCTGAGGTCACCGTAGCCACCTGATCCGGTCCTTATCCAGCCCAGATGATCACTGCAGTCAACAGATCCAGATCAGATGGTGGATCAGCACCTAGAGACGACCTCTACAGCTCTGAACGTCAGCGGAGACCAGGACACCTAGATGAGCCCCAGAGACAGATCCCCAGTGAGGACCTCATCACCAAGACAGCCATCAGGAAAAGACCACTGGAACCAGTGGAGCCCTTACAATCTGACTTTGCTGCAGTTGGAACAAACTACTGGTTCGTCTGGCCATAGGGGAACTGGCCCCTCGACTGAGCCTGGTTTCTCCCAAGGTTTTCTTTTCTCCTTTCTGTCACCGATGGAGTTTTGGTTCCTTGCCGTTGTCGCCTCTGGCTTGCTTAGTTAGGGACCACTTCATTTCCAGCGATATCACCGACTTGATTGCACAGATACTATATAAACTGAACTGACCTGGACGATGACATCACTGAATTCAATAATGAAATGCCTTTAACTGAAAAATGGGCGTTTAATCTTGTCATTTTACATTAGTGATACACTATTTTCATATTTTGATATTGTGCAGTTGCTTTGACACAATTTGTATTGTTAAAAGCGCTATATAAATAAAGGTGACTTGACTTGACATCTAAGCAGTCTTCAGTGGAAACGTCAAGTTGGTACGCTGCTATGTTGCCAAGTCCGCAGTTTGCCATGGGTTGTTTTTGTGTCCGCGGGTCTTTCATAACATGCGGAATTGACGCACTACATGTAAACAATATCCATTGTTGTATTTTTCAGTCAAAATAACTGAAAGAGTTTCTTTGGAATTCTTCAGCTTTTAAGAACTGCCGGTTTCTCTGGTAGTGGGCGGAACTAATGCGCAAACGACAATCTCATTGGCCGGCGCTCAGCTATATCGTCCCTGTTTTGATTTCAGCGAATCAATTTGAGTAAACGCAGACTGCGTGATTAATATTGATGAACCCAGCTGCTCAATAATCCTTAGTGTGTTTTATATGGTTATTAGTAGTAGAATTCGTAGTAGTTTTATCTTATCAGTTTTATTTGTAGTTTTTCCCCCCTTTTTTATAGAAACACTAAATGACAAACAATCTTAAGCACCACCACCAGTCCTAAATTCAGTCAACATGACAAATATACATTCATACATGGTTATTCTAATTACTAAAGTTCTACCATCATTTAATGCTAAATTATCATAATATCATATTATAATGCTTGACTGACTGATGCTAAGTGAGATACAAAAAACTGTGGCATTTTACAAACATAAGCTTTATATTTATATATATAAATATATATTAGTACATCAGATAATCAATATTAGTCTGCTGAGTAAACAAAAAAAATTACAAGCCAATGGAGATTCTATTGCCAAGGTGTCCATAGAAGGTGGATAATATTTTCAATAATCAATTGAATTTGATAGGTGTCTCTCACTTTGTCCCACAGAAACATTAAATAGTGTAGATTAGTGTACAATGTTTTATAATAATCATTTATTCTATTTAGTGACCATTTCATTTAACATATTTCATATTGGGGGCATCCAAGCTATTTGACATTTGAACTTTTTATTTTTAAGTAACAATAGTTACTTTGCCTGGTAATTAGTTTATTTTATAATTATGCATCTCATTTACTATTTGTGAAAAGTAACTTGTAATATAACTGATTACTTTTTTAAAGTAACGTGCCCAACATACAATTGCTTGACTTTGTTGAATAATACAGAATAAAAAAGAGCTTAAAAAAATGATCGCAATCGCAATATTGGTAAAAAAAATAAATCGCAATTAGAATATTTTCAAAAATCTTTCAGCCCTATTTGGCATCGGGCCAAAAACATTTTTCGAAGAATAATTTAAGAAATGTATTGATGAAAAATGCAACTAGAATTGCCTGTGACAGACTTACAGTGTCTTTTGTAACTGGTAGTGATCTGTTAATCTGTGTTAAATCCTGTAGGAGGACAGTCATTAACAAAAAGCCACATTTGTGTGGCGCTGTCTGGCAGAGTATGTGAGCAAAGTGGAGCTTCAACAATTTCCCCTCCACGCCCCGAGCATTTAATAATCACTCTGCTCCGGGTTCACCATTTCCCACTCCCGCTCCACTCCTCGCTCACTGATATCAGAAACACCGCTCTGCCTTCGCTCCGCTTCTGAAGTATTTCAGTAGGTTTGAAAAATCACAGTTCTGTTCATAACGTATATTAAAAAAATGTAATTACAGGAGAGTTTCAAAATGGAACACTATTGTTCAAAATGTTTTCCTACCACATGCCAAGCTAACATGGTTGTCACCATTAAAGGGTATAATTGCTGCTTTTTTGTGGTGCAAATTTAGTTTGTGATGAAAATAACAGTATGTTTTTCGTCAGTTATTTTACCTACTGATAACTGATCGATGCATTTCTTACAGATTTCTGCTCATTCGAAATCGGATACAGATGATGTAGGCACTGTATTACATTTGTTTGAATGCATTATTGAGAGAGTGATTGCGTGTGCATAAGTGTTGTAGTACTTCAAGTAACAACAAAATACAACGTAGAACGTCTGGTGGTGGTTGAGGATAGACCCCCCCCACATGATTGTAAAGCGCTTTGGGTGTACAACAATACACAAAAAAGCTCTATATAAATGCATCATTCATTCATTCAACATCGAACTTTTATTAACCAAACGAATAAAAATACACCATGCTATATGCCTAATATAAAATTACAAATAACGTACATGAAGTTTAAATATACAAAACTAAAAATCAGTTAAGAATGAGGAACAAACAATTATGAAACGAAGAACGTTTATTAGCAAAAATGAATAAGAAAGTTTGCATGGACGGCATACACCTTGATGTAAAATAATGGGGAAAAAAATCACACTGTTTAAATAAATATCAGCAAATACTGTGGAATCAAATAAATGAAAAACTAAGTTATTTTTTTTTTTTTACATTATCACTTAGATCAGGGATGCCCAATATATCAATCACGAAGGCAATGCTGGAAGATCGCACTTTAGGTCAGTGATTCTCAACCAGGGGGACGAGAGATATAACTACAATATAATATATTCACTAATATTATGACTCGCATGTTAAGTAATGTAAAAAATATATAGGCTATAAATAAATAACAGTACCATCTCTCTACGTATTCTGTGTTTCGGAGCAGCAAAACGTTTCTCATCCTGTGTAGGCTAATACAGACTGAACGGTTGCTCAAAAAGCTGTATGAGCATATGAAACGCAAACTACAGATCTCGGCTGGATAAAAGAAGCCAGTGTCACACTAGTAGACACAAGTTTTGATGGGCGACTATTGTAATCAAGGTAAAGCTGATTACAGTGACATGATCGTGCATTAGGCGAGCGTTATGTCCCTTATAAATGATGTGCAAACGAACGTGTATGTGCGCTCTCGGCTCACTCATATTTCTGCTTGAATACAGCTCAGAATATTCACGTAGTTGAATACAGCGAGTGTTTTATAACGGATGCTCGCGTGTGTTGCTTAGTTGCTTAGAGAAGTTTGTGAGGATCAGTGGTGTTTATGTGCATACGGGCATCAGACGCTCCAAACAGCTTGTACTTATGGAGGAACTATTTACTGATGGCGTCGTGAATAGTGAATAATAATACAACATTATTTTATTTTTTGGATTATACATCCAACAAGCCTTTTTAATTATTTATTTAATATGTATTTTATAATTTTTTTACTTTTCACTTGGTAGATCTCCAGGAGTTCCTCATTTGAAAAGTCGATCCGCACACAAAAAAGTGTGGGCATCCTTAACTTAGATTAATGTCAGACTCAGAAGTCAACAGGCTTAAAATGGGCGCTTTTACATTTCGTTTTGAAACTCTTCTGCCATCGTCTTGTCTGTCTCACCTCATTCTTCTTGTCAGTCATTTCTCTTTACGTGATAAATGAAATCTGATCTGTGATGTAGAGGTCTGCGCGGGACTGTTTTTTTTAGTCCCGCTCCCGTGAGGTTTTATTCCGCACCCACCCGCTCTCGCGATATATTCACTGTTTGTTCACATTTCTGCTGAAAGACAGAGATAGGCTAACAAATAAAAGTTTAGTCTGCACAAAATTGTATTTATTTTATTTGTCTTGTCAAGAGTCTTGAATTTATTGACAGAAAAATGTCAATAACATTTTGCTGCCAACACGGAATAAAGTCACAGAGAGAAAAAAAAAGTTATACAAAAATTGTAATCCTTATTTTTATTAATCTTGTCAGTATACAATTAGTTTATGCTAACATTCAGCCTACAACACAATAGGAAAAAAATGTAGGTTTAGCCTAATAGCTATTTTATTAGTCTTGTCAAAATACTAAATTATTTTAACATCTTGCTGTTAACACAGTGAAAAGTGCAGCAGAGAAAAATAAATAAATTCGACACAGTCTGTCATTTAAAATGATAGGATAAGCATAATACAAAAAAAGGAAAGACTAGTTGAACATCCTTCAAGGACATCACATCCACACTTTGCTCCATCCTTATTCTGCTCTGTCACTCATCACAACCTGCCTGTTCTGTTTGAGAGCCGTATATTATATCTGCTAGCCTGCTCTGAGCATCGTTGCACATGCTGTGCTCAGACACCGCAAATAAAACGAAGCACTGGTTCGTGAATGCAGTGCGCGGATAACGGTCCAAGTGCAGGCTGTACCGGTGCTCGATAAGAATAAAGCACAGATATGCTGTTCTGAAAGGACGTCGGGAACGAGATATTGTTTGACAATCCGCTCCAGTTCAAATTGCACTAGAGTTACCGACCATTACCGCGTTGTTTTCGGGAAATTAATCCCGTGGCTCAAGAAATCTGGTCGGGACAAACGCGGCAATGCAGACCTAGACTGCTGTGATGCGAGACTCTCGTTTGTTCGGTGCGCTGCATTGAGCAGCAGCATTCAGTTTTAATTGTAGTGTCCTGTAACTGAACAAAATAATTTTTATTACTATAAAAAAAATCTAAACAACGGTGGGGGACGGTGCCGCGGTGGGCAAGTGACGTAATGGTGTTGTGGCTTAACACCGGTATAACCGCCAACACCGTCTATCGCGGCAAGCCTACTCTTCGCTCAAGTCAAAATCACACCGCTCCGCTCACATACTCTGATTGTGAGTATTGTAACTGTTGCTGTCATGACGGATCTATTTCAGAACCAGCCCCTATCAAAATAATCTGGCTGCGGACGCGGGCCAGATATTATTGCTGGTGGGCCAGTTTTGGCCCGCGGGCCACCTGTTGCCGACCACTGATATAGGCATTATCTCAATAATATACAGAGGGTGACCTTTAAAATGTTTGAATTGTACACAGACAATCTTTAAAAACAGGGTGACACCTAATCTATGTCATCCCTGTTACCCACATCAAAACCTGCTACCCTGAAAAGTAATAGGGATGACATAGTAACAGGTTTGATGATTTCAAACAAATATGCTAATTGCTAGCTAATAGTCAAGTTCACAAAAGAATATTTTGCATGATGTCCCCCCTCAAGCAAGCTTCATAAATCATCAAAAATAGAACATTAAAGAGGACTGAGAGAAACATGCTCATGTTTTAAGTGTTAGAAGTGTCTGGTTGCGAGATGATGTAACCTCCTAGAAGTGATGTCACCTGAATGTACATTATTTTACAAGGGTTTTTTGATGAGAGTAACAAGGCTGACATGAAATCAGAGGATACCAATACAATTATTTATATTTTATAGAATAAATTCATGCTTATGCCAAAAACACTGCTTAACAATAAGACTGTATTTAGAACAATACGCAAATGTGATTTTTTAATATCATTTTGCAAATTAAAATCCTGCTGAAAAGAATTGTGAGGGACAGACCAGAAACCTTACCCTTATCAGCATAAATGCTATTTAAATTATTTAAAATAATATTTAATTGACTTTATATTGATGAAAGAATACATAGTATTTTTATGTCTTTAAATCGCAAATTAATTTGTTATATTAAATCTATGTTTGATTATTTCTTAGGGACGCAAAAGCACCGATTTTGTGGAATGACCCCTACACAATTTTTTTTACTTGTTTTCACAATGTACGAATGTGTCAATAATTATAAAAGTTTGTTATTCAGATTTGATATTCTTAGTCACTAGTCACTTATGTCAGGACATCCAACAAAGATGACTCATACCAATTTACAACTGTATGGTTACAACATTATTATAGATTTTCGTTCGCAAACATAACAAACATCTTTGCGCAAATAAGGCTTAACCAGAATATGGACATTACCACAAAATGATGTGCATGTAAACACAGTCCAAATTGTGCTTAACTTCTGTAGTTCAAACTGACAGAATATTCATAATTAATAATCAAAATACTTACGGGTGCTTTTTTATCAATGGGCTTGATGACAAACTTCTTATCGTTGAAAGAAATGTTTCGGATCTCACTCCATGGGAACCCAATCTTTGGTGTGAGCCTTAAAGAAAAACAAGAGAGAGGTGAACAAGTTTGAAAATGTATGTACATTTTATTACCATTATTCAGAAAATCATGTCAAAAACAGCCAGCAGTAGGCAGCAGAGGAAAACACTGACAGAATCAAATCAGCTGACCTCTCAGAATCTAATATGAAAGTAATTTTTGTGGAGTTGACTGACATGCTTTGACCTGGGCATGGACACTATGAGCCCAAATATACATAATATCCCGATTATGAAATGGCCCCACACTGTAAACAGGAATCAAGGCTGTGGAATCAAAATGCCACAACAACACATGCTGTGACTCACCCTGTTCTAATGTCTGCCCTATAAGGCAGGGAATGGATGGGTGCTGAAGCAGGAGGTAGGGGCTAACTCTAATACAAACAATACTCACAAGATAACACATTTACCATCATGCATTGTGTGTCAATTATTGCTTAGATGTAAATGAAAGCCTAAATTTACAACACTTTTAGTTCTTTTAAGTTTTGGTTGCCGGAACATTCAATGAAGGGAGAAGCCTCTCAGGTTTCATAAAAAAATCTATTAATTAGTATCTTATGGGTTTGAAACAAAATGAGGGTGAGAAAATTATGACGATTTACATTTTTAAATGAACTACCCCTTTAATAAACTCTTCCAAATAATGTACTGGAATTAGCAATCATACGTTTCTGAAACTCCAATGTCTATGTTAACATCCTAAACCATAAAATGCCAATATAAATGATCATTTAAACTACAGTTCAAAACAAACAAGCAATCTAACAAACAATAAATAAAGCTCATGTTTCATCTATTAAACTATTTAAAAAAAACAAATAATTAAACAAATATTTTAGGAATAAAACGATCCAAAGTGACAGTACATACTTTTATATTGTTACAAAAAAATATACTACAATTAAATAATATTCTTTTAAATTCATCAAAGCAACCCTGAACAAATTGCATCACGGTTTCTACAAAATTATGAAGCAGCACATCTTTTTTTAACATTGATAATTATATGAAATGTTTCTTGAGCAGAAAATCTGCTGAAAATTCAGCTTTGTATCACAGTAATAAATCACATTTTAAACTATATTCAGTCTATACATAAAGTGAGAGACATTTCGGTGTAAGACTTACTTGTCTTCATGCTCATAAATGTTGAGACCAAGAGCATCCACTCCCAGCCAGAGCTCTGTTCCCTTCTTATTTTTGATCTCAAAGTAATTCACTCCATACATCTCCAGATCCTGAGCGATCTTCAGATACTCCATCATAGAATCCTCTCTGTAAACATACAATCATGCTGGGAATAGAAATACTGCTATTAAGCATTGTGAAGTTCACAGTGTGTGTAGTTGGGGACTGAAAACACCATTGGCCCAAGTGTGCTTGTGTACTCTGTGCATGTGTTTGTGTGTCAAGCCTTACCTCAGCATACCCCTGTGTTCCTCGTGCCATGTCTGTATTCTGTCCTCCCACTGTTCTTTAGTCAGTTTATGTTGCTCCAAAACTCTACACAATATTCACAACACATGATGAATCAGTCTGGTATCACTGTAGGGGGTCATAAAATGGACTAAATAATCATCGTTGCGCAAAAATATATTACACAAACTCTCATGAAACACATAAAAACCGGAGACCTAAAAATTATGACCTGAAATTCCTGAAGGCAGGGGAAGTCTTACAAAAGTGCTGTTTGCATTGGTTTCATTGTATGGGGTTAGATTGGTTTCATACTTCCAGATAAATGGACTCAGATCCACAAATTAATATAAAGAGATTTACCAAAATTAAACATTGCGAGTGGATAATGCACATAAAAACCTTGCAATACTGAACAATGTGTCTTTGTATTTAATTTGGATGCATTTATTTGTGTCAAGCGCCAGGGCTCCAGACAAAAACAATTTTGTAAGGAACTATTGGCTCCTATAAGAAAAAAACATAGGCGGCAAAAATATTTTTTAGGTACCACACAATAAACACGTTTTTTTTATTTACATTTTTTTATTTTGACATTTCAATGATACCGTCATGTGTTTATGTCTAATCTTTTCTTGAATTTATCAGCATTTGAATCCACCTTGTAGATAACCTGGGAACCAAGGTTCACTTAAAGTGGGAACGTCTAGGTTACGTACGTAACCCCCGTCCCCTGATGGAGGGAACGGAGACGTTATGTCGTGACGACATAGGGGGATTTACCTGGAAGCCCCAATCATCTCTGACTTTAAGAGAAAACAGCAATGAAATTGGCTAGTGGATTTTGCATACCTGAGCCACTCCCCGTGCATACAGGTATAAAAGGGCGACAGGTGCATCCACTCATTAGGTTTTACGCTGAGGAGCCGAGAACGAGTCCCTGGCAACCAGCGATGGTTCAAGATTGTGGCATGGGGACATAACGTCTCCATTTCCTCCATCAAGGACCGGGGGTTACGTACGTAACCTAGACGTTCCCTATCTGTCGGTCCCTACGAGTTATGTCGTGACGACATAGGGGTCCTATGGAAAGCGCCACAAGCTGAACCCCGTCACAACCTTGTGGCATGCAGATGCTGACAAACGAGAGCGTGACAGACAAATGCCATGCAAGAGGTTGCAACCTTCCCATCGCCCCAGCGCAAATTCGCTAACCTTGGTGCCCGCAGGGACCACGGAGTACATCGCTGCTGGAGATAGCCAAGCCGCTGTTCCTTTCCCCACAGAAATCAGAAGGGATTTCGACCTTCAGTGAAAGACGGCTTCAAGTCTTTCCTATTTGTTGTTACAGTTTGGCAGTAACGACAGGGAAGCGAGCCTTCCGGAGAAGGGCGCTACGGAGGCCACATCCTGCCCAAAGGGGGGTAACATTTGGAGACACTGATATGGACTGACCCAGGCCTGGGGCAGTACCACATACGACTGGACTCTGGGGCAGATCCTACCTAGGTGTGGGGAGGAGAGCTGCCAGCAGGGCTTGACAGAGAGCTCTGTCAAAGAGAAGACACGGGTTTACCGTGAGGGAAACCTTACCGTGGAAGAATACACATATGGGACACAGTTGATGTGCCAAAGCAGTCGGGGCCCCATCCGAAGCCCCGAGGCTGCCTGCCCGTTGCATATAGCGCCCCAGCCCGTGCTGGAGGCATCTGTTGTGACAACAGTATGCCGGGACACTTGTTCTAGGGGCACCACGGCCCGTAGAAAGACAAGACACATTTTTTCCACATTTTTCCTACTATCAAAATCAATGTGGACCAGCAAATGTTTGGTTACCCAGATTCACCAAAATATCTTATTTTGTGTTCAGCACAAGAAAGAAATGAATACAGGTTTGGGACAACATGAGTGTGAGTAAATAATGACAGAAATTAAATTGTAGGGTGAACCATCCCTTTAATGACAGTCGGCTGCATGTTTAATACTGTCCCTTTAAGACCTGCACGCATCTAATATGCAGGCGCGCATCCGTTTGTCTCAGCTGTTGTGTTAACTTTCATTTTAGACATAATAACCAACTGAGTCTATATGTAAACCTTGTGTGTTTTGACCGTATTAGCTTAAATGATAACTTAGTTCAGTAATCAGGCACTGTTTGACAGGGTTTTAGTGCATGTGCTTCTGGTGTATGTGCTCAGAAAAAGTGGACGTCAGACCAGCGCGCGAATGAAACGTTTAACCGGCAAGGTTTGTATGTAAATAATGTACTTTTGCGATCGCGAATAAGTGCATTGTCCTGTCAGAGTAACTCTACCGCTGTATGTCGTGTTGTACACTATATAGAGACGGAGGCGCCAGAACTGCAACTGAAAGAATGTGTGCTGAGGCACGATACTACGATATTTCTTCAAAAGCAGATCGTGGAGACATTTTTATCGTCCACGATCAAAAATCGTCTTATCGCACACCCCTACACCGAGAACTGCTGGGCAAAGCCCTCGACGGTGTCGCTGAACAGCCCCGCCTGGGAGATGGGGGAGTCGAGGAAGCGTGCTTTGTCGACGTCCTTCATCTCTGCCAGGTTGAGCCAGAGATGGCACTCCTGGACCACCATGGTGGACATCGCCTTCCTGAGGGACGTAGAGTGAAGTCAGTCGCCGTGCGCAGCTCCTGCATCAACCCAGGGTCGGTACTACCCTCGTGCACCTGTTTGAGTGCCTTGGCTTGGTGAACCTGCAGGATAGCCATGGCGTGCAGGGCAGAGGCTGCCTGGCCTGCAGCACTATAAGCTTTGGCAACGAGAGCGGCCGTCAGCTTACAGGATTTGGACAGGAGACGCGGACGATTCCTCCAAGTGGCGGCGTTTCGTGGGCACAGGTGCACCGTGACCGCTCTCTCCACCTGGGGAATGCCCACGTACCCCCTGGCAGCACCGCCCGTAGAGGGTAGTGAGGACGGAGGAGATGGACGAGTGGCTTCTGGCCGTGAAAGGGGCCATCCAAGACTTCGTCAGCTCCTCATGCACCTCTGGGAAAAAAGGCACCGGAGCAGAACGCGGTTGTGAGCTGCGCCCCGCTCCGAGAAACCAATCACCCAGCCGCGAGGGTTCGGGACTGGGCGGTCTGTTGACCTCCAGCCCGATACTCACGGCTGCCCGGGCAAGCATGGCCGTCAACTCTGGGTCCGGTGCGGCGGTGGCGACAACACCCGAGGGGGGCAGCCCCACGCCCCACCGCACCTTCATCCTCAGAGGACGTAAGCCCATCCCCCGATGCTGCGATCGACATCCTGTCCTCAGATGGCGCACCGAATGAAATGCTGGGCGCCCTGTGGGACGAACCAGCGAAATCACCCGGGAACTTCGCTGCGTGAGGAGTAAGAGGTCCGTGTGGATGTATCCGGCGGAGAAGCTCTTACTGTCACCCTCAGATCTCCCAGAGCGCCAGCCGGCAGTCCTCTGCTCGAGCCAGAGAGACCGGCATGGGTGGCGGCAGAGGGTGCCAATCCTTTGAGAAAGGAAAGGCGAGATCGCAGCGAAGTCATGCTCATACGCCCACATCCACGAACGCGTCTTCAGCGTGTTGGAAGCCCAGACACTGAAGACAACGATCGTGTCCGTCATCCGCAGACAGGAAAAGACCGCAACCAGAAGGACACGGACGGAACGGCATCTTGAAAAAGACGCGACCGTCCGTGATTTGCTCTTTTAAAATTTGCTCTTTTAGTTGAAGTGCCCAGGGGAATCGCTGCTGAGAGGGACTCCGCTGACTGCACCGTGACGCCAACCAGGAACAAATAAAAGATGAAAGGCTTGTGGAGATCAGCACACTTCTCATCCACTCGGCTCCGAAGCAAAAATCTAATGAGTGGATGCACCTGTCGCCCTTTTATACCCGTATGCACGGGGAGTGGCTCAGGTATGCAAAATCCACTAGTCAATTTCATTGCCGTTTTCTCTTAAAGTCAGAGATGATTGGGGCTTCCAGGTAAATCCCCCACAACATAAATCGTAGTGACCAACAGATAGGGAACTAAACGTCTTTTCCAACTTGAAATATACAGTCACAAAGAATTGTTTATTACACAGAATCTGTACCAATAACATGGACCATAAGCATCACTTGGCCATTGAGTGTACACTTTTAATTGCAATTTAATACATTTAAGTTAGTCCAACTTAAAATAAAAAAGTGAACACATTTTCAAACTGTTATTTGTCAGTGTAACACAGTCAATTGTCAAGTTCACTTAATGTATTTCTTTAATTATGTATTAAGTTTAAGGCAACTGGTTTCCTCAATTTTTATTTAAAGAAAAGTCAACTGATTGCTTCGGTTTTTCTTCATTAGTAACAAAATTGTATAGGACGTGTTGAATTTTATCTTTAGCTTGCATTCTTTATAATGTAGACAACAGGTTAAGTAAAAATATTAACATGCAATAGCGTAGGGCTGGGTATCGTTCCAAAATGTTCCTGAACGATACTTTTTTCGATACCAATTTTATTATATCAATTTAACAAGACTACATTATCTAAAAAACAAACAAAAAAACACTTTGGTTTTATTTTTTCAGCTTCTTGAAGTTTATACAGACTCAAGGACTCCTGAGCCACTGCACAAAGGAAACAAATATATCCAACACAATAAATCAGTTTAAATAATTTGAATAAAGCTCAAATAGTTTTCAGTTTACACATCTGTTTACACAACTGACAAGCTACGCATTATCACAGATGAATCACCTTTGATAATGAACGTGATATTGTCTAGCTTGTCAGTGAACTACGGCTCTGTGTATTAAATGCTGCTCCATCTGAAAGCAGGTGATGGAGATTTACCGCAAATCACGGAGCCGGCTTTACTGACGAGATGCGCATAACAAATCGCATGCGATATATCGCCCAGCCCTATTAGGCTATGTTTACACTAGTGCATGTTCGTTTTAAAATGCATAGCTCAGACAGAATCATAATTTCTATTCATTTTCCTCTAATTTACTGATAAGCATTAGCACCTTCCAGCGCTGTCTGACGATATGTATAACGTTATATGCCTTCTCTCTTCCGCAATCGCTGTTCTGACTCTTCAGCAACATTACATGTCCAAAACACACATTCGATGGCAAACGGAAGTTATTACAAACACTCGATGGTGGTTTAAAGTGAGTTTTCAGTAAAAGCGGAATATAAATCTTATTTATTGTCTTATGTAGCATGATGCTACATTGTGCATGAATGGTCACGTAACACGTACTTTCGGTCATGTTGTATGGACGGATGCCCAGCGCTTCGATGTACCACAAGATTCAGAGAGCAGACTGCTCCGCACGCTTTCGAATCGCTCTCGCGGATGTCAAACACGATCTGCGTGGCGCCCTTCTGCTGGCTTATTGGCTCACTGACGTTGACGAAATTAACCCCTTAGGTATCGAAGTTTGGTACCGAACGACAAGACATTGTTCGATACTCGATGGTATCGAGGCAATTCGGTCGGTGCCTAAATCGAACTTGATACCCAGCCCTACAATAGTGAAAAAATATAGCAAAATGCTCCTCTTCATAGTTATTTTTCTAACTGACTGATGAGCTTATGGATGCCCAATGGTTATTCTGAGGTAGCCTAAATGTATTGTTACGTGGCATTGTTTACAATCTTTACATGTCTTCTGCAGTTTGACATGGAATGAGTGATTACATGAGACATTTAAATAAGTTAACTTATTTACTATAGGCTCTCTTATAAAATAGCCTACCTTTTGATGTTAATTCACGTTCATTTTGTACTTTAGTAGAGAAAGATATAATGGGTTCACTTGCCGCTTGAACTGAGGTGCTGAAGCGATTGCGCCTGCCGCATTAAAGAGCGACAAAACAGTTTATTTCATGAATTTTGTTATGAATTTGCCAGAATGTTAAAGCCGATACTTTATTTATTAAGAAGTAACAAAGCACAAAGCTTATTGTGATTACTGGACTGCAAACAGGCTAATATGAAGTTCACGCATTAAAGGGGTCACATGATGCGATTTCAAGCTTTGCTTTCTCTTTGGAGTATTATAAGCTGTTCGTGCGAAGATGAGATCCCTAAAGTTGCAAAGACTAAACTATCAAACCCAAAGAGATATTCTTTATAAAAGTTAAAACTCGTCCATGCCCCCCTAAAACGGCTCATTTAAACATGCCCCCAACATGTGTACGTCACGATGGGGAAATATTTGCATAATGCCGCCCAAATGTTTGCGCAAAGAAAGAAGGCGTGGTTTCAGTAACCGCAGTAGTGTTGATGCAGCCATGTCAGGGAGACGCTGTGTGTTTCTATGCGAAAGCAAAATCACTTTATTTGGCCTCCCGAAAGTAGATGCAGTTAGGAATAATTGGATAAGATTAGTTTACAACACAACAGCACAACCCAAATGTTCGAATTTGTGCAACACATTTTATGGACGACAGTTTCGCGAACCTAGTAGAGTACAAGGCTGGCTAAGGGTCCGTTCTGACTTTGCTATGACAATCTGGCGCTTCTGAATCAGCGACTAAGTATGTTTTGTTATTAATTAAAGTACTTGCTAGTTTTGGGTGTAACGAGTCTCGTGTGTGTGATGGGAACAGGGTCACATCACAACAGAGTGTACAGCCTGTCAGATATCATCTTAACCGCGGCCTGTGTACTGCAAATACATACGAGCATCATCAACGTGTCTGTCATGCGACTCTCTTCCGCTTTCGGACTTGAACTGATAAAACTAACTAATTATTGAAAAATAATGTTTTTTTTACATTAAACCATGTCAACATATTCTGTTTAAATGTTCAGTTTAGAATTCAATTCTGTTCAGCCTCACCTGCTGAAGTTTGTTCAAGTTGTGCACGAAATAGACACTGCTTTTCTGCACTCTCTTTGCACATCTCCCTCATTTTGATCTCTCTCGTGCTGCACAACTGAGCTGCGTTTAGCAGGTATTTCCAGAGGTCTGTTTGAAACTCTTTTTTTTTTTTTTTATTAAAACTTTGATGCGCATCGTCTGTTTAATACGTGAACATAAAAGACGTGATCGCAAAACAATCAGGAAAAAAATGTAAATCATAAAATGTAAATATAGATAGTCGCTAGCGGCGACCTCAGCAAAAACTTCACTCGCAAATGAATATTTTTGGTCGCAAATGCCCCCGTTTTAGTTGCATTCTGGAACCCTGAGCACCATGCCTCATCACGTCTACCTCTGTACTACTCGCACACAGTGGGTATTAAGAATTTCAACTAGGTCCGCTACTGAGCCTATCATTAGGGGTGCGTCGATTCTATACTCCATATCGGTTTTGAAGTAGTATTGGAGCCAGAAAAGATACTGAGTATACGATTATCAGTGAGTATCAGTATTCCTACTGTTATACTTGATTTGTAGATAAAGGTCTATGGTTTTGCATAAAAGGACTTTATCTTGCTGAAGTTTATTGCTGTTTTTCAACCATGTTACTTGCTACTGGGTGTCTGTTCACAACACGGGAGTAGAAAAGCCTATGAATTGTTCTTCACATGCAGAGTAACAGAAATTTTAAACTGTTAAAAGGCTCAATAAACTGTCGCGTAGATATAATACACTACGCATCAATATCCCTTCCATTTATGCTTTGAACCTTTCACTGTGAAGAGCTGCATGCTGTGACTCAATGTTGCTTTAAATGCATCATTCTGCGCACGGGATGTGCATAAGCAGTTTGTGCCGCTCTGTATTAGAGCCTTTAATATTATAATACTTGATTGATATTGTCAGAATTTTTGCTGCATTTTAAGCTGGCTAAAAACGCTTTGGTTGGCACATGGCCCAAAAGCATGCAAAGGATCGCCGAAAAACCTCTTTAAGCAATTTTTCTAAAAACAAATTAGAAAAAAGCTGCACAAACTAGTCCACCTCAATAATGAAAGTCAAGTATCTTGACCAAGCCTATCATATCCATATCCTTATCATATTTCACTGTTTCAACTGTCTGTAAGTCACAGCTCTTGGCAAGGTGATTCAACAAGAGGCCATTAAAGGCTTGCTAAGGCACAGGGACATTTAATTATAGCCTGCAATGACACATTGGGTTCTGTTTTACCCTGTGTTCTAAAGCATGAGAGTATTAGAAGAAATCCTCATCTTCTGAATCTGAAAGTAGCTTATATTTGTGTACCATTTTGAACTACAAATCTGTAATAAATCATAGCAAGAGAAAGAGAGAGAATTTTATCACAATTTTATCAGAATTTTATGTGATTTTATCACATTACATTTGCAACAATCATCGAGCTACTGATGGGGGGACATCCAACTTGGGTATTACTGTGTTGAGAAGACAGGCTCACCTCTGTGGTAGCAGCCTGTCATTGGTGAGGTAACCGGGCTTGTGAATGTCTCTGTTGTAGTCGGCATACTTGGCCTGAACGGAGTAAGATGCCAGTAGGACTGCTGTCTCTGGAGGGCAGTAAATCTCATCATTCAAAATGGCTTCCTTCACCTAGACAGCACAAACAGTTTAATTATGCCATGTTTGATCTGGGCCTGTTTCCTCTTTTGAGAATGTGTTATCTAGAAATGATCATTCAAAACGATCCTGGATTGTTCCATTCCTCGAAACTCATCTTGGAATTGTTGTCATAGCAACAGTTCAATAACCTCAAACCTACTCCGGAGTATTTAAAGTAAACAGGATTAGATCAGCAGTGGGGCTGTTAACAAAAGTCTGAGTCCTGCCATTGCTCCATACTTACTGCTTGTTTGCCATGTTAAGAATTGTGCTCCTTCTTTCAATTCAACTGTAAAGGGTTTTCAGTATAATCACTTTGATGCAAGGGCGTAGGTTTGGTTTGAACATTGGGGGGGTTGAAGTGGACCCCGGGTCCACTCTTAAGGTTTATTTATTTGTTTGTTTAAATGTTTATTTTTGTAAAAAGGTATTTTGTGCTATCCACCACACATGCAAAGTTGGTTGATTGCGTAACTGCAATAAAGTAATAGGCTAGTTAACAATTACTTGTTTACATAGGATACATAATGTATTTTATTTTATTTAGACACTTAGGCTATAGTTTGACAGAATGTTCCAATTCAACATGCCATGGGAAGTCAATCTAACTTAACATTTTCTCATATTGATGTTGTTTATTTTTTACTCCTTAACAGTTCATCAGGCTCTTAGTGATTTAATCTATGCCATCATTGGAATATCTATAGGCCAGGTTTTTCTATCACTCATCATTAGAACCCATTGGCTCTCGATTCGGACTTGTACTTGCTCTTATGAAAAAGTACTTTAGTTCTTAACTGTAGCATTTGTTATAATAAAGCTAGCCTATTAATCATTACAAGGCCAATAATTACTTTTTTATTAATCTATATTGCATTTGTTATGAGAAACAATAGCTTTTAGAAACAATAGCTACTACATGCCACAGTTGTAATATAAATCTTTAGGGAAAATCTAATACCTTAACAAATTATCTATTATAAATTCTACAAGTTAGACAAACTTTTCCACAATAAATAAGCCTACAGTAAAACGTGATAAATTATAGTAAAGGTGGTCATGAGTAGTTTCAAAATATTTTAATATTACGTTAGTGCTGGTGCAAGATTATGTTTTCTCCTCTTTTCATCTGTCTTTTTAGTTTGTGCCTTTTATATATAATGTCCGACTTACTCCATAGCATTTTAAAGTGGCAGTTTCTCAATAGAATTCAAATAGATCTCATATTTTACCATCAGCTTCGCGATAGGAATGGGATAGGAACAGAGTATAGGGTGATTCACGCGCCGCTCGTGCACAATTAAAAGAACTGCGCTTCAGTATGCTGTGCTGATAAGTGTTCCGTTCGGTTCGCATGTGAGGTTAGCGCTTATAAAAGCGCAGAAGGCGCGATTCAAATAAATAATAAATAGCCTTATTTTTGGTTTACATTAACCATGGTATAAATATTGGGGGGGGGGGGGGATAAAACGTGCAATCTGATGGATGAATAAATAAAAAGTAGATATGATATGTGTCTGAAGCGCGAAGAGATTGCTAAATAAATAATCTGCTTGTTTCTGCATGTCTCCGAGTAGCGCCGTTTTATCTTCTACATACTAAATTACACGTGCTCTGGAATTGTCCAGCCTTGGAGGCATTCTGAAAATTGTTATTGATATCAGCTCACTTCACATGACTTATCATGAAAATTACTTTATTTTGCTTGCATAATACTGCAGCAACAAAAAAAAAAAGTATACTTAAGAACTGGAAATCTGTGACCCCCCCAGAGCGAAAACTTTAGATTAATGAGCTTGTAATTTATAGTACCCCTGAGAAAATACTGTATTCTGCAAAAACCCACAGACTTTGACTATATTTGTGCCCCTTTTCTTGATCCTTGATGTTGAACATTTGCATGTAGGCATGTGACGGAATGAAATTCCATGTTGCGATAATTGCTAAAGCTTTTATCATGGTAAAAACTAGGGCTGCAACGATTAATCGACATTATCGACAACAAAAAAATTGTAGACAAATATTATTTTTGTCGAGTAGTCGTTTGATCTCATATGAACTAATGCAAGAGCCTGCAATACTGCGGTTTGACCAGTGTGGCGCTGTAGCGCAATACTGTAATTCAGACCTCCTGGATGCAATTCAAGAGAAGACGACAGCGCTTCAGAGCAAACGCAGCGGAACAAACCTGAAGCTGCTGAGTGGCTTTTGGATGAATATGTAAATATATGCTGCACCCTTTCCTCTCAATAGCGAAATAAACAACAAAAACTGACAGCGGTGTGAAAGCAGCAGTTAAAAACTAATCTGATTACAGCAATGTGGATGTTTGCACGAGCTCTGCAGTAAAGTCCAGTCACGTCACGTTTATTTATATAGTACTTTATGCAATAGTCTTAATCCAAGCAGCTTTACAGTATTAAACATGAAAAACCAGAGTCAGTGTCGATTTCAGTTAGAATTCCAACTTGATTTTCTGCTATAAAGCAGCTCTCCAGTGTGGAGCTAGCTAGTGATACAATATTTTTATTAGTAGGAAAAAAATATTATTTCATTAAAGTGATAGTTTAGTTTGTAAAGATCAAAGCTTGATCTAGCTCAGGACGGTTTTGATTATCATAACCCTATAAGGTATTTTAAGAGATTATTTTGTGAATAAAATATTTTTCCAAAATTAAAATGTCTTGTCTATTACCTTTATTTTGTTTCTTATCCATTTAACTTACAAAAGGAGATGTTAGGCAGAATGATATGTCATTCAATTACTTTTTTATATAGCTAATTACATGGTGAATGAGAGAGTTTCTCTGACGGTCATCTATTTTGTGTGCCAAATATATATATATATATATATATTTATTTATTTATTTTTGCATAAATTAATTGTATAATAATTGTAATTACATAATATTATTTTCAAAAGCTGAAGTGATTACCGTTATATTTGTTAGAATATGCATAACTCAACATTGTAACTAATTGCAAAAGCTGAATAATCAGACTATGTTTACATGCGCATGAATAATGCGATTATTTCCAATAATCAGAGTAAGGACTTAATCGCATTATGATGTATCCATGTCAAGAGTAAAAAGCTTACTCCCGTTTACATTAAATTTCCATTATTCTTCTTATTTGCTAAGAATTGTGGTAATTTTTTTTACTGCCATTATTCAGCACAAATGATGGACTCAGAAAGATCAGGTGTGTTACTGCCCACTGTTTTAATTTATTTACGTCTAATGCAAAACACTTTTGTATGGTTGTATTTAGGGCAGGAAAATAATTAAATATCAATATGTATCGTGATATAATTTGTTTCAATAATGGTGGTATGATTTTTAAACACATTTCCAATATTTCTACATTACCAGTGTTTCTTGATTTATTTGTGGCGTTTGACTTCATTGAATAAGCATAAGCACTGCATGTTTCAAAATCAAAACACGGCATGGGTGATTTATATGAATGTATCTCTGAAGGGAACCGACTGTCTTCAGAATAGTTTTGATGGCATTTTAATTTTATCTGATAAAGTAGTGTTCATGAGCGGAGCTGCTTAGTTAACAGCCATTACTGGGGAAACCGCTAGTTCTACCGCTCTCAAAGCGCCTCCTACTGGCAGAGAATCAGATTGCATTTTCAATAATAAGCCCGTCTCCAGCTATTTTGTTTGTTTTCTGCAGCAACTCACTTGAAGTGTTTTTTTTTTTTGTGAGGGTGAGGGGGATTATAGAAATTAATAATTGTATATAGCAAGCATGCTTTAAATAGACCAAAGTGACGACATTTATAATGTTACAAAATATGTCTATTTCAGATAGATGCTGTTCTTCTGAACTTTCTATTCATCAAAGAAACCTAAAAAAAAAGATATTCTGCTGTTTTCAACATAATAATAAATGTTTTTTGAGCAGCAAATCAGCATATTAGAATGATTTCTGAAGGATCACGTGACACTGAAGACTGGAGTAATGATGCTAAAAATTCAGCTTTGAAATCACAGGAATAACTTGCATTTTAAAATATTTTCAAATAAAAAAACAGTTATTTTAAATAGTAAAAATATAAATAAAAAAATATAGTAAAACTGTTTTTGCTGTATTTTGGATCAAATATATACAGGCTTGGTGAGAAGAAAAGACTTCTTTAAAAAACAAAAATCTTACTGTTCAAAAACTTTTGACTGGTAGTGTATGCTAGCCTATAGATTGAAGTTAAAGATATTAATATTAATAAGATGAGTCTGAGATGTTTATTTGACAGTGATTTCACAATTCTTGTTTGTATTTGCTAAATACAAATAAAAGATGAGCATTAATTTATTTGTACTGCCCCCCCCCCCAAAAAAAAAAAAAACAACAAAAAGTTTTATAGGAGGAGCTCATAGACTTGGCAAATACATTTTTCATAAGTTTGTAGGTACAAACATCTGTTGTGGGCATTCTTGGCAGTGTTTATTAAGCTTTTTTTAATAATGCTCATATCGATATCGGAATTATATCATATCGACCAAAATTAAGAGATATAGATTTTGGCCATATCGTCCAGCCCTTCCATGCTTTTTCAGCGCCATTGCATTCTACTTGCTGTGGATGAGGGTAAGGAATGGAGACAGGTGGCAGCAAGTTGTGTTTTCCCCAGAATGCAATGCTTTCTTCCCCGCCATCGTTTCTAATCTCCGTATTATTAAATGTGACTTTGGTCAGAGTGGCAATACTGCGATTAAAGTGTTTACATGCCTGTATATTTCGATTAAAATTGTCTATGTTAATACAATTATGCTTGCTGCGATTAACAGCTTAATTGCATTATTTAGATCAAAGTATTGCGTTTACATGAGGTAAAGATTAATCGCAATATTGCCAAAATCTCATTATAATTGCATTAAGAGGGTCCATGTAAACTCACTCAATGTCTACTGATTAACCAGTGAAATAATCGTCGATTAGTTGATTAATCTTTCTAATAATCGATTATCAAAATAATCGTTTGTTGCAGCCCTAGTAAAAAGTGTTGTAATACATTATAGCAGGTTTAATAACTATTTTCTTATAACACAAAGAACTGAACACATACATACAATAAAGCAATACACAAAAATGTATAAAAGTAAACAAACGTTACTACAGATTAACACACAAGTGCACTGACGCGTTGTGGCATTGCTGGAACAAAAAATAATAAGAATAATCCTAATGCCTAGAATAATCCCTAGGGGCTAGGGCCCTATGTATTGTCTAAGCACGCACTGTCAATGCTATGCATTTTAACATGCTTTTTTTGTTTAAAATACATATACCCAATGTTCCCTCAAATTTTTTTTCTTGATGAGCTAAACTTTTCTCTATCGGGTGGACATTTCGGGCACCTGAGCAAAAACATTTTTATACCACGTACACAAAAGTGTAACTTTTTACTTTAATGTGCTATTTATATTTGATTTGACACTTGATGTAACTAAATGTACATTTTAGGTTGCCTGATAAGTTTCTTATGCTCATCAAGGCTGTATCTATCTGATATACACTACCAGTCAAAAGTTTTTGAAAATTAAGATTTTTTGTTTTACATGTCACTGTTTATGACACAGGTAATTCATCCTTTGAAAGTGAAAGTGACATACGCCAAGTATGGTGACCCAAACTCGGAATTCGTGCTCTGCAATTAACCCATCCGTGCACACACACAGCAGTGAACATAAACACACCGTGAACACACACCCGGAGCAGTGGGCAGCCATTTATGCTGTGGCGTCCGGGGAGCTGTTGGGGGTTCAGTGCCTTGCTCAAGGGCACCTCAGTCGTGGTATTGAGGGTGGGGAGAGCACTGTACATTCCCTCCCCCCACCTACAATCCCTGCCGGCCCGAGACTCGAACTCGCAACCTTTGGATTACGAGTCCGACTCTCTAACCATTAGGCCATTACTTCCCCACAAAGCCGGGCCGTAAAAATAAAAAAATGGGGGCATAAATTAAGAGTATACCCACTTCTCCAGGCACCACTACACCACTGGGCCCAACATAATATAATATATCAAAACAAACTAAAGCATTTAAACTGATATGAAAAAGAATCAATGTCTCAGAGTTTTGTTACCGTTCTGTGTCCATCCTCCGCTATTTCCAGCACTTAAACAAGCCACTCTTCTTTAATACATGAGGACGTTTTATTTTGGGATGCACCGATATGAAAATTTTGGCCGATACCGATAATTCTTTATATTTGAAAGCCGATAACCGATATGTTGTCCGATAAATCTATATCCAAATTTTGATATACTTTTTGAGAGCCTGATAAAAAAAAAATGGTCTCATCAGTAAGAGCCACATCCCAAACACTTCAACATAAGCAGCCTAGTTTGAACAGTGTAAGTTTAAAAAAAAATGTACTCTCCCATTACCAAATTTCACCATAAAAAAAGTCTCACAAATAAAATAATGCATAAATAATGCAAACAAGTCATTGGACATCATTACATGTGTAAAGAATCTAAATTCATGTGCCATGGATGAATAAAATGGAAGAGCCATCTGCATGGACAATAATGAAATGATATTAATTACTAAACCATATTGTTGATGAAAATAATAAGAGAAAATAAAAGTGGTGGTTATTATTAATAATGCTTCAGTGATTTTGGAAAAGTAACAAATTAATAGGCTACCACTGTTTTAAATAGCAGATGTTTGAGCTGCGTGCGCTGTACGAAGCTGAATGAACACTGGTATACTGAAGCACTTGTTATAGCGGGTTAATTAGGCTGAATCAGATATTTATAGAACATAAACATAATATTACAACTTATATATGCACAAAAATACAGAAATGCATAGGTTATTTTGAACTAAGTTATGCACTAGTCAGATGTGTAACTCGTGGACGCGCACTTGGCTTCCCGTAACAATGTGCTGAAACATGGCAACTAAACCCAAATAATTCACAACGTTTTATTATAATAATGTTCTCATTAGAATATTATATACATGACAGTCCCAATCATAGTTATTAGTTGTGCGCTGCTGCTTGAGCTGCGTGTGCTGAGCTAAAGATGATCACCGGCAAACTGAAGAGCTCTATTAACGCTCTATTAATTAACCAAATGCATTCTATATGAGATAAAGCAGATATACATAAAATAAACAATATTACTATGTACAATTGCACAAAAGGCTGCAAATGCAAAAGCGAACTTAACTGTCATGGAGGTGTAGCTCCGTTGTGGACGCGCTCAACGCACACACAAAACACAGTGCACAAAGATTGCACAACGTCATTTTCAGTAATGTTCTTATTATAATTTTATGTAGCCTTTATGACAAACTTGCTCTGCACATGTTGCACATAAGTGTATTATGCTTTTCAAAGTGATTCCAATCATATTTCAAGCATTTCAAAACCATTGTGGTGAACAGCGCACATCTGAAATGTCTCTGAAGGAAATAATGTATTATTTATCGGCTTAAAGATATCGGCCAAATTTTCTTATCGGGCCGATACCGGTAACAGAAAAAATGGGCATTTATCGGCCGATACCGATATGGTGGCCGATATATCGTGCATCCCTAGTTTTATTTCACATGTCATTGCGTTTGCGTTGGCTCTCGTGTTGAGCTCTTAAGTAGTAATGGACCGATATTGATTTTTTTTTATAACCGATACCGATACCAATTATTTGCATGTTTATGTACCCGATAACCGATATGCAGAACCGATATTTATTTATGGTTATAAAGTAAATAAATAACAGATTGAAGTAAGTCCATTCTTCGCTTTGGTTTTTCCTCCTTTCAGTCATCTTAACAACAACAAAAAACTGTTGAAAATTAACATTCTTTCATGTAAAATTTAATCTTCAAATTACAACAATAAAAACATTTTATTTATAAAAAGCATCATCAGCAACACTGATATTAACAGTAAGCAAAATAATGTCTAATGTTTTCAAATGGAGAAAATAAAGGGCAGAAGTCATATCAACTTCATTTTAAACTATAGTTTTAGGTTTATAAGCTGTTTAATAAGCTAAAGATTGAAGAACAATTCACTGGATAATGTTAATTCACTGAATAATATTCTCTGGAATATTGAAATAAGCTATAACAAACAAAACATCGTATTTTATTGCATTTCTTAACTGGCATGTTATATCAGAATTATTTAAATGTTTTTGTCATTCTAAATTATGAAAACTGCTGACAGCGCGGTTTATCTATGCATTTACACAGAACTATACTCAAACTGCGATCGCTTGCGGAGATAATAAATAATTAATTTCGATAGAGATGTATTTATTTAGATGTTTATTGGCGAAATAATGGTTCTATGGTAAATGTTAATATAATTAAAGTGAATCTTGTTAAAAATTACATGCGGTGGCCATGCTGGAGCATTTCCTGAGCATCAACCGCTGAGTGAACAGTGCCCACTGCTCCAAGTGTGTGTGTGCACTTGGATGGGTCAAATGCACTGCTGGTTATACTAGGTATAATTATGTATGTGACAAATGTAAAAAAAAACTAAAAATAAAGATTTTTTTTTTTACAAAACCGATATCCGATTATGGTAAAATGCTCAAATATCGGGAAAAATATCGGTAAACCGATATATCGGTCGATCTCTACTCTTAAGTCAGCAAACATTGAAGTTTTCGGTTCCTACAGCGACTCATTTGGTGCACCGCACATCATTCTCTTTCTATGAAACCTGTAAGCCACATTCACCGGTTCTAACTCTATATCGGCACATTATATCTTCTGCGCGAATGCATGCAATTTGATGACAAGTGTTTGGAGACTAGGTTTCCCAATACCTGTAAGAAGAAGAGACGTTGTGTTATCTCTTGGATTAGCTCTTCAGAAACATCTTCTGGAAAAAACTTTGCCCGGAACTTGAACTGCAGAGGGTTTTCCTTTCTAACATCCTGTTGAGTCACCTGCCAAGTTTTCACAGAAACACATTAAAGAACATAATTTTCCGTTGATTTAGGAAATTTGGCAAATACTTTTATCCAAAATGACGTACACTGCATGTAAGGTATAAATTTCAGTTTGTGCATTTGCTGGGAAATTATATTTGAACCCATGTCCTTGGCATTGCTAGCACCACACTCTGTTTGAGCTACTGGAATGCCATATAAAACCTAAATCAAGTATCCATGCTACTACTTAGACGCGTGTTCATGAGGGTACCACAATGCATGCGTGTAGTGCTGCTGACCCAGGAACCGGCGTTCGTGAATGCGCGTCGAAGACTGACACGGAAGAGAAGAAATTGTTGAATAAAGTCGTTATTTTTGTTTACTTTGCACACAAAAAGTATTCCTGTAGCTTCATAAAATCAAGATTTAACCAATGATTTCACATGGACTATTTTAACAGTCCTTACTACCTCTCTGGTTCTTGAACGTGGTATTGGCACTGATGTCTATGGAAGGTCAGAAAGCTCATGGATTTCATCAGAATTTGATGAATGAAGGTCTAAAAGGTTTGGTATGACACAAGGGTAATTCATAGAATTTTCATTTTTGGGTGAACTAACCCTTTAAGGATGTTTTTGCAAGTTTCCATAGAGCTGTTTATAGAAAGGTTCAGGCTTTTACAGCAGGACATCTTTAACCACAGGCTAATTTTCCCCCCACTTTTTTTTTTTTTTTGCTGCTGTTGAACAGTTAAGACTGCACATCTGAGGTGTAGTGGAATTGTGGTTTAATAAGAACAGCAGTACTAGCAAGAGACATAGAAAAGTGGGAGGGAAAGTCTTACCTTTTTATTCAGCTTCAGCCACGTTGTGTAGCCTTTACTGTCCACATACTGCAGACCGAAAAACCAAACCTCACGCAGACCTACCGTCTTCACCACCTGCGGGATGACCATGAACAAATTAATTTTATTTAACAATCAACACATGAAATAGACTTTTTTCTAGACTTCAAAGTTCCCATTTCTGAATGAATTCAACTACATAATATTAAAGGGATAGTTCACCCAAAAATAAAAATTCTGTCATTAATTACTCACCCTCATGTCGTTCCAAACCCGTAAGACCTTCGTTCATCTTAGGAACACAAATTAAGATATTTTTGATGCATTCTGAGAGTTCTCTGACCCTCCTATAGACAGCAATGTAATTACCACAATCAAGGTACAGAAACGTAGCAAGGAGATCGGTAAAATAATCCATTTGACATCAGGGATTCAATAGTAATTTTAAGAAGCTACGAGATTAGTTTTTGTACACAAAGAAAACAAAATAACGACTTTATTCAACAATTAGTCTCCTCCTATTCTGTGTCAGCTGCGCCATGCGCATACACTGTTTAGTCTTTGATTTGAACGAAAACAACGTATCCGCGTGGCGCAGCTGACACAGAACAGCATACGCTGTTTACGTTCAGTGGATACTCTCCAAAATGGTGCTAGGGTGATGCGGAGGACACAAATTGTTGAATAAAGTCATTACTTTTGTTTTCTTTGCATACAAAAAGTAATCTCGTAGCTTCGTAAAATTACGGTTGAACCCTGATGTCACATGGATTATTTTACCGATCTCCTTGCTACGTTTCTGGATGTTGATCGTGTTAATCACATTGCTGTCTATAGGAGGGTCAGATAACTCTCAGAATGCATCAAAAATATCTTAATTTGTGTTCCGAAGATGAACGGTCGTACGGGTTTAGAACGACATGAGGGCGAGTAATTAATGACAGAATTTCAATTTTTGGGTGAACTATCCCTTTAAGTATATGTAAATACACACACACACACACACACACACAGAGATACATATATACACACACACATACAGTCTGAAAAAAAAAATATGATCCCCTGCTGATTTTGTACGTTTGCCCACTGACAAAGAAATAATCAGTCTATAATTTTAATGGTAGGTTTATTTGAACAGTGAGAGACAGAACAACAACAAAAAAATCCAGAAAAACATTTTAAAAAAGTTTTAATGAGTCAAACAAGTATTTGAACCCATATGATGCAGTTATGAACCCCTATTAACCCCAATCATCAAGATGTCTGGCTCCCAGGTATCTTTTATACAGGTAACGAGCTGAGATTAGGAGTACTCCCTTTAAAGTCAGAAACACACTGCATGATTTTTGGCTGTCCCAGACGAAAGATTGGCATCGTGAAACAATCGCTGCCAATCAGAAATCACTGCAATTGCTTCACGATGCCAGTCTTTTGTCTGGGACAGCCGAAAATCATGCAGTGTGTTTTGGGCTTTAAAGGGAGTGCTCCTAATCTCAGCTTGTTACTCACCCTTGTTGACAACCTGTCCACAGAAGCAATCATTCAATCAGATTCCAAACTCTCCAACATGGCCAAGACCAAAGAGTTGTTCAAGGATGTCAGGGACAAGATTGTAGACCTACACAACGCTGGAATGGGCTACAAGACCATCGCCAAGCAGCTTGGTGAGAAGGTGACAACAGTTGATGCGATTATTCGTAAAAGGAAGAAACACAAAATAATTGCCAATCTCCCTCTGTCTGGGGCTCCATGCAAGATCTCACCTCGTGGAGTTTCAATGATCATGAGAACGGTGAGGAATCAGCCCAGCACTACAAGGGAGGATCTTGTCAATGATCTCAAGGCATCTGGGACCATAGTCACCAATAAAACTATTTGTAACACACTACGCAGTGAAGGACTGAAATCCTGCAGCGCCCGCAAGATCCCCCTGCTCAAGAAAGCACATGTACAGGCCCGTCTGAAGTTTGCCAATGATTCAGAGGAGAACTGGGTGAAAATGTTGTGGTCCGATGAGACCAAAATCAAGCTTTTTGGCATCAACTTAACTCACCGTGTTTGGAGGAGGATGAATGCTGCCTATGACCCCAAGAACACCATCCTCACCGTCAAACATGGAGGTGGAAACATTATGCTTTGATGGTGTTTTTCTGCTAAGGGGACAGGACAACTGCACCGCATCAAAAGCACGATGGATGGGGCCATGTATCGTCAGGGCCAGGGCATTGAAGCCAGCCAGGGCATTGAAAATGGGTCGTGGATGGGTATTCCATTAAAACAATGACCCAAAATACATAGCCATGGCAACAAAGGAGTGGCTCAAGAAGAAGCACATTAAGGTCCTGGATAGGGCTGTGACGGTCGCCGTGACAACCGCATCACCGCGGTGGTCGGTTGTCACCGCGGTTGTCTATTGCCACCGGCGGTAGTGCACGTGACGTCACACGCTCTAATGTTAATACACAAATTTCCGTTAGACTGGCGAGTTTCGGCGCGATTCAGCCAATTCAAGTTCAGCCATGGATCTAGTTGGAAAACCAAACGTTACATCGCCGATCTGGAAACATTTTGGATTCGTGCCGAACGAGAAAGGCGAACCAATCAATTTGGATGAAGCCATTTGTAGGCTTTGTGGCAAAAAATTAAGTGTTAAAAGGGCAAACACTTTGAATCTCCAGAGCCATCTCCAGTCATGTCACCCAGCCGCGTATACTCAACTCATGTCTTCTGAACGCAAACGCCCAGCTAGTCAGCTAGGTATCGCAGAGGCCTTCTCAAAAATGACCAAATACAAAAGAGAAAGTGGTAAATGGAAGACATTAACGAGAAATGTGGCAACATTTTTAGTAGTTGAGAACGCGCCGCTCCGCACTGTAGAGAAACCTGCTTTCGAACTTCCGAGCAAAAAATACTTTTCAAACACTGTCATTCCTCAACTATTCAACGAAACCAAGGAGAAAATCATCACGGAACTACACGACCTTGATTTATTTTCCACCACGACTGATATGTGGTCTAGCGTTCACATGACTCCGTTTATGAGTCTGACTGTACATTTCATCAACAAAAATTGGGATCTGAAAAGCAGGTGCTTGCAGACTGCGTTCACACCAGAGAGTCATACGGCGGATAATTTAGCAGAATCTCTCCGCAGCGCATTCAAAGAGTGGGGATTAAATGAAAAAAATCTTGCAAGCATCACGACAGATAACGGGGCCAACATCGTGGCTGCTGTTAGGAAATTAGAATGGCCATGGCTGAATTGCTTCGGCCACAATCTTAACTTGGCAGTCACAAACTCAATGTCAGCCGAGAAGGAGAGGACATCCAGGGCCATGGGGTTGTGCCGAAATTTGGTGACTGCATTCGCCCACAGCTGGTCGAGAAAGAAGAAAATTCTTGAAGAGCAAGAGGCCTTAAACCTACCAACGCACAGTTTGATACTGGTGAGTTGAAATAATTAAGGTAAAATTATACATACAATTATAATATATATATATATACACAATGGCATTCATATTATAAAAAAACAACAACAAACGTCTACCTCAAACGAATTTATTTAGGGAGAATCAAAGCTATAAATGATATGATGTGTGTGCAAGAGGCTCTGGCGCCATCACGGATTTTGTCCTTATTTTAAATTGTTGATACGAAAACATTTAAATGACATCATTTTTATTAATTAGCCTAATTTGTTAATTATTAGCCTTTGGGGCAGTCGTGGCCTAATGGATAGAGCGTTGGACTTGAAACCAGAGGTAACCCAAGGTTGTGGGTTCGAATCCCGGCTCTGGCAGGAAGTGTCCACGACTGAGGTGAGACCCTTGGGCAAGGCACCGAACCCCCAACTGCTCCCCGGGCGCTGCAATGTCGGCTGCCCACTGCTCCACTTGGATGGGTTAAATGCAGAGAACACATTTCACTCCTCATTATACTCTGTATAATTGTGTATGTGACAAATAAAGCTCATCTGAGCTTAATTTGTATTGTATTGTAAGTAAAATGTATTTCCTTTCGGCCTATTTATTTTATTCCTTTTATGATAATTAATGTAAAATTATACCACTGAAAAAATATAGAAAACAATTGTGGTATTTTTAAAGGGGTCACATTCACACTTATCCAACTTAATTTAACATTCTGATTTTGTCAGTTAACGGTTAAGGATTAACAAGCGTTGATTGTCTGTCAGGAAAATTTACCGAAATAACATCTAAGAACAATATATATAATAATTTTGTATTCTCTTGTTCCTTCACTATGCCAACAGGATTGTCCCACACGATGGGGAAGCAAACAAAAAATGATTGAGAGAGTATTGGAGCAAGCGAACGCAATTAAAAGAGCACTGGATGACCGAAAGCATCAACACCTGAACCTGACATGGCAGGACATTGCAGTGCTCGAGTCGATAAACGCAGCACTTAAACCAGTTGCAGAATTTACCGATGTTTTATCGAACGAGAAGGTTGTTACTGCGTCATCGGTTAGACCTGTGCTGAGACTGCTGACCAATGATCTCCTCGACCCTTCTCCAGAAGACAGCAAGTTAACAAAAAACCTCAAAGCAAAGATGATAGCTGTCTTGAAGGATAAATACAAAGATTTAGAAGGGCAAAAAATGCTATCAAAAGCAACTACTTTGGATCCTAGATACAGAAATAATTTTGAGGAGGAAGATATTAGAGACGAACTCATCGAAGAAATAATGCAGATTACTGAAGATCAGCCAGAAAACACTCAAACTGAGGAGACACTGAATGCAGGGGAAGGAGCCAGTGCAGCACCTGCTGGCAAGAAAATGAATCTCGCACAGCTACTCGGCAAAAGAAAAGCGAAGGCCACAATTCTTCCAAAGAGAGCGCGTGCCGGTGAGGAGTTAGCGCGCTATTTGCAAGAAGAGACAATAGATACCAGCGATGACCCACTTGCTTGGTGGCGGAACAATGAGGCAAGATACCCTCTCTTGGCCACGGTTGCGAAAAGGTATCTGTGCATTTGCGCTACAAGCACACCGTCTGAACGCGTATTCAGTGCTGCTGGAAACATTGTAACCCCAATTAGGTCTTCGCTTAAACCGGACAAAGTCAACATGTTAGTTTTTCTGGCAAAGAATTTAAAATCTGAATAGAAAACCAAGGTGGACTTAAACCTGCTTTAATAGCCTACGCTGTTTTGTTTTTTTTCCCCAGCATCTGACTTATATTGTTACTAGTATTATTATTAGTTACTATTTATATTGTTACTGATTAGTAAAGTTCTTTAATATTTATTAAAGGCTGCAGCCTTTGTAGGCCTACATATAGCATGTGGCTACTGTTACGATTTTTGTGAAGTTCTTCAAAATTTAACGTTTAATTAATATTATTGTTACAAGCAGTAAAATTTGTTATTTAATTATTATTTATAGGCTGTATTGTGTTGTTTCATTGACGGAAGTTCAAAAATAAACACGAATGTTTTAGCATCATTTCTTTGTTTTTGTCATTTCTTAATTTTTACATAAAATGTAAATTTACTTAGGTGGCTACTATAGGTACAGAGGCGTAATTTGTGGGTGGAACATTTTTGCCAGGGTCGATATTGTCCCCACCACTTTTTTTAAAGTAATTAAAATAACTTGCGGAAAGGATACTTACCTATATGAATTTTTACTTTGCAGATTCAGTGACCCTAGCCAACTGCAATCAAATGCATTTGCAAGGAACAAATTAAAGGAAAAGCATGATATTCATCATTCTTCATAATCTAATTCATACATGCAACAAACTTATTTTGCACCGGCCAGAACATAAGCTCTAAAACGTATAAACAGTAATATGATCATGAACACGAGTGTTTGCGCTCGTATGATAAACGCCGTGACTGTGGGCGTCTGCGATCTGTTCTCTCTCGGTTCACAGGTACAGTGAACTCGACTTTTTGTGTCATACATATAACGTTTGTCTTTTGTTGCGAAATCACATTTTTACCGGTGCCGGTTACAGTCGCGCGCATAAGGAAAGCGCGTTCAGTAAAGCACTTCATGTTCTGTCACAGATTATTTTACGGCATCATTGAATGCTTTTGTCATGATCGATTTGATATTACGTTCTAGTGACCACCGGGTGTTACGCCACTGGGTGTGTGTGTGTATATATATATATATATATGTATATGTATATAACCCCCACCACCGCAACACCGGCGGTTGTTGGTGATTTCCCACCGCGGTGGTAAAAATTTGCCACCGTCACAGCCCTAGTCCTGGAGTGGCCTAGCCAGTCTCCAGACCTTTAATCCCATAGAAAATCTGTGGAGGGAGCTGAAGGTTCGAGTTGCCAAACGTCAGCCTCGAAACCTTAATGACTTGGAGAAGATCTGCAAAGAGGAGTGGGACAAAGTCCCTTCTGAGATGTGTGCAAATCTGGTGCCCAACTAAAAGAAACATCTGACCTTTGTGATTGCCAACAAGGGTTTTGCCACCAAGTATTAAGTCATGTTTTGCAAAGGGGACAAATACTTATTAGAAGTAGAGATGTTCCGATATCCCTTTTTCCCTTCCCTATACCGAGACCTAGGCTCAGGGTATCGGCCGATATGGAGTACTGATCCGATACCTGGTTATACAGCTTTATGTACAACTATACCTGTATGAATTTATATAATTATTTTATGGTGTGCTTCACCATATATTATATATGGTGAAGCACACCATAACACACACTCTCTCTCTCATATATATATATGAGAGAGAGAGAGAGAGAGAGAGAGAGAGAGAGAGAGAGAGAGAGAGAGAGAGAGAGAGAAACCTGGCGAGTAACCAAAAAAATAGATAATGTTTGGAAAATGGCACAGCATTTAAAATATCTAAAAGTACACTCTCTCTTAACATCATTCATTCAAGCGTTATAAATATATTATGATAATCAAGTATTATTCAATGATAGAACTTTAGTAATTAGAATTAAAACTTGACATGTATGAATGCACATTAGTCATTTTAACTGAACTTAGGACTGGTGGTGGTGCTTTTTTGGGCATTCAGTGTTTCTGTAAAAAATGAGGGGGGGGGGACTATCAATAATACTGATAAGATAATAATCATACTATGAATTCTAATAAGAACAATATAAAACGCACTAAGGATTAACGAGCTGCTGGATTCATGAATATTAATCACGTTGTCTGCATTGGCTCGAACTGATTTGCTGAAATCAAAACAGGGACGATAATAGGCGAGCGCCAGCTAATGAGATTGCCGTTTACGCATTAGCTCCACCTACTACCAGAGAACCCGGCAGTTCTTAAAAGCTGAAGAATTCCAAACGAACTCCGTTATTTTGACAGGAAAATACAACAAAGAATATTGTTTACATATTACCATACAGAACTGCTATATGTCAGACTCTCTCGCTCCCTCTCTCTCTCTCTCTTTGAATAAAGTCGTGTGCCTCAAACTAAAGCTTACGGTATGTCAAATACAGGTGCGCTGCGCATCTATTCAGATTAACTGAAAAATAGCACTGATCGCTTGACAGAGAGTGGAACTCTTATGTGGTCAGAGTTGATGAAAATATATCTGAGCTAAACTTATACACTGCCTCCAACTCACACACTGGCGAGTAAAATCTGAGCACTTATTAAGCAGTGGAAAATATTAGATCTCCTTTAGTCGCCCAGGGTGAAGATTTAGTTGCATGTGCGAGTGGTTTACTGGCAATGTGCCAGCACATTTGTATTTTGTATTTCTTCTTCACTTTTCTAAATAGCGGTTGCTTGTGGCAACACAGCACAACTTCCTGTGTTTGCATTCTGAGCAGCGAAGAAGAGTTGAGTTTCCGATTTGCAGCATTAAGCAAAGCTAGCGGGCATAACTATAGGTCTCATGTATGAGCATGGTATCGGATCGGAACATGGATTCAAGTACTCGCCGATACCGATGCCAGAATTTTTTGTAGTATCGGAAGAATTTCCGATACTAGCATCAGAATCAGAACAACCCTAAATTGAAGTACTAAAACTCAAAACAGTAGAATTTAAATGTAGACACTTACCTGATCAAATAGCTGTTTGCCAGTGGTGTTGGGTTGGATGGCAAATTCCAGCTCCGCATCCATAGTAGTCACACGCACATTAATCTGTACACAAGAATAATAAAAAAAAAATATATTACAAATTATCCTGATTATTCATTTTCATTTTACACTGATTACTGACCAATTAAGGCTGATTAGTACACTGATACTCGTGAAATATCACACTCCTGGAAGACTCTCTTGGCCAATCAGATTCCAGGATCTTAAAATAATTAACTATATATATATATAATATATATATATATATATACATTCTGTGGCCCGCGGCATATCTGGTGTGTGCGTGTTTACACACACACACACACAAAAGGTGTTGAGTCACACACACATGTTCACACAAACACATTTTATTATCACCACAATAAGCCATGTCACTAGAATGCTTTTATTTTGATTAATTAAGCAGTCCTTCTCAGGGTTTGTTATATTGTAGCAACTAGGGGTGTGAATCGGCACTGGTTTCACGATTCAATTCGATTGCGATTATCATTTATACGATTCAATTCGATATCACGATGAATCACGATTATATCAAATTTATTTCGTGCATTTTTATTAAAATATATAAGCAGGCTACTTTTTAAAATAATTACTAATTAAAAATAAACCAAACAATTGTTAAGAATTAAACAAAATAAATATAGCTTCAAAACATACAAGCAAATATAAAGTAATAAAGGGGGAAAAGACAATTACAAGTGATAAACAAAAAGTACTTTCAGTATCTGAGAGTGCTTTAAGTATAAAAAATATTACAGACAATCATAGTTATGGGTTTTTCTTTTTTCTTCAGCATTAATTGCCGTTTGATTACTGATGAGATCATAGACAGTGGCAGCTTTAACAGGCTGCATTCACACTAATGCACAGATCTATTTCGACATATCAGATGTTTTGTCATGTTCTGAAAACACAACTGACTGTGTTTACATCAATTTTGTATCATAAAAGTAGGGCTGAACGATTAATTGCATTTGCGATAATATCGCGTTATGAAAAAAAATAGATTTTTCAACTGCAAAGGTTGCGGTTCTTTCACATGACACGTGAGAGTAAAGAGGTGTGTTCGACTTGAAGACTGATCGGTGTATGGGATCAAAGTACGGCGAGAGAAAGCATAAGGAGACGTCCGCTCTCTTATATCTCTCGCGGATACTTTGATGACACTCAGCGATCGGTCTAGCAGCGCTGCTTCAAGTCGAACACATCTAAGCAGTCTTCAGAGGAAGCATCAAGTTGGCACTCTGCAGTGTTGCCAAGTCCACGGTTTGCCTCCAAAAAATGATATTTAGCCCCTGAAATGCGAATCTTACAAGGGGAACCCCTCGAAACACGATTGGGCAAGTTTTGAGTAGCAATTAGGCGGGTTTTGTTGTGAAAACCTGGTAACGGTGGCACGCTACACGCGGAAATGTTTGAAAGCGTATATATGAATGTAGCCTACATCAAAACGGCACATGGAAATTACTCAAGCAGTAACAGTTACGGTGCATTTCATTACTGAAGACTTCGACCTTAAGGTAATATAGGCTATATAATAAGGTAATATATATTAGGGCTGTCAATCGATTCAAATATTTAATCACGATTAATCGCATGATTGTCATGAGTTAACTCGCAATTAATCGCACATTTTTATTTGTTCTAAATGTACCTTAAATTAATACTTTTCAAGTTTTTAATACTCTAATCAACATGGGCATGGACAAATATGGATGCTTTATGCAAATGTATGTTTATTATTATTCAAACCATAGTCAACAGAGCATGAAGACTAGACATTTTTCAAAGGTAATAGATGTTTTTCAAAGAACTTGTTCATGTCTATTAGACACATGAAAAAAGAAATACAAGGTTTCCATTTCTTCTCTTTCTTTGCACTGAGCAATTTACTTTACATTTCTGCAGGGCAGGGCAGCTCACTTCTTCTGAACATGCAAAATGTACATAGCCTATATTGTTTATTGCATTTGTTTGCCTCACACACACACACACACACACACACACTCACACACACACACCACACACACACACACACACACACACACACACACACACACACACACACACACACACACACATGTGCCCACATACTGTATTTTGATGCAGCTAAATTCTCAGGGTTTGTTATAAAACAGTTTTCATTGATATATTTGACTGATTCTGTTGTCAGACAACGGGATGAATATGAAAAAGTGATTGAAAATATATAAGCGCGACTTTTTAAAATAATTACTAATTAAAAATAAACATTAAGACTACATAAGTAGCTCTCCTTTACAAGATGTTAAAGGGGGAAAAGACAATCTGCACAAAAATCCTTATAATCGATTATTATGGGTTTTTCTTTTTTCTTCAGAGCCGTTGTCTGATTAAATAAAATACCCATAAGATAATGATGTTTTGTCAAAAACACAACTAGCTGTATCATAAAGCTGTGATTTTGGTTATGAAAAAAAATAGATTTTTCTATTGCGGTTCTTTCACTTGAGAGAGTAAAGAGGTGTGTTCATGTAAAATACGGCGAGAGAAAGCATAGAGACGTCGCTCTCTTATATCTCTCGCAAGCAATATAATATCTGTGAGGAAGCATTTAACTGGTTTGCCTCCAATTAAGCTCTGCTCGAAACACGATTCTTTTGAGTAGCTTCTTTTGTTGTGAAAACTGCCACATGCTGAACAGAAACTACATCAAAACGAGCAGACGTGGATTTCATTACTGAGAGAGAGATATAATAAGAATATATATTAGAGATTCAAATATTTTAATCACGATTAATCACATGAGAGAGAGAGACATTTTTATTTGTTCTAGACCTAAATTAATACTTTTCAAGTTTTTAATACTCTAATCAACATGAGAGCCGTGTGCGTATGTTTATTATTATTCATGCAACAGAGCATGGAAACATTTTTCAAAGGTAATAGATGTTTTTCAAGACCTCGCGAAAAAAGAAATGGCATTTCTTCTCTTTCTTTGTACCTTTACATTTCTGGCGATTCTTGGAGACTAAATAAGGTTGGCCCACATACTGGCGCTTTTTTTAGATATATTTGGATTCTGTTGTCAAATAAAATTTGAAACGCGACCCATGCTGTTAAAAGGAATTTGCGTTAAATTAAAATACGCGTTATTTTGGCTACTTTGAAAATTAGAGAAGCAGCAATATAATATCTAATATATATCTGCTCTTCTCTTCTCTGCCATACAGAAAACTATAGAGAGAGAGAGAGAGAGAGAGAGAGAGAGAGAGAGCCGTATAAAGCAAGACTCGCGTGGCATATATATATTGGGGCGCTTTTTTTATAAAATTTGTGCTGTTAGTGGGTACGGAAAATATTATATATATATTATATATATATACAGTATTCAGACCCCCTTAAATTTTTCGCTCTTTGTTATATTGCAGCCATTTGCTAAAATCATTTAAGTTCATTTTTTTCCTCATTAATGTACACACAGCACCCCATATTGACAGAAAAATACAGAATTGTTGACATTTTTGCAGATTTATTAAAAAAGAAAAACTGAAATATCACATGGTCCTAAGTATTCAGACCCTTTGCTCAGTATTTAGTAGAAGCACCCTTTTGATTTAATACAGCCATGAGTCTTTTTGGGAAAGATGCAACAAGTTTTTCACACCTGGATTTGGGATCCTCTGCCATTCCTCCTTGCAGATCCTCTCCAGTTCTGTCAGGTTGGATGGTAAACGTTGGTGGACAGCTATTTTTAGGTCTCTCCAGAGATGCTCAATTGGGTTTAAGTCAGGGCTCTGGCTGGGCCATTCAAGAACAGTCACGGAGTTGTTGTGAAGCCACTCCTTCGTTATTTTAGCTGTGTGCTTAGGGTCATTGTCTTGTTGGAAGGTAAACCTTCGGCCCAGTCTGAGGTCCTGAGCACTCTGGAGAAGGTTTTCGTCCAGGATATCCCTGTACTTGGCCGCATTCATCTTTCCCTCGATTGCAACCAGTCGTCCTGTCCCTGCAGCTGAAAAACACCCCCACAGCATGATGCTGCCACCACCATGCTTCACTGTTGGGACTGTATTGGACAGGTGATGAGCAGTGCCTGGTTTTCTCCACACATACCGCTTAGAATTAAGGCCAAAAAGTTCTATCTTGGTCTCATCAGACCAGAGAATCTTATTTGTCACCATCTTGGAGTCCTTCAGGTGTTTTTTATCAAACTCCATGCGGGCTTTCATGTGTCTTGCACTGAGGAGAGGCTTCCGTCTGGCCACTTTGCCATAAAGCCCCGACTGGTGGAGGGCTGCAGTGATGGTTGACTTTCTACAACTTTCTCCCATCTCCCGAATGTATCTCTGGAGCTCAGCCACAGTGATCTTTGGGTTCTTCTTTACCTCTCTCACCAAGGCTCTTCTCCCCCGATAGCTCAGTTTGGCTGGACGGCCAGCTCTAGGAAGGGTTCTGGTCGTCCCAAACGTCTTCCATTTAAGGATTATGGAGGCCACTGTGCTCTTAGGAACCTTAAGTGCAGCAGAACTTTTTTTGTAACCTTGGCCAGATCTGTGCCTTGCCACAATTCTGTCTCTGAGCTCTTCAGGCAGTTCCTTTGACCTCATGATTCTCATTTGCTCTGACATGCACTGTGAGCTGTAAGGTCTTATATAGACAGGTGTGTGGCTTTCCTAATCAAGTCCAATCAGTATAATCAAACACAGCTGGACTCAAATGAAGGTGTAGAACCATCTCAAGGATGATCAGAAGAAATGGACAGCACCTGAGTTAAATATATGAGTGTCACAGCAAAGGGTCTGAATACTTAGGACCATGTGATATTTCAGTTTTTCTTTTTTAATAAATCTGCAAAAATGTCAACAATTCTGTGTTTTTCTGTCAATATGGGGTGCTGTGTGTACATTAATGAGGAAAAAAATGAACTTAAATGATTTTAGCAAATGGCTGCAATATAACAAAGAGTGAAAAATGTAAGGGGGTCTGAATACTTTCCGTACCCACTGTATATATACTATATTTATATATATTCTTATTTATTTATTATAGGACCTTGTCTAAAGTTAACAGACAGTGTTTAAAAAGTTAAAAACCCACATGTTTACATGTTTATTACAGTGACTTTGAATTAATTACCTAAATACGGAGTGTGGTAAAGCAACAGATTTGTTTTTACATTTCTGCAATCTACTTTAGTTTGTGTAATTTGTTACTGACTTTCATCATAATGTTTACACCAGGCTTATTTGTTAGTGCTTTATGTTGTCATATTTATTACAAAGTTCAACAAATCAGTCAATATACTACTGTGATTGTAGTTGTTAAATAAAAATGTAATTTATATGAATTTATGCATCACCTAATTTCATTATAACAGGTATACAGAAAATAAAATGTATGTTTAATCTATCTAATATTGTGTTGGTCATACAATACAATGATTTATTGCTTGTCTTTGTTGAATACACAACATAAAGAGCTTTAAAAAAATAATTGCATATTAAATCGCAAATCGCAATATTGGTAAAAAAAACAAATAAAATTCTCTATTAGATTATTTTCCTAAATCGTTCAGCCCTACATAAAAGTATTTGGAGATGGAAGTGCATTTAACCACAACCGTGAGCTTCAGGACAAACACAAAGCGCACGTGAAAGTTAATACTGTAAAGCTGTTTGAATTATTAAGAATTAAGGCTATCTATTGTATAAAGTACTATAGAAATAAACATGATATGACCAGACTTTCCTGCAGAGCTCGTGCAAACATCCACATCGTTGTAATCAGATGCATTTTTAACTGCTGCTTTGAGTGCTTTAACACTGCTGTCAGTTTTTGTTGTGTTTATTTCGTTACTGCGAGGAAAACGTGCAATATATATATATATACATATGCATCCAAATAAAGCAGCAGCTTCATGTTCGTTCGGCTGGGTTTGACTTTGAAGCACTGAAGCGCTGTTTTCTCTTTAACTGCATCCAGGAGAGCTGAACTAGTCTTGCGCTACAGCGCCAAGCTGGTCAAACCGCAGTATTGCGGGCTCTTACATTAGCTCATATGAGATCAGACGACTACTCGACAACAAAAATATTTGTCGACAATTTTTTATTGTCGATGTTGTCGATAATGTCGACTAATCGTTGCAGCCCTAATCGCGATGCATCGATGCTACGATTAATTTTGACACCCCTAGTAGCAACAAAGTAGGGGCAGTCGAGGCTCTTATTGGATAGAGCGTCGGACTTGTTACCCGAGGTTGTGGGTTCGAATCTCGGCTCCGGCAGGAATTGTCCACGACTGAGGTGAGAGCAAGGCACCCGAACCCCCAACTGCTCCCCGGGTGCCGCAGTGTCGGCTGCCCACTGCTCCAAGTGTGTGTGCACTTGGATGGGTTAAATGCAGAGAACACATTTCACTGCTGGTTATACTCCGTATAATTGTGTATGTGACAAATAATGCTCATCTGAGCTTAATAATTATTAACAGTATTTTTGTTATGTCTTTTTTTCTGATTAATTGTGCTGGCAGTAAATGTTAGTATCTACCATTCTCTCCACCTCATACAAACATAAACATAAGAGAAAGGTGATCCAATGAGCCGTCCAACTGGGATTGAGTTACAGCAGAGTTTTCAGTGGCTCTGTCTGCCATATACCGCAGCTTGGCCTTCCTTTCTCCCCTCTCATCCCCACTGTCATTAATTTCTAATGAGAGCTCTAGGATGCATCACATACTATACCATGAATACAGACATCGTTCCATAACTGCCTTGCTATGCATTTCATGCAATTGGCTTTATCACATATGGGTTAGTATTTATTTAGTACGTTATGGCTACTGCCAGCTATACCATAAAGAAAATGCCTGAATCTCTCCAGCTTTCTTACAATAGGAACCATTACACACAGTATAAAACAAAATAACATTGGCATATGTAGGAACTTATAATGTAAAAACGGCACATAAATGTACATAAGTATTACATTATTACTGTAATAAAATTTTCATAATGTAATAATTCTCAAAAACATAATAAAATTGAGCTCATAATGTATTAGCAATTATTACATTATGTGAAATGTATTACATTATAAATTCACCAAAAATAGTCAAATTTCATAATTGTAATAGGCTTTAAAAAAAAAAAAAACATCAGTGCTTCCAAAATTACATTGTACTGCACCTTTCATCATCCATTGTTAGACTTCCATGCCCTTTTACATTGCTAAACCAAAGGGTAGAGCACAGTACCAACTACAGTACGGATGCTCTCATGGCTTTCATTGTTTTTATTCAAGTATCAAAATATTCTGCGTTCCAGAATTCTGATGTTAGGACACATCAGAGAAAGGGGAAAAACACCTAAAAATATGAATATGAATTATAAACGTGTATAATTGGTGTACATATAATAAGAATATTTGTTAAATATAATTATAATAAACAGCTACAGTAACAGTATTATAGTGAAGAATAAGTCAAAGACAAGTCTTTTTGTGTTATGTGAAGCAAGGGCGTTTGTTTGATTTTGACATTGGTGGGGAAATAAAGTATAAGCAGCCCAGTACTTCCAAACTTCTAAAATATATATTTCCATTTAGAAATAATTTGTGTGTGTGTGTATACAAAAACAAATTAATTCTAAAAGGACCATATATATATTGTTTTAGAATTAATATGTACATGAAAAGACTAAGCAAATATGTTCACATCTGAGATTCATTTTAGCATTTATATAGAATAACTAAACTATAGCTAAACTTTAGTGAGGGGACATTGTTCCTCTTAGCATCATGGAAAAAAAAACTTTTATTACAATTCTGAATGCATTACTGATAGCCTAGAATGCGTGCAAAGAGAGCTCCCTTTATAATTTCAGATGCACTGAGCCTGTCACTCATCTAGGGCTGCAACAACTAATCGATAAAATCGATTATTATCGATTATGAAAATCATCCACAATGATTATTATTATCGATCAGTCGGGTCTGACAGCAGTGCATGTCCAACTTCAGCCGGTTGCTCAAATTACAGCACTGAATAATGCATTTATATGGACAAAATGCATCTAAAAATAGTGGAGGAAACAGAATGAGATGCTGCGGGAGAAGTACCTGATCCAAGCTGCCCAAAACATGAAAATTCTTTATTTTGTTTTGTTATTAAGTTAATGCATTAGTGTAAAGACTTGCCCTGTCAGGCGCTGTGACACATGCGTGTGCATCCTCAGCGCAAAAAACTTTCAGTTTACGGTCATATCCTTATTTATAAATGTCACAAATTTACGCGAGCATTTCCATTTTTGCATAAAGGTCCGTCCTGACAGTCTGTGTTAAGTTTAAAATACCGAATGAGCACCGGCGCGGCAGGCGCGGGCGGGGGCATGCGCGTCAGATGGACGGAACACAGAGAGGGAGACAATTAACAGGATATGCAGCGCAAAAATATCCATTGTGCTGAATTATCTGTTGTTGAAAGTTAATTTAAGGTTTAAAAGTCAACATGCAGTGTGAATATTTTATGAGAGTAGGAACTTTAAAGGGATAACAGCATGTAATTGTCTCAATATAAATATGAGACGCTCCATAACCGCCTTTTACAGGATAAAGAAATGATAGTAAGGCATGACTGTGATCAAAAGTTTCCACCAGGTTTCTGTCAAAGTGGTACATTCCAAGATGGCGGCATGTCTTTTCTCAGAATCAGAATCAGAATCAGAATGAGCTTTATTGGCCAGGTATGTTTACACATACGAGGAATTTGTTATAGTGACAAAGCTCCACAGTGCAACAGAATGACAGCAACGGGACAGGACACAGACAACAAAATAACAATATACAAATAGGCAATGTACAAAATTGCAAAAACACTATGCAATACAGACATTCATGTGTGTACAGGTCTGACGTGCAAATTTGAAATGGAAAAAAAATTAAATAACAAATATTATATATGTATGTGGGTGAATAAATAGTTGTAAAATAGTGTTGTGTGTTCCACGTTAATGTCAGGTGTTCATGAGATGGATTGCTTGGGGGAAGAAACTGTTCCTGTGTCTGGTCGTTCTGGTGCTCAGAGCTCTGTAGCGTCGACCAGACGGCAGCAGTTCAAAGAGGGAGTGTGCTGGATGTGCGGGGTCCAGAGTGATTTTGCCAGCCCTTTTGCTCACTCTGGATAAGTACAGTTCTTGGAGAGTAGGGAGGGTTGTACCAACGATTCGCTCAGCAGTCCGGACTACCCTCCGTAGTCTTCTGAGGTCAGATTTGGTAGCTGAGCTGAACCAGACAGTTAATGATGTGCAGAGGACGGATTCAATGATGGCAGAGTAGAACTGTTTCAGCAGTTCCTGTGGTAGGTTGAACTTCCTCAGCTGGCGAAGGAAGTACAACCTCTGCTGGGCCTTTCTCACAATGGAGTCTATGTGAATGTCCCACTTCAGGTCCTGGGAGATGGTGGTGCCCAGGAACCTGAATGACTCCACTGCAGTCACCGTGCTGTTCATGATGGTGAGTGGGGGGAGAGCAGGGGGGTTTCTCCTGAAGTCCACGATCATCTCCACTGTTTTGAGCGTGTTAAGCTCCAGGTTGTTAAGACTGCACCAGACAGCCAGCTCCTTAACCTCCTGTCTGTAGGCAGACTCGTCACCGTCCTGAATGAGGCCGATCAGTGTGGTGTCGTCTGCAAACTTCAGGAGCTTGACAGAGGGGTCTTTAGATGTGCAGTCATTCGTGTAGAGGGAGAAGAGCAGTGGGGAGAGAACGCAGCCCTGAGGGGCTCCAGTGCTGGTGGTGCGGGTGCTGGATGAGAATTTCCCCAGCCTCACAAGCTGCTGCCTGTCTGTCAGGAAGCTGTTGATCCACTGACAGACGGAGGTAGGGACGGAGAGCTGTGTCAGTTTATTCTGAAGGGTGTCCGGGATGATGGTGTTAAAAGCAGAGCTGAAGTCTACAAATAGGATCCTCACATAAGTCCCTGATCTGTCCAGATGCTGCAGGGTGAAGTGCAGTCCCATGTTAACTGCATCATCCACAGACCTGTTTGCTCTGTAGGCAAACTGCAGGGGGTCCAGTAAGGGTCCAGTGGAGGCCTTCAGATAAGCCAAAACCAGTCTTTCAAATGATTTCATGACCACAGACGTTAGAGCCACAGGTCTGTAGTCATTAAGTCCAGTAATTTTGGGTTTCTTTGGGACAGGGATGATGATGGAGCGTTTGAAGCATGAGGGGACTTCGCACAGCTCCAGTGATCTGTTGAAGATCAGTGTGAAAATGGGGGCTAACTGGTCAGCACAGGATTTAAGGCAGGCTGGTGACACACCGTCTGGGCCTGGTGCTTTCCTTCTTTTGTTCTTTATGAAGACCTGCCGCACTTCATCTTCACTTATTATCAGTGCAGGTGTGGGGGAGAGGGGGGTTGCTGGAGGTGTTAATGGTTGTGTGGAGAGGTGTTCAGGGCGGGTGTGGGGTGTTTTTTCAAACCTGCAGCAAAAGACATTCAAATCGTCTGCTAGTTGTTGATTCTCCACAGTGCTGGGGGATGGTGTCTTGTAATTTGTAAAGTCTTTCATACCTTTCCACACTGAAGCAGAATCACTGGAAGAGAACTGAATCCTTAGCTTGTCAGAATAATTCCTCTTAGCCACCCTGATCTCCTTTTCCAGTGTGTATTTGGCCTGTTTATACAAGACTTTATCCCCCATCCTGTAAGCATCTTCTTTAGCCTGACGGAGCTGTCTGAGTTTTGCTGTGAACCATGGTTTGTCATTGTTGTAGGTTAAACGAGTCCTGGTAGGAATACACATATCTTCACAGAAACTGATATATGATGTTACAGTCTCTGTGAGTTCGTCCAAATCGGTGGCAGCAGCTTCAAAAACACTCCAATCAGTGAGGTCAAAACAAGCTTTTAAATCTTGCTCTGCTTCAGCAGTCCATCTTTTAACAGTTTTTAATACAGGTTTTTCAGATTTGAGTTTCTGCCTGTAGGTTGGTATAAGATGAACTAAACAGTGATCAGATAGTCCCAAAGCTGCTCGAGGGACAGAGTGATATGCATCCTTTATCGCTGTGTAACAGTGATCCAATATATTACTGTCTCTGGTGGGACATGTGATGTGCTGTCTGTATTTTGGCAGTTCGCGTGAGAGATTTGCTTTATTAAAGTCACCGAGAATGATTAAAACAGAATCTGGGTGTTGTTGCTCAGTCTCTGTGATCAGATCAGCGAGTTTCTGTAAAGCTGATCTGGCGTTCGCATGCGGTGGAATATACACACTCACGAGAATGAACGAACAGAACTCCCGCGGCGAATAGAACGGCTTGCAGTTAATGAAGAGCGTTTCTAGATCATAACAGCACATCTTCTTTAACACAGTTACATCTGTACACCACCTCTCATTGATGTAGAAGCACGTCCCGCCGCCGCGCGATTTCCCCGTTGATTCTGCCTCGCGATCTGCTCTGATCAGCTGGAAGTTGGGAAGATGTAACGCGCTGTCCGGTATGGTATCCTTCAGCCAGGTTTCCGTGAAACACAGAGCAGCAGAGTTTGAGAAATCCTTATTTGTCCGGGAGAGCAGGAGAAGTTCGTTCGTTTTGTTGGGTAGAGAGCGGAGATTCGCGAGATGGATGCTAGGCAACGGCGTTCTTAATCCGCGCTGACGAAGCTTCACAAGCGCGCCGGCTCGCTTCCCCCGTCTGCGCGACCTGTAGTGTCTAAACAACACCGCAGCTCCGCCAACTATAATGTCCAGCAAAGCGTCCGAGTAATCAAAATCCGGTAAAAGATTTTGTGGTGTGTTCTGCCGAATGTTCAGCAGTTCATCCCTGGAAAAGCTGATCGTGCTGGAGAAACATAAAACAGGAAAAACAAACAAAAACAGTACAAACACTGGAGAGCAAAGCACAGTAGCTGCCATCTGCGGCGCCATCACGAGCATGTCTGTTGTGTTTGTTGAGCATGTGGTTGTCTAATTTTGTATCAATTTTGTTTGTTTTATAAATTTGAAGACTCTATTCTTAGATATAAAATAATAATTCTATGGGTTTTACAAATTGAACAAGGGACCTTGTCAGATTTTGGACTTTCTGAAACGGATCTTTCTCAACTGGATGTGATGATGTGATGTCTTTTGGCCTTGAAGAATATCGCACCTTAAGGGATAACAAAGACGGCCTTGGATCTTCTGGAGCGTATTTCCCAATTCGGATTCATGAAGTGAGATCGTTTGGCCTTGATGAGTACCGCACCTTACCGGATAAAGGAATAACAAAGACGGGCTTTTGGATCTTCTGGAGCGTATTTCCAAATTCGGATTCATGAAGTGAGATCGTTTGGCCTTGATGAGTACCACACTTTACCAGATGAAGGAAAGTGCTTTTTCTATTTTCTCTACGTTAAACAAGATATGATGATACTGTTTAGGGTGCTTTTTAAATTTGGTTAATCTTTCTTGCAGTATCGTTTCAATAGTCCTCAACCCTGGAACTTTCATGAGATACAATTATATCACCGCCATTTGAAACGGCCTTGGGAGAGTTTTCTGGGATTTCCTGGACATTTTTTTTCCAACAAATTGTATTTTTTGTCAAAATCAGGAATAAGTAAAAAAAATGTCATTATACCTTTTTGTATTATTAATTTTTTTCTTTATGATGAGCTGTAGTAGAGGTTTTCACGGAGTAGAACAATTCCGTGTAAGTTCTACATGCTCAGTTGATAATTATCTGAAAAAGGGCACGCTCGAAAATATAACGAGTGTTACTCCACTATTTAATTTGTTATTTAGTAGCTTAGATTCTGTGCATTTGATAAGGTTTGCCAGAATCATGATTATGCAAGAATATTTTGTTGTTACTCCAGGTAGTTCTCTGGTGTCTTTCAGGAATTTACAAAAGGAGTAAAAATTATCCAAGTAATCTAAACTGCAGAGAGCGCTTATTGTACTGTTACTTCTGATTTCTGGAAATGTTCAACCCAATCCAGGTCCTGATGTCGTCACACGTTTTAACACACCTGCTGATTTTAAATAAAGGACTGGTCTTGGGATTGTTCATTTAAATGTTCGCAGTTTACTCACAAAGTTGGATATGTTATGTATCTGGGCAGAAACAACTGATACAGATATTATGGTTTTATCAGAGACATGGTTAAAAAATTATATTTCAAATAAGGACATAAGCATTGTCGGGTATAATGTTTATAGGGCTGATCGATCTAACAGAGGAGGTGGAGTTGCATTTTTTAATTAAAAATAAATATATTACGAATGTACTTTCATCTAAATCAGTAAGAAATCAATTTGATCTTTTAGCTTTAAATATTGAGGTTTCTAAAACCTGCAATATTACATTAGTTGGTTGCTATTGGCCACCCTCAGCAGTAAATGAAACCTTATCTTCCTTGGCACAGATAATATCAGATCTTGACCCTAAAGAATTAGTTCTGATCGGTGATTTAAATTGGAACTGGTTGCAACCAGTATCTGATGATTTAAAAGCATACTGTAATTCAATTAATCTTTTTCAGATAGTAAATAGTCCAACTAGACCAAATTTAAAATGTCCTGAATTCATCATTAATTGATTTAATTATAACTAATGTCCCTCATAAATATTCCACGGCATCTGTATTTGGAAATTATTTAAGTGACCACTGTGTAGTTGCTACGGTTAGGAATACAAAAATTCCCAAATCTAAACCATGTATTATTACTAAAAGCGATATGAAATCCTTTAAGGAACAAGCTTTTTTACATGATTTATATCATTTTGATTGGGGAAAAATGTTTCTTATTCCAGAAGTTGAAAGTGCATGGAATTATTTTTATGAAAGTTTTACCTATTTTATAAATAAGCATGCTCCTTTTAGAAAGTTTAGAGTTAAAGGTAGACATAATGTATGGTTTACCCCCGAATTGTCAAATTTACTTTGAGAACGTAATTTGGCCTTGGTTTACATTTCACTACTGATTATACCCTGTATAATTTATTATGTGACAAATAAAGAAACCTTGAACCCTTGGCCTGGTCTATAGCCAGAAGTACTAATCAAAAGGAAGATTGGTTGGTTTTCAGACAATTGCGTAATATGTCCACTGCTGCAATTAGAAAGGCTAAGGTTGACTACTTTCTTTTAGAAACTTCAAATAATCTAAATAATTCGAAAACTTTTTGGAAAAATATTAAAAGTCTCATTGGAAGTCATTCAAATTCAGATTTTCCATCATGTGTTATTAAGGATTCATGTAAAATTGTGGATAAAGCTAAGATAATAGATTGTCTAAACAAACATTTTGTGGCCATTGGTATGCTTCATGAGTCCCAAAATTTGACCCATGATAATTCCTCAACTGTTTACTCTAGTGTAAATCATTTTAAGCTAGACCAATTATTTGATTTTAACCCAGTAACAGTTTCAGAGGTTAATAAGGCACTTAAATCTTTAGATAGTAGGAAACAGGCTGGTCCAGATAAGTTGGATCCACATTTCTTAAAGCTGGCAGCTGATTTTATTGCGCCACCACTAACCTGTCTTTTTAATCTTTCTTTATCTACAAATGAAATTACTTCTATCTGGAAAACTGCTTATGTTCGGCCATTATATAAAGGGAGTGATCCAACTGTATTGAATAATTATAGCCCTATTTCGAAATTGTCTATTTTATCAAAGGTTTTGGAATCGCTTGTGAACGATCAATTAAAAGAGTTTCTATCTTCTAAAAATGCCTTATCAGAGTTCCAATCCGGTTTTAGGAAAAAACACAGTACATCCACAGCAATTATAAAAGTATTAAGTGATCTAATGGTTTCATTGGATAATAAAAACCATAGTGCTGCTCTTTTTATCGATTTATCTAAGGCTTTTGATCTCATAGATCATGAAATTTTGAAGCAGAGGCTACTTAGTGTAGGTTTATCAGTAAATACTGTTGGATGGTTTGTTAATTACTTATCAGATAGATCTCAATGTATAAATATAGAGGGGGTTCACTTCTAGTACTCGGAATGTAAAGATCGGCGTACCACAAGGATCGGTCCTTGGGCCATTATTATTTATTTTATATATTAATAATATTGGGAATAACCTTGCACATTCAAGTTTTCACCTATACGCTGATGATATGGTGATTTACTCTTCTGCACCAACATTGGATCAGGCTGTGAGTCATCTTCAATCCGATTTTGATGCAGTTCAGCATACACTGAGCAATTTAAAACTTGTTCTAAATGAGGAGAAATCAAAACTTATGATATTTACAAAAAGAAAGTCTGCACATTCAAACTCATGCTCAATTACTACTCTTCAGGGTTTGGAGATTGAATTAGTATCTAAGTATAAATATCTGGGGTTTTTAATTGATTCTCTTTCTTTTGGGCCTCATATTCAGTACCTTGTGATAAAATTAAAGTCAAAACTCTGCCTTTTTTCAGTCAAGCATTGTCTTTCTCTTGCAGCAAGGAAGAGATTGGTAGCAGCTACATTTGTGTCAGTGTTGGATTACTGTGTCATTGTTTACATGCATTGGATTCAGTTTATCATGGAGCATTAAGGTTCATCACAATTTCAAAAGCCCTTACTCATCATTGTTTATTGTACTTTCGGGTTGGATGGCCAGCGTTGTCGGTTTACTTTCCTCATATTTACAGCAGAATATCTTTCAAAAAGGTGTAAAGAATTATGGGCTTCGCTCACAGGACTATTATCTCTTAAGCATTCCTAAAGTTCGTACTAATATGGGTAAACGGGGTCCTCATGCAGCTTAAAGAGTTAAAAGCTTTTTTTTCCAAACGATACATGTTTTGTATGTGCGTATTTGTTTAAAACATTAAATTGTGGTTGAAAACACTGCTCAGGTGTGATACACGCTCTTGTCACACCAGTACGAACATATAAGTGTTATAAAAAAAAAAAAAACATACACAGCAACAACGAAACACTGGGATTGTGTGTTACACGACATTCCCAAATTTCCCGGGGATCTATTTCACCATTGCACCATTCCACCAGAGGAAACAAAAACAAGGCTGCTTGTGGGGCCTCATTCTAGGAGGTCTATTAGGTCATAATCACCACATGCAGGGCAGGATTGTAGGTTTAGAAGAGTGACCGGACCTTCCCTGTTGCTCACATGAATAATACATTTCACCCTCACACTGCTCTAGTCACAGCGGTGGATTCACTAGGAGACCAGGCAAGAATGTCAGAGTTACATAACCAGAAGACTGAGGGAGGCAGAGGTTAAAGTGGTCCACTTGTTTGCCTGCTCTTGTAGTGCTGTGAAAGTTCATAATTTTTTTTAACCTTTGCCCCCCCCCCCCCACCCCACGTCCATCAGATAATGGCTGTAGAGACAGAAATAGAAAACTCACTGGTGCACAAAACTTTTTTTTCTAAAATAACTTAACTTCAAGAGAAATGTAGTTCTTTATTTGCAACAAACAACAAAAAGATAGTGAAAAAAGTATTGCCAGAATTAGAGATTTAAACATAACATCTCAAGCCACTATTAAATGTTTTCAAGGGCGATGAAGCTTTATTATGGACTATCATCCATTGCGCACTAGAACACGGCGGTCTTGATCTTTGTCTGTCAGCTGACCACACTCTCAGAAACTAGCCCTGCACTTGTTGAACGAAGGATACACTTCTCAACCCCCCCCCCCCCCCCCCTTAAAAATAAAACATTCCTGTGACTTTTGTTTATCTAAATATATATGTATATATATATATATATATAAATATATGAATAAGTATTTACAGAAATTCTTACTATGTAAAAAAAATAATTACAGCCTTTCGGGAGCAATCCCATACCTTTTCTTGAATTAATATTTTTAATTTTTTTACTTTAATTTTGAATTAAATTGTTAGTTTTGAAATGTCGGAATTTTAATTTAATTTCTTTATTCATCTTAAATGTGTAAATAATTATTTATATAGTTTTTAACTTTTAATTTTATCACTTTTCTTATTTTAAGTCGTTTTTGGATTTCTGCAAAAAAAGTTGAGAAAAAAAACCTGTTCTTTCTGTCTAATTGTCTCTCTGTACAAACAAATAAAAAAGTTTTATCTTTCTATATATTTTACTGTTTTCTGTTGTCATTTAAATATTTAAATAGTTTAGCCCTTTGCCCTATAGTCTCTCCCCTTCCATTCCGGCACAAAAATATAATTTATAGCATTCGGCCGTTGGCTGAAAAATTACACAATATAAGATGAATCAATTAGAGAAGCAATCATTATAACAGAGCCGATTTTCTTGCCCGCCGCGGCTAACGAAATCTCACAGTGGCCAAGAAGTTGCTATTATGTTGTTTTTTTGATTATCTAAAAAGCGCTCAGAGGCAACACTGGTTTATTACTTACCTCTCTCTGGCTGAGCAGCACACGCATGCGCACACACACACACACACAAGAACAGGAACATGCAGAATTGTAGGGGCCTCCTGAGGTAGACCACGAATGTCGCTTGTTGATACAACAGAGAGACTTGCGCGAGACCTGTTTTTTTTTTTCTCGTTCCCCGAAGGATTTTTTTATTAGTCAATGGTGCCCAAATTGGTACTGCCCTGCTGTAGTTCAACACCAACAAAATCTCCAGAGGTGGCGACGCACGCTGCAGAACCTCCCGACTTGGTTTTAGCGGGAATAATGGAAATTGCGGTGCTATAATGGTATTTGCACACAACAAACAAATTAAAAGGTATTTAGTTTAATAGTATTACAAAAATTACGCTCATTATAATTTTTTCTTGTGTGGTGATTATCTTCAGTGGCGCCCAGCATTGCTGTGTTCCCGACGCACTTTCAGCCTGTCATGTCACAGTGTCAGTGGTACTCGCATATGAACTCTCGTCTTGCGCTATGGAGGCTGTCTGCAAATCCTTATCCTGCCCTGTCACGGCTATGGAAGCTGTCTGTGATCTCCTACCTAGCTCTGAACCGGCCATGGAGGCCTATGAACTATTGTCCTGCCCCGACCCAACCGAGGAGGCTACCTCTGAACTCTCAGCTTTGTCTGTCTCACCCAAGGATGCGGGCTGTGAAATTTCTGACTGTTTTGCGGCGCCCATAGGGGCCATTTGTGAATCCTCATCCCTGCCTGTTACGGCCATGGAAGCTGTAAATGAAGTTTATGTCTGCCCCGTTAACCCTGTCACTGACAACATAACCACACATGAACAATCTGTCGGTCCTGATGTATTCATTCGTTGGTGAACCATCCATCTCTCCAGTTTCCCTTAATGATCTGATTATGAACTGCCTATCTGTTCAGTCTCAGTCAGTCAGCCTGTCTTTAATCTGTCTTCCTGTTCAGTTCCAGTCAATGAGTCTAATTTTAAACCGTCTGTCTTGCCAGTTTCTATCACTGAACTGTCTACCAATTTAGTACCAGTCAATGTATCCGGTTGTGAACTGTCTGCTTGTTTAGTGGGCTCCAGGGAAACAGTTGATGAACTTCTTGTATTCCCTGCCTCGGTCTTTGAGACCGTAAATGCTAGGTCTGTCTCTTGTGTCTCATTTTTCCCTAGGCTCCAATCGCTGCTGTGGGTTCCTGATCCGTTGTGGTGTTCTCTTGCTCCGTCGTGGTGCTCTCCTACCTTGTCTGCTCCACACTGGTGGGCTCCTGGTCCTGTCTGCCCTGCCATGGAGGTCTCCTGCCCTGGCTGCCCCACACTGGTGGGCTTCTGCTCTGTCTGCTCTGCCTTGGAGTTCTCCTTCCCTGTCTGCTCCGCACTGGTGGGCTCTTGCTCTGTCTGCTCTTCCGTGGTGGTCTCCTGTTCCGGTCTGGTGGTCGTCTGTTCCGCCCTGGTGGGCTCCTGTCTTGTATGCTCAGCTCTGGTGGGCTCCAGTCCCATCTGTTCCGCCCTGGTGGGCTCCGGTCCCCTCTGTTCCGCCCTGGTGGGCTCCTGTCCCATCTGCTCTGCCCTGGGGGGCTCCTGTCTCGTCTGCTCTGCCCTGTTGGTCTCCTGTCTCGTCTGTTCAGCCCTGGTACTCTGCTCTGCCGGCTTTGCCTCGGTTCCTGGTCTCGTCACTTCCACGTGGACCTGGCCCTCTGTCCCTCCCTCGATTCCACCGCCCTCCTGGATTGCTCTGAGTTTGGAGCGCCGATCTGGTCGATGAACTTCCTTTAACTCCCCACCAGAGGTCACTCGCTCACCACATTGACTCTTGCACTACACTAACTGTTGCACTCCACCTCAGACTACAATTCCCATCATCAATTGCACTGATCACACACACAGCTGACTGCACGGATCGCACAGCTGATTGCATTGATCATACACCCTACATAAACCATGGACTTCCTCTTCCTCTCTGCCGAGTATTGTTTAGCGTTTAGCATTCTCCTAGTGTTAGCTACTTACCAAGACCTTCCGTGTTTGTTTTTGTGTTCAGTCTCCTGTATTGTTCTGCGTTTTTCACTCTCCGAGTGTTAGCTGCTTTACGGAGCCATTCCTAGTTTCCGTTTCTTATTTTAGTTTAAGTCTATTCTTTTCATGTTGCCTTGTTGTCTGGTTCCTGACCTTCTGCCTTGTATATTGGATTAACCCTTTGCCTTCCATTTGGACTCTGTTTGCTCCTGCCTGAACCATTGTTGTGTACCTGGATTACCCCTCGTCAAGCCCTCTGGATATTGTTCGCCGATCGAAGACCACGCCTGTTTACTTGAGTACTCATCTGCCTTGCCCTTAATATACCTGTTTGCCATTTGTTCGACCCTGTCTGTGTTTTTGACCATGTCTATGAATAAAAGCTTGCACATGGATCCGCACGCCTCTCGTCTTGTCGGCCCCGTTACATATACAGTGAAAATATGCAGTACTTTTGTCTTTTATTTAATTATGCATTGAAATTATACGAAATATATCTTCTAGGGCTGTCAAAAAAAAAATAAATATTCGTCGAATTTAAAGTAAAAATCCACATTCGAATGCAAAATGCTGCATTCGAATTTTAGCACACAAAATGCGATGACGAGGTGTCGTTGCATTTTAATGCTTTTTTTTAGCCTGCACATTCACAATATTGCGGAAAAAGAGAGCATCAATGTGGAAAAGATGTTGTTTACCTCAAAACTGAAACCAAGCCGTTCACACAGAACTCATATTTATTGAATTTTCTAGAGGGACATCTATCATCGTTGCACTCGCGTCTCACACAAGAGAGCCCAAAGCCATGTAAAATTCATGCAAGTTCAACTTAAAAAAAAACATGTAGCCTAATTACTAGATTAAGAATCTAGCTTGCTAGCTAACGTGCATATTAACAGCATAAACATGAACCTTGCGATCATATGATTAAATGTTAATAAATTAGGTGTATCAGCAATGATAAATCTTTGAGTTTAAAGCTTCTCTGACAGAAAGGCTGCGTGTGCCGCTGACAGAGACGTGCTGTTTGAGCTATGTGCTCTTTTCCTAAATGCATTACTTACATTTCTACCATATTCTCCATCTGTAAATGTTAGAAAGCCATGGAAATATTTCCATTTTGCTGTCAGAAGTGTACAAGCTTCTGCTTTGCGATTCTCCGCTAAACTCACAGACTTGGTTCTGAACGCGTGCCGCCGCGCACATGCCTGTCAAACAGACAGAGCGCAATGAAATAGGAGTTGGATGTTTGTAGTTGGACATTTTAAACCTACAAGTAAGTGTATTTGTATGATAGCACTAACTGTAGAGTGACTGTAATGGGGTAATCAAAATAGCCTTTTTACTCAATTAGCCTAGTCTGTGCTTTTTAATTTTTTGCATTTTTTTAGTTTAGTAAATTTAACTGCTTTAAAAGCATTATTTTAGTTTTTAGATCGCAATGTTACAATGTTAGAATGTATTGTGATTTTAACCATTTTTGCACATTATATATGCCTACATGGTTACATTCACTTTATTTATTTGTTTAATCCAAATACAAAATACCGAGATATGTACCGTTTACCGCAAATCAGCCAAAAAAATACTGAGATATGAATTTTTGCTCATATCGCCCAGCCCTACTTTGAAGAAACGTGCATTTGGTAATATTTAGCTCAATGCGCCCTCTTGTGGCCTCAGGAGAGAAGCCAAAAGCTTTTTTTCCCTAACTGAATTTATGCCTTTTAAATTCGAATATAATTCGAATTTTGATTATATTTTAGTATAAAATTTTAAATTTAGTTTTTCAGCCAATTTGACAGCACTAATGTATTCAAACGTTTAGAAAAATTATTATCCTAAAGCATTTACATAAATGAGTTGAATTTAGCTAAGACAGGTGTTTGGGGAACATGCCATGCAGTAATTGCTACTTTTTTGCTATAATTTTAAGGAGTTTGACGTCAAAATTGAACTCTCATTATGACTGGGGCACTACTGAACTGTTATCATGTGAGGAGCAAGGGACAAGCCTAAAATCTTCTCCGTCAGAGACCAACTGCACTGAAAAAGGTAAGAATCACATTAAATACAACCACATTGATGCTGGAATGTTGTAAAGGCACTATTTTTATGGGGTATAAATGAAAATATAATTACTATGTTCCTACTTCTTACCAGTTAACATTTAGTTTTTGCTTGTTTTTCTTTATTTCAGTAGACAAGCAGTTGTTTCAGAATATTATAATAATAGAATAGAATAATAATAAAGCAATGAATCACTCTAAATCAACAATTTCAATTTCAATGTAATGAAAGTAAAATCTTTGTCCACTTAAACAGTTTTTACTTCACAGGATCTGGAGGATGAAGATGCCTCGGAAATCCAAGACGATCACTCACTTCCCATCAAAAATCTCACACCTCTGAAATTTAAATTCTGTAATTTAAACTCCAAACCCGTAAGACTTTTATTCATCTTCAAACACAAATGAAAATATTTTAAATGAAATCTGACAGATTTCTGTCCCTCATTTGACAGTCCATGCAATAATACAACTTTGATGCTTTAAAAAGTTAATAATTGAGCAGTTTTTAATTCTAATTTTGTTAAGAGCCATGATTGCTTTTTATGATGAACAGTTTGAATTTAGCATTTTATTCACATATATAAATGTTGATCAGTGAACATAAACAGAAATCCTTGCTTGACACATAAGAACAAACCTCATTTGTTTTTGCAGAAGCTCAAACATGCTGCGTAACACAAGAATGAACCTCATTGGTTCTCACACATCGAGCAGGAATGCTTGAGCTTCCGTTTACCATAACTGATCTGCTCTGACGAATGTTTATATGTGAATAAAAGCTAGTTGGATAAAAGTTAGATCTGATCATCATATAATGTGATTGAGTCTCTTCTGAAAAGTTTGACTAAACTGCTAAATTCTTCTAGATTAGTTTTACGATCTTTTGTAAGCGTCAAAGTGGTCCTTGCAAAAACTGTCAAGGGAGGGACAGACACCTCTCAGATTTCATTAAAATATCTTCATCGTGTTCTGAAAATGAACAAAAGTCTTACATGTTTGGAACAACATGAGGGTGAGTCATTATGACAGAATTTAATTTTTTGGGTGAACTAACCCAAGTGAAGTGTGCTCTGCTTGTAGTAGTGTGTTTTAAGATCTTGTGGACTGCAGAACATACATTTTAAAGTTTCAAAGTTTACTCTGTAAAACGCTATTGAATGCTATTCATTTTTATTTGCTGATGTAACATTTTTAATTGAATTTGATATTTTAACAATGTTCAAAACACTAAATACACTGTTTTCCCTCATTCAAATTAATAGTACATTTTTTTGTGACGTTTAGGTATGACGTTGTTAATGTTTTAATGCATTAATATGTGCTTCATAAGTAACAGTCAATATGCATGCTAATAAGCAAGTTAATAGTGAGAATTGGTCTCTAAAATAAAGTGTTACCAGTAGTGTTAATGATGCTCTATAATTTGTATTGTTGCTCTGTTGTAACATTGTAAAGTGTATAAATGTTTTGTTTTGAGACGCCTGCTTACTGTTTCATTACACTATTGTAGATAAAATTTGAAATATATAAATACAGATCGAATACATCTTTAAAAAATTTAAATGTGGCTTGTAAGGATAAACTGGTAAATATTACTTTAAAAACAACAAGGTTTATGTTTGATTAACTTAAAACTATAGTTTGTAAATTGAAAAAAAAGAGTTGCCAATTGAAAAAATGAGTTGCCATTAATTCAGAGTTCAATTTGGAAACATGTAAAATCTAATAGAACAAACAAGAATAAAAGTAGTTCAAAATACTTAAAAAGCTGATGCAAATAGTTGCCTCATTTTTATGGAGTAAAACGGGCACAATATTTTTTACAGTGTATCTTTCCACTGCTGAGGAAACAGAAGCTGCATCTGAAGTGGTATTAGATGCATTTACACAGACAGTTTGATGAAGCTGAGGTGCCATAAATGCATTTACACTGAAAAATTTCAAATGCATAAATCATTTTATAAGATTTGTTTTACATATTTTTTTAAACATACAAATAAATGTTACAAAAATGCAATGATACTTTTAAATATGAGTAAACCACCAGTAGGTGGCAGCAAATGTCTGTTTTAATGAGTGAGTCATTTATTGATTCATTCAAACGACTGATTCATTCAGAAATGAGTCAATTGGCTGTCCTTATGAATGGGCCACTGAATCAATTGACTCATTTCATTCAGTAACGAAACACCGCTGTGTGTTGCTCGGAGACACTCAAGAGTTCTGCTGTGGCTTTGATCGCAACTATTTTCGTCAGCGAAATTGAGCAAAAACTGTCAATATTTTGTCTAAAATTTAAGTCACTAAATTTCAACCTCTTGTTTATTGAAATACTATTGTATAAAATCAGTGTCACGTTGCAATCGTGCTGATATTGTTATTCAAGGAAACATCAAACGTTGCTTACCTAAATAATATTTTGTAAATCTCTTTTATTTATTTTTCTACCACAGTATGCATCTATACATTTCTGAGAGTTACTTTGTGTGTGCTGTCTCACTCACACACTCACTCAGGCTGTTCAAGCCTCATCTGGCACGACATAAATACATTATCAGTCGTCGTTTACACTGAATGCCATTAAAATTAGAATCATTCTCACGCGAAAACAACGCGACTGAGATATCATACTGTGAGTGTGCGTGTGGCTGTGACGTCTCTGCCTGTGCCGCTGGCAATAAAAGGATCGGCTCGGAATTGGCAAGACATGAGACTGACCGGCCGGTAGGGCTGTGCGATTAATCGAAATCGAATTGCAATCGCGATTTGAGACGTTGCGATTTGCTAATCGCAAAGCCTGCGATGTCGACGCGATATTACTCTGTTCCAGAGCATATGCATGACTGCCAGCCTTGAGTGGCAGTCTTACTAACCAATAGAGTGAGCACACCTCCATTCTCCTCGATCAGCACTGCTCTAGTCAACTCTTTAAACGCCCACCATTTAAAAAAGGTCAGATAGAAAGCTAGGCAAATTAAAACTAAAGAAAAACGTATGTAACTCTAGCTTCGATATGACAGACAACGAACAAATAGAGCTGTCACAACGCATATCAAGAGCTCCCTTTTCAGTTCTGCGTTCAGTACTGGAGAATAAAAGATACATTTTTAGATGTTTTTATTAGTAGGCTACATTAACGTTATCTTACACATTTGATCTCCTCAACAGATTAATTTGAAATAAATGTATAATGCATGTTCGCTAATTCAGAAGACCGCACACACAGCCCGTGTCTCTGAATGCATCTCATACTCGCTCCGCTCTGCCCCACGCTGCGCGTCTCCCGTGTAATATATCAAGGACCGAATCAGACAAATCAAGATTCGATCAAAGCACGGTTGAAACATGAGGAGCCGAATTCCACAAAAGGGAGAACAAGACAACAGCAGGAAGTTGTAAATCAGATCCCTAGCTCCAGCCCATCTGAATACAGCCTGCAACATTAAAACAAAAAGAACACGTAATGATAATTCCAATGCAGGAAGGAGGCTATCAAATTTGGTAATAAATTTAAGTAATAAATATTAATGGTCAAAGAGATGCAACATGTGACCATTACATGTAAATCTGTGATAGAAATCACAGCTACAGACTTTCTTAGATTTACCTCCCCCCGACCACACTCAGAACAAAGGCTGAAATTCCTTGGTTCACAAAGACTGTAAAATCATCTTAAAAGACTTTCATTCTCATTGGTAATGAAACTAATAATTTCTATGCATAACTGCATATTATGTATGTGACCCAAAAATTTGACTATCCTTGTTTTAATCACTCTGTGTATGTCCTGTTTTTAATTAGTATTGAATGGCTTAAGCCTTAAGGGTTAATGTCATGTTTGGTATGTATGAGTTTGATAATTCTAGCTTTAAACGTTTCTTTTTATAGATTTTCTGTCAAATGTATCATATTCTGGTTACAGAAATCACATCCAAAAGGATACTTCTCAAGAATATGTAAAATTCGGTCAATGTGACTGACCATGACATGATGATTTATTGATTGGGTGGAGCAACAAAGCAGCAGCCGCTCTGGCATAGGATCTAATTGGTCAAGACAACCATTGGGGAGGTATCTGAAAGCCGAGGTTAAATACCCAGGACACACCTCTCTCTCGCTCTCTTGGAAAATGCCATCTACGCTCTCTTGAAATCTCTCTCTCTAACTGTCTCTTTAGCCATGCTTTTTGTCATCACCTTTGGGCTCGTTGAGCGCCATGTGCTCTGGCCCACAAGCCAGCTGCTACCATGATGAGAAGAAAAGCCACTTAGTCTCTTTATTTATTTATCTCTTTTATTCTTTTAATTTAGTTTATTTTCTTTCCGTTGAGTTTCGTGTGCTAAGTTAAATTTACCAACTCCGAGTCCGACCTCGAGAGCCTGTCTAAATTACAACCAGCCCAGATCTCTGCAAAACCAGCCAAGAAACAACGCCCACTTCAACGACTCCTGAACTCTAAGCCAATCAGCGACTTCGGAGAAACCCTTTTCTGCAGAAACAGAGGACAAAAGGGAATCCTTTAAACACAAAAGCTACGCAAGTACAAACCCCAGATTCTTGCTGAGCTGGTGTAATTTTAATATAGATTTTAGCCTCATTGAAAACTCAATGCGAGTGTTAAATAAGTGATTGATGGTTGTTCAGGTTTATGCAATTGCACATATTGCTGTAAACGTGGGATATCACATTCTCATTCTCTTAAACTAATCCTTTCCTCACTTTCTCTCTTTCTGCAACATGTGAATGTGTTAATGCTTGTGTTCATGTGTAGATTAGTTTACATGTCTTAGAGTTATATAAATAAAGTCTTGTTTATATTGAAAAGAGAAATATCTTGTGTTTTGTGCTCACAAGTTAATGTCTTAATCTGTCGATTTTGTTACTGTGCTATTTAAATAGTGTTTTCACTATATTTTGGGATTTTAATATCCAGTGCAGAGTTTGTTATATGGCTTGTTCAGTGAATCGCCGTGAAACAGTGAGTCTGTTCAAATTCCCTATAAAATCATTAATGATTCCCTTTGAGCTAAATTGACCTGTTTCACATATAAATATATATATTATATGTTATCCTTACATATTGGTGGAGAATGCAGGCGGATTAATCTAAATTATGAGCATAAACCAAGTTATGTAATCTTTTATATTCTTACGGATGAGATCTGAGATCGAGACGTGTGTGTGTGTGCGTATGTGTGAGTGACGTCAGCAGCGCGCGCCTCCTTGAATGAATGAGCGCTGAGAAGGCTGTAACTAGAGTCCGCCTCTCCTTTGTTCAACTGCAGTAAGGGAACTCAAAGTTAACATCTGAGATCGTATAATAAGGTTGGAGATGAGCGTTTTCCTCTCTTCCTGTAATGCCTTGTTTTATAGCTGAATTAATGTCCTGCGTGTTCCAGGTCATCTAATAGCTATACTCCAGAACCTCAGTCACTGTTAGCCGCACGAAGCTAAACTGCAGTAATTAAAAGGGAAATAAATCAGTGGATAAAGAATAGTTTTGAGCGTGTTCCTCAATCCTATTTATCAAAGCCTTATTATTCATAGTTTGATTGTCAGTGCGTGTCCCATTGTCAGATCATATATGCTATGACTCTCTGGGTTAAACATTAGAGAATAATGCTTGCCTGTTTGTGTACACTGCTCACAAAGTGAATTAAATCTCGCGAAACACTGCGCGTGTCCGAGAGTGATTTGAATGGGAGCTTTAAAAGCTTTATCAAGTAAAGTTTACCTTTGAACCAACAGCGAAGAAAACCTGTTGTATTTGTGTCCAGAGAAACGGACACGGGCTTGTGATACACTGATCACTGTTTCCCTCAAACGCAGCACAAAGCTGTTGTTTGAATAAGGTTTAAGTTTAACTCTGAACGAACTTAGAGTTTAAGCGCCACATCGCAGAACCAACTAAAAGTGGTGTTGTTATTTGTACAATGTTGAGATGCGCCAACATTTCATGTAACATGCTTAACTGTACTTGTAATGCAACAATTCATGTGCTAGTCCACTAGTTTGTTTTGGTTGCCACAGTTACGATCGTGACACGGAAGTCTTAACCTACTTCCGGAGCAACTTTGAACTGCGCACGCGCAGTACATCGATGCTTTTGTAAACAAACTCCATGCTGTTGCTAACGGCACGGTTGTGTTTACATTGAAGTCTATGCTAAAGCCATTAGCCTCAAAGGTTAGAAGTTAGCATTAACATCCAATGGTTGAATAAAGTGTGTGTTTGAAAAGCTAAAGTGGTTTAACCCTTTAAACATTTCAACTAATATACTTGTTGGTCTTTCTCTTCCTTATTTCTCACTTTTCTCCCTTTTTACCACCTAATTGTATTCCTACTAGAAAAGAATATACTAGTTCACAATTATTAATTGTGCCAAATTCAAATTTAATTAAAACATTACATTTATTTGGAATCATTCTAATTTTCCCCCTCATATCATTTAATATGATCCTTACTTCTAGTATTCCCTTTTGGGCCTAATCATTTTAGGTACAAATAAGTATTGAACTTTGAAAGTTTAAGTAAACTTATTCTACCTAATTGATTTATTACCCATATAAGTAGATTCTATTCAGACTTATACTCACTCATTACTTTATTGCGTTTTACCCCCTAATTCTTCCTGTTTTGGTTATACACATAACCACTATTTTATTTACTTATTTCCTAATTTACTTAATTTCATATTTGCTTAGTTTGCCTGTTTATTACTTTACAATTTTACTTTGTCTTACCATTTTCTTTCCTCTGTGTATCCTAGCTTGGGAACGACCCAACTGAGCCTTAATAGGACACATTGTTATCCCTCACTACCAGTTCAAATAAATTAGAGAGACAAATCTCTTTTACCCAAAATTTATTTTTGTTGATAGTTGTGTAGCAACTGAAAACAACACTATACTCGTAGTCGGGCATAACTGCTTGCTAGTGGACCGATCCACTCAACTTACTGTCTCTTTCTCTTCCCTCCTGTTCTATCCTCGTTTCTTTCCTCTTCACTTTTCACATTTGTATGGACCTGTAAGAACCATCAATCAATTCTAAGTGTATGAGATACACAATCCTGTCAAAAGGCGAATCATCCTTACGAATTTGATTGCAATCAAACCTTCTTTCGTTCTTCCTAACCTCCCTATATTTAAAACGCAATCCAAATTTTAACACCTCATGCAACGCTGAGATCAATTTTAATAGAGATAAGTGTTGAGCAACTGTCGCCTTCACAGCCTCCCTGGTCAGCGGTCCAACTGTAAGGTGTGCGTTGTCAATTCTGTCAGACTAAGAAAAGAGATATCAGATTTATTATTATATTCGTTGTCTAAAACAAAGATTTAATAATATTGTTTGCCTCCTTGATAACAACATTTAATAAAAATAAAAAAAAATTCCTCATTTGAAAAAGAAAATAGAAAAGGAATTGTTTATTTTAATTAAATGTTTTTCACATTTTTTGTCTCTTTTCCCTCTTGCTCATTAGAGTGACGAAGTCTTCACATCGCTAGTCTACCTAGATACCCTGAGACCAACACAGTGATCACCACACTTCACTAGTGGTTCAAAATCACTGACACAACACTTAGTTGTCGCACCACACATAAGCTTCTAATCCACACAGAGCTGTGTCAGTCTCTCTTCTGCCCAGCGTGCCAACATGCCGCAGACTGCAGACCCCCTTGCCCAAGGGGAAGATGTGAACACTTGGCTGAGAGGCACGACAGACAGCCTCACCCCCAAGACGTTTGAACTGTTATTATTTTTAATAATAATCCTAATTCTGAGAAGATTCCTGACACAAGATTCAAGCCAGAATAACAACCATGAGGAGCTAGTCAAAATCACCAGCTCCCTAAGCTATGCCTTCACGACCCAGCTGAAACTGAGCGACAAGCACATCACCCACCTTCAAGAGGAACTGACATGTGCTCAACGCCGCATAGACAAGCTGGAAGTGAAAGTTCAAGATCAACTCAAAGCACCCAACGAGAGGGAGCAGGAAACAACGGAACAAGTTAAGGAGCTCCAAGCAGCCCTGACAGCGGCTCAGCTCGATCAACAACATGCAAAGGCTGCCCAGAAAGACCTGGTAAACAGACTTCAGTATGCCAACCAGCTACTAGAGAAAGCCAAGCATGACATCAGCAACAAGAATGCTGAAATAAGTGCCCTGAAAGACCACCTTGAAAGGTACAGAACTGAAAGGGACAATCTGACCCAACAACTAGACGATACCAACGATCAGCTCTACATGGTCAGAAGAGAACTTAAACATGCTTATGAGCAGAAGCAAGAGCCAAGGCGAGAGAAACAACACTCAGCCTCACCACTGCTGAGCAGAGCAGAGTCCCATGTCCAAGAACTCGTATACAGCGAAAGAAGCGAAGGGCCACAACCCAAAACCTCACCTGCCTTCGCCACAGAACTCTTTTCTGTCAACGAAAGAAAACCTCCCATCCAAGCAGACCTTGGCGCTGCACCTGGGATGACCATCAAAGACCTCGACAAGCTGTCTAAAAACATCAGCAAGTTCAACCCGAACTCCACAGGGGGCCACACCATCCAGGCCCACCTTCAAGATATCGACTTCTATCTAGAAATGAGACCTCATGTGACTGACAGAGACAGGTTATACCTCCTTAGAGCCACGTCCAGTTCCGAGGTACGAAACTTCCTAGATCGACAGCCCAGTCGAACGAAGTCAGACTACCAGCTACTTCGTGAGGTCCTGATTAAAGAGTTTACCGACCCTGACTCCGAACATGGACTGTTAACTGCCTTAGAAACCAAACAAGGTCGACAAGAAGCTCCACAAGCTTACTACAACCGACTCCGACAAGCCTACTTTGCTGCACACAACGAACCTGACCTTGAAGAGGATGTGAACTTCAAAAGCCTCTTCCTAAGAAATCTGCACCCTGGAGTCAGCCACCATCTAGGCGTCATGGCCTGTCCACGCTCCATGACCATCCAACAGTTGCGTGACCTAACACAGAAGGCCTACAACAAGCAGAAGATGGCCTCAAAGAAAGGTAACACAACATCCACACTCTTGAACTCTGTCAATAAAGACTCAAGCCTTGCACTGGACGACACCCAGTTGCATCACAATACCAGAGTCCTCCATCAAGAGCACAGAGAACATGATCCCCATGTCCACGAAAGCTATCAGCCCAGCTTCTGGAAAAATCCATGGGACCAGCCACGCTTCTCAAGAAACGCAAAAGATAACAACAACTGGAAACCTAACCAGACATCCAAAGGTAATCGCCTGACTCATCCAAGAGCATCTCGTAGGGGTAAGCAACAACGAAACCCACCTCAGCATTACTCAGACATGCACAGTGCTGAGTATTCTCCAGAACAATACAGCTTACCATCAGAAGACATGGAACAAGTCATGAGCCAACTGAACGAGTTCCTTCAAGATAAGCTGAACACGGATGACTACTAAATTGAGTCATGCTCGCTGTGACCAGCGACAGAACGGAAGGCCGGCGATTGCATGGTACACCACCATATCTGAGATGACAAGCACCTGTTCAACAACCACACAGGACGAGCAAGTCTCTCACGGCCAACCGTTGATGAAAACTGAGGTACCAGAGAACATCACCTCACTCACCCATCACTCACTAGCAAACTGCTAAATGAACTCCAACTCCAAGAACCACATTCCTGTCTGTGCAACAGCAACCACCAAAGCACAGAAGGTCAGAAAGTCTGCCACATCCAGAAGGTAGCACAAGAGGAATGCAACAAAGGAGACAAAGTTTGCATCCCAGCTTCACACAGCCATGCCAAACTACCTCCGACTGTCTGCTAAAGAACTTCCTGCCTTTCTGGACTGACCCCCATTAGATCATGGACATGCCCACATCCAAGCCAAGGATGAAGAGAGCCAGTCTTCATTAACATACCTGAAAAGGGGGGAGACAACACAGACTGGAACAGATCTGACCACACATACACTACACCATTAACACACACAACATGACCTACACCCAGAGGTAACCACATCTACTGATAACACATTCAACAAACATATTCTTCCCACAAGTAGAATATCCAAATCCAAATAGCGCAACAAAGTTACATACACCACCATGAAGAAACATATAGCTATCCTCACAAGAGTTAGAACACCTGACACTAAGTTAAGGTGCATGGCCCCCTAGCTGCACATGACATCCTAGCTCAACAGTAGTTGTAAATGATGCTAGGAAAACCCACAGCAGCTTTGTTTTGTTTTGTTCTTCTTTTACCTATCCTTTTCCTTCCCCTCTTTCTTTAGTAGGTGAAACACCTAAACACCCTGCAAGGGTCAAAGGTCTGATATTAGGATTGACTCGCCACACCTAATATCTGCAAGCCACTCTAGACTGAAGGAAAGCCAGAGAGCTCCATGCACGATAGGTCGATTCATTTTACCACAAATGATTTCACTAGAAACTAAATGTGAACATTCTTAAGTTAAGACAACTTAGAAGAAACAAACAAATCTAATCGCAAAATTTGATCGAAGAATCAACGTACTAAACTAAATTAGAACAATAATTTCCAAAATTGAATAACCCGAATAACCTAATGCCCTGCACCAGTACAGTAACTGTCATGGAAGTGTTGTCTTGTTGTTTGCTGTGTTTTGTCTGCTTCTTCTGCCTTTGTTTTTCCAGCGCTCAACGATGTCTTCAGCTAAACACCTCGCCGATCGAAGGGGGGATGTGTAATATATCAAGGACCGAATCAGACAAATCAAGATTCGATCAAAGCACGGTTGAAACATGAGGAGCCGAATTCCACAAAAGGGAGAACAAGACAACAGCAGGAAGTTGTAAATCAGATCCCTAGCTCCAGCCCATCTGAATACAGCCTGCAACATTAAAACAAAAGGAACACTTAATGATAATTCCAATGCAGGAAGGAGGCTATCAAATTTGGTAATAAATTTGAGTAATAAATATTAATAGTCAAAGAGATGCAACATGTGACCATTACATGTAAATCTGTGATAGAAATCACAGCTACAGACTTTCTTAGATTTACCTCCCCCCGACCACACTCAGAACAAAGGCTGAAATTCCTTGGTTCACAAAGACTGTAAAATCATCTTAAAAGACTTTCATTCTCATTGGTAATGAAACTAATAATTTCTATGCATAACTGCATATTATGTATGTGACCCAAAAATTTGACTATCCTTGTTTTAATCACTCTGTGTATGTCCTGTTTTTAATTAGTATTGAATGGCTTAAGCCTTAAGGGTTAATGTCATGTTTGGTATGTATGAGTTTGATAATTCTACCTTTAAACGTTTCTTTTTATTGATTTTCTGTCCAATGTATCATATTCTGGTTACAGAAATCACATCCAAAAGGATACTTCTCAAGAATATGTAAAATTCGGTCAATGTGGCTGACCATGACATGATGATTTATTGATTGGGTGGAGCAACAAAGCAGCAGCCGCTCTGGCATAGGATCTAATTGGTCAAGACAACCATTGGGGAGGTGTCTGAAAGCCGAGGTTAAATACCCAGGACACACCTCTCTCTCGCTCTCTTGGAAAATGCCATCTACGCTCTCTTGAAATCTCTCTCTCTAACTGTCTCTTTAGCCATGCTTTTTGTCATCACCTTTGGGCTCGTTGAGCGCCATGTGCTCTGGCCCACAAGCCAGCTGCTACCATGATGAGAAGAAAAGCCACTTAGTCTCTTTACATCCTTTTATTCTTTTACTTTAGTTTATTTTCTTTCCGTTGAGTTTCGTGTGCTAAGTTAAATTTACCAACTCCGAGTCCGACCTCGAGAGCCTGTCTAAATTACAACCAGCCCAGATCTCTGCAAAACCAGCCAAGAAACAACGCCCACTTCAACGACTCCTGAACTCTAAGCCAATCAGCGACTTCGGAGAAACCCTTTTCTGCTGAAACGGAGGACAAAAGGGAATCCTTTAAACACAAAAGCTACGCAAGTACAAACCCCAGATTCTTGCTGAGCTGGTGTAATTTTAATATAGATTTTAGCCTCATTGAAAACTCAATGCGAGTGTTAAATAAGTGATTGATGGTTGTTCAGGTTTATGCAATTGCACATATTGCTGTAAACGTGGGATATCACATTCTCATTCTCTTAAACTAATCCTTTCCTCACTTTCTCTCTTTCTGCAACATGTGAATGTGTGAATGCTTGTGTTCATGTGTAGATTAGTTTACATGTCTTAGAGTTATATAAATAAAGTCTTGTTTATATTGAAAAGAGAAATATCTTGTGTTTTGTGCTCACAAGTTAATGTCTTAATCTGTCGATTTTGTTACTGTGCTATTTAAATAGTGTTTTCACTATATTTTGGGATTTTAATATCCAGAGCAGAGTCTGTTATACGGCTTGTTCAGTGAATCGCCGTGAAACAGTGAGTCTGTTCAAATTCCCTATAAAATTTTTAATGATTCCCTTTGAGCTAAATTGACCTGTTTCACATATAAATATATATATATATATATATATATGTTATCCTTACACCCGCATCTCACGGACGAGCCCTTTACACTTGCCGCACACATGAAGCCTGTCTCGTAAGGCTCTTTTATACTCACGGTCTCTCACGAGCGTATCTGGCAACAGAGACGCACGCGCGCAACCTGTGTCAACTCGCGCCTGGCTCCGCGTTTAAAACGAATGTAAAGTAAGTCTAACTGCTCGCCAAATTCACTTGGATGAAATGAAACATTCAGCACATTCCCCAATTGTTCTTAAAATCCCAAATACTTAAAAATTTATAAATCAGCCCGTGTAACACATAATACTTTAATAATTGACTAAAGAAATAGTTATTTATTTATAAAAAAATAGTATCTTTTGTAAAATTAGTATCTTCCCTGCAGAAAAGAAAAAACACAAAAAGAACAGTAGAACCCCTCCCAAAACAATAGAAAATGTTATGGATTTAAGGGTTATAATGGCAATTGTATTGATTTTAATGTAAACTATAATGGTGTCTACTGGTATTTGATGCATTCTATTGGTGGGATGTAATCTAGCAGATGGCAACCAATAGAACATTGAATAAATAGAACCAATAGGCCGATTCCGATCACTGGCCGGTCAATCGGTGCAGCTCTAGTCTAAATAGTCTGGTTTTAAATGATTGTTCCACAACTGTCGATACCAATTCTACGGCCGCTCTAGCGCTCTCCTGGTTGCCTGTCAAAATGTTGCGTGATTCAACCTCCGGAGATCTATTGTGCTGCAAATTTGGCTGATTTACAGACAGGCTCACCTACGGTCAGCTACAGTGAGGGGGAAAATTATTTGATCCCCTGCTTCGATTATGTCCATTAGACTTACAGCAGTGTCCGGTCTTTCCCATTCATTGAGTTATTTGTGCCCGTTGTAACACTCTACTAAATATTATAGTGGTGGTACACTAAATCAAAGGGGACATCTGTAGCCAACAGTGTATTTACTAAGCAATTTTTCAATATTTCAGCCAACAATAAAAACAAACATTCAGATGAAAACGTGACAGAGAACAGGATTAGAGATTGTAATAGTGTGTGTAAATAGTCCAGCGTGTTGAGTGAATAAAAGATCAGTCTCACCGGAATAAAAATTCCGATAGCAGAATATTTTCTTTTAGTCCAACTGTTCAAAGTCCTAAAAGGTGAGTAATCCAAGCAAAAAAGTACCAAAAAGATATACTCCACAACGAGACAGCAGGAAAAATCGCCATTCAGGAACAGCCCGAAGAGTTTTTCCCCATCAAACAATTAACGACCGCCAGTCAAACCACGCGCGCCTCTCTCCTCATTATACCGTCGTCTCTCTATATATCCACGTGTAGTAGCGCTTATTTCCGGGCTGCCGGGTGTCAACTGACGTAATGAGTTTAAGCACATCTCACGATAACAGATTTAGGCTCAAACACAGTAATACATAGGGGAGAAATAAAAGCATAAGGGGATAATAAAGCGTTTTCACTTTTATAGAACAACAATTTACATATATAAACCCCATTATGTGGTCATGCTCCACCGTCACAATATCAAAACTGACTGCCACAAAATATTTTCCAAAAGGCTTATAGGCTACTTCGTTGAATAAACGGAGCACTGCACGTTTCAAAATCAAAATTAATGTAAAGAAAATCGGTCAAACATATCAGCCAAAAAAAATTAAACATAATATGTCAGCCATCGGTTGCCCTAATCAGCATCGGCCAGAGAAAACCCCATATGGGTCGACCTCTAGCTAAAATCTTTAATTATAGAACAGATTATTTCATAGGACTGTGGAGTTTCAGTGATTAAATCAAAGTCACTGGAATCTCTGAGCGGTTGGTCAAAGCATTCCCACTTGGCCATCCTATCCAGCGATGTAAGGCAGCAAATTACTATCTGCACTCCCACTGTTAGTTATAACATTGCATCACTGCTCACTGCACAGTGAAAAGCTGAAGCTCAATGTTGTTGCATCATCACAGTTGCTGTCCCTCATAATCGCTGAAATTGGCAACTCTTACTGCAAAAGAATGAATTCTGGTCGCACTGTTGCTGCAAATTGCTCAGTGCAAAACACCCTTTTATGTCGTGGATGAATGGGTAAAAACAGTGTTCGTCAAATATAAGGCTTGATTTAAAAAAAAGCTTACTGTAGGCTCTGTCAAAATTCCTTTGTGTGTCACAACAATGCTGTTGAAGTCAAGAGATAATGTGATTCTTTTCTTAATCTCCCCAGACTTGTCATTATTTATTATACTGACCTTCATTAATTTCATGCTCCTGTGACATTTTCAACATTAAATAAAAGACTGCACACATAAAACAAGTAATAAATAACGATATGCAGCGAATGTTCACTTTATTATCAGAAAACCAATGTCAATATTTCTGACTGTCGAATGTCCAACGACTTGACACTTGTTTTGGAGGGTGGGCACCCACCAGCAGAAACAAAAATCGGCACCTATGACTGTAAGCTAACAGACTTAAGTGTTTTAAAAAAATATATATTATATACTTACTGGTTTCGGCATCTTGTCTCCTTCTCCTCCCTTTCCACGTAATCAAGAAAATAAGAAAATCTTGTCCTCTATCACAGGATTGTAGGCCCCTAAAAAAGGAGGGGATAAACTGAATAAGAACACTCCTACATTCTTCTATATTTCCACCAGACAAAAGTTGACATCTTGATTAAGCTTCATTCACAACAGTTCTCTATGAGGACAAGTATCAAAATATATGAACAGACATTTTTCTCAGTAGAAAGGAGCAGCATTCATGTAAATATATCTACATAGCACAGTACTATGCTAATGAAACTTTAGACAGATAAAGAAACATGCATGAATGAGAAAATAAAGAGTAGGACATGCCGTGCGTGATGAGTTAAGCGCAATATGCAGTCAAAAAAAGGACTCAGAAAACGCTTTTTTTCAGCATTAGGGGCTTTCGCACCGCATAGTTCTAGGAACTAAGTTCTGGAACTAGCCAGCAGGGTAGTTCCTAGAGAACCAATTTCTCCCTCAGGCCGTTTTCCTGGTTGCATTCGCACCGGCAGCAGGAATTCTGAATCGGCTGACGGCGATGTCTTTTTGCGTGGCATTAGCAAACGTCAACAACGGCGAATGGAGGACGTGGAGCAGAGCTGTTTAAGTGGTGTGTCCTGGGTTTCGTGATAACGGAGATGGAATGTAAACACAATTTACGTGATTGCAAGAGGAAAAAGTTGGGCTATGAAACTAAATTTCGATGACAACTGTGACAACATGCGTTTGGTCAATCAGCGTACACTTACGTCACTGATAGTTTCTAGAACTGTTTTAGATCCTACTCTGGTAATTTAGTTCCTCCAAACAGAGTTCCTAGAACTAAAACCGTTCCTAGTTCCCGCGGTGCAAACCCGCCAAAAAGTAGGTAGTTCCACAATTAGTTCGGGTACTATGAAAAGGTTCCCGCAGTGCGAAATGCCCTATTTTGATTCATTTAAAGGCAATAAATATAAAAAATGTATTATTCAATGTATTTTACAATATTATATAGATAGAAATCCCGCAGAATTAAAACTTTTAAATAACTTTTTTCTTCTACCTCCATGAATGACATCCATTATGTCACCTTGTTTATTCAAAATTTACTTTTCCGTAGCCGTAGTTCACTGACAAGCTATGCAATTTCGTGTTCTTAATCGAATGCGATTCATCTGCGATTATGAACGTAATATCGCGTAGCTTGTGATTATTAATAGTATTTATTGTTCTGTCCTATCTATCATATGTTGCTGCCTTCATTACTGTGCTATACATTTAAAAGAAAGGTCTTTAAATTGTATAGTATATATTTATATATAAATGTATTTACTTGATTTTGCAAGAATACATTTTACAACAATACAAAGAGCAATGTGTAACATTTTACCAGATTTAGTCCTACACTTATTCCCTTTTATTTGTAAATAAAAATATTTCACTAGTAGATTGTGCATCCGTGATTTTTCTAGAGGATCTTTTGCTGCTGAATTATCCACTAACCTAGTTTATAATAGTATTTTTGTCATAGATTATGATTACATATTTTTTCATTTGTTATTTTTCATTAAAATGAAGTTGTCTATATGTAGTAGATTGTGTTTAACACACAAAAGAGTGACGATCAGGTCAACACAGAGAAGTAAAGAAATTCTACATTGACTGGGCTGGTATCGGATTGGATCGGTATTGGCAGATACTCAGAATTTTTGGTATCGGATGGGATCTGAAAAAATGGTATCGTTGCATCCCTATTATAAACAACGTCTGTACCAGTAACCTATAATAACTTCTGTTACTGGGTCAATGACGTGACACCTAAATGTTCTGTCCAGTTTCAGTTAAAAATTGGTTTAAATGCATTAAAAAAAATACATATATATGAAGGGCCTCTCCCATGTATGAACTGACTTTAACTTTTCAAAAAACATTAGTTATTTGTAATTTTTCTGTTATTCAAAGTGTTAAAATATTATGTGGTGCCAACTGTCCAGCCATAACGTTTTGTTTGTAAAATTACCCTAAATTTATTCAAATACATTTTCTGCACTATTTGGAATGATTTCCAAAGGGTTTTGTAATCCTGTATAAAATTGCAAAGCATTTGAATTTATATTTGCATCATAATATACAAAGAAACTTTGTATTGCTATTATTGGTCGCACCACATGATGAGTGGTCGCTCCAAATGACACAAAGACCTTATATCGTTAAAAACTATTTAAAGAGACGTGTGAAAAGTGCAGCACCGTGGCATTCAAGTTTCAATTAAGAAACTTGTCCAATGATTTCCATTTTATGAAATATCATGCGGTGCGACCATCAAGAAACTACCATTTTTGGACTTTTATGCTGAAATCCATTCAAAGATAGGACTTTGCATCATATACCCATTTGGCAAGGACCCATGGAATCATCAGGCAGGTTTATAAGTCTCTTTCAAATTTGGAAAAAAATAACCTTTTTAACGGCTGGTATGTAGTTACCACATTTGGATATCATGTAGTATGACCTCAAAAAACCAATAAGTTATTTCTGAATTTATTTATTTTCATTATAAATTTCATAGTGACCTTTTGTGGTAAGCTAGCTTGTTTTGTTTGGGTGACCAATTATGTGCTTGTAAATTTTGGCTGAATTTGAAAATATAATGTGGTGCGACCAAATACAGGGCTCTAGAGTGCGACCAATTTGGTCGCACGTGCGACCTAATTTCTCTCGGGTGCGACTAACAAAAATCCCAGGGCGCACTGGTGCGTCCAGCCATTCGAGAAAAGAAAAAAAAGTATCCGCGACTCAGAAACTCTGTGGTTCAACAAAAGACACCCCCGTTAGGCTTATATCGTGGTCTAAACCAATCAGAGATAGTGAAGGGCGGACCCCCCCTCTGATTGGCCGTGGTCCAGATATTCCTGTATGTGTGTGTGCGCGTTGACAAATGCGTCACGTGTGCTGCTGCAGTCAGACAGAGAGAAAGAGGTGAGTAGTAGAGATGCGTGCAGTGTTGCCAACTTAGCGACATTTAGCGCCTTTGTAGACCCCCATAGCAACTTTTTGTTTTCCAAAAAAAGCAACTAGTGACAAATCGAGTCTCTCAGAGTGTCTCTGTGATCAGCGCGCTTTCTCTGCATCTGCTCTGTTCAGCAAGCGTCTGAGAGGAGCCCGTTCAGTTAAAACAGATATTATTGCTTCTCTAAATGTACATGCAAATATAGAAGAAATCACAGCACAGGAATTGTCTTGTCTTATATTGTGTATTATTTGATTTCATCAGACAACGGCTCAATACAATTATAAATTAGTATTTTTGTGCAGACTAGCTTCTTGGAAGGGAGAGCTGGTTATGAATTCTTAAAGGGACGTGTTTCAGTCATTATTTCATATTTATCCTGTTGACTGACAACATAAACAGTCAAATATATAAAGTAAAACAGTTTTATTGAGAATTTGGCTGCATTAAAATTAGGGATGGGTACCGAAACCCGGTATTTAATCGGTCTCGGGGCTAAATTATGAAAGACCGGAGTATCGATAAGCTCTGATGTTAACGGTTCTGCTATCGGTACTGGAGAAATTAAGAAAACACACATACATTTATTATTGCTATATATATATATACACATTATCTTGCAAATTCTATCCCGCCAGAGTCACCAGCTGTTTTTATATGCAATAATATTCAAACTCTTGTCTATGATGCATTTTTGCTATTCGCAATTCAGATCGCGCTCACGTGGATGAGTTTCAGCACGCGCAACATGAAAGCCCTGTTTATGATAGAAGAGAGAACTAACAATTAAAACATGCTTACACTTTAGGCCTGTGGCTGTTATATTAAACTGAGTTTATTTAATGTTTTTTTTAGCTTCTAAAGATTATAGCCGTGTTTTTTCTAGCACAACTTCCTTCCCTTCACAGCGGCGAGCATTCGTTCATCCCTGACCAAAACTTAACGTCAGAATCAGATCAATCGTCTGTCGATTGTTGTAAAATGCCATCTTTACAGTTACTAAATTGCTGGACATGTTTGATAATAAAACGTTGAACGTACAATCCACACGAGAGACGCTGTTCCTCAGGCTGAAGTGTGTGTGTGTGTGTGTGTGTGTGTGTGTGTGTGTGCGTGCGCGGCGCGCTCCTAAACAGACAAGCAAAGTACACTTTGAGCTTCAGACGCGTCCAAACGATCAAATACACACAAAGCATGTAAAAACGGACGGCTTGGAGAGTATTCACTTAAAACACAGTTTATATCTTAAAGTGAACGAGAACAGTTGGGAGAAAATTGTGTGTCAATATTTTGTCTCAGTGACAGATTGGAGCTTCTTCAATGTTAATCAAAGAACAAAATGCAAAGAGAAAATCACTCACAGCTCTTAATCTGAATAAAGTAATAGCTTTAATAAGCATTAATCTATCAATATATACAGTGAAAACTATGCAGTGTTCATTTATATTTGATCACTTTTAGATTTATTTTGTAGCTATTATTTACCTGAACATTAATGTTAGTAGACCATCATAGATAAATGAAAGCACTGTTTTTTTTTTACATTTGTACATTTGTTTTATGGTATGACAAATGGTATATTTGTCAGTTTATTTAACTTTGTTTCTTTGTTCATGTTCTTACTCTATCTTATCTTATGTATATAAAACACTAAAAATGCCTGCACACTGGTGCATTTACAAATTGATGTTTTATATTTATTTAATGAAATATTTATTTAACATTTCAGAATATAAAGCCATGTTAATTAAGCTGCTAATCTATCATAGAAATATATATTTCATACATATATGTGTATGTATGTATATATGTATCAGTGGGGATTTCTTTAAGACTGCAAGGGAAGCTCGGCTTCCCCTATAATGTCAAACAATTAATGGTCAAATATGTACTATTGTGTTAAAATTAAAATGCGTTCGAACACGTTCATCTCGAAGACGAGTTGGTTCAGAATCAGCTACATATAGCTGTTCGGCTGACTCGATTTGCTTCTCCTACATTCCCGTAGCGTCAGTGCACTTCCCTGTTGAAGCCTAGCGTCCATTGACTTCAATGGGGCTGATTTGAACAGTTTTTTTCAGTTCTTCGATACTAGATGGTCATTGGATAAATGCTGCGATTATGTCCCGCCCACGGACGCTCAGCGTCTCTGGGGGTGAATGGAGGAGTGGGCTGGCCTGGACTCTGGGCTTCTGCGTGATGATTGGAGGGTCTGTCGAAAGACTGCATCTCCTTTTGATTGACAGCGATTTTGTACTATAAAAGTCGCTGACGCTGAAGCTATTCGAGCTCAGTCCCATCGCGGATTTTGCAAGTGTAGTCGAAAGACAAACTACTGCAACCTATTTCTTGGTATTTGCTTGGTGAAATTGCTAGTCAATTTTCATCATACATTTCACACAATTATACACCACATTCCTTGTTTCAGTTCAACCTAATTCCCATATTTCGAGTTTAATATCTTTTTTTAGATCGTTTGTTCATTCATTCATTCATTCATTCATACATACAGTAGGCTAGAGCATTATCTTGAAAAGGAATGTTGGGCAGAATTTACGTATAAATAAATGGTAAATTTTTATGATGTTGCCCGAAAATGAGCTTCCCCTCTTTGAAAGACCAGCAGCCGCCACTGATATGTATGTATATATATAAATAACAAAAAGTACCGATAAGAATACCGTTAAAGTACCGGACCATAAGCAGTATCGATAAGAGTAGTAATACCGTTAAAACCTTAACGATACCCATCCCTAATTAAAATACAGTATGAGTACAGAGAGACGATTAGACAGAACAGAACAGTTATTTTTTCTTTACTTTTAGTCATTTAGCAGACGCTTTTATCCAAAGCGGCTTACAAATAAGAAAAAGTAACTAAAATTAAAAGTTTAAACTATACATATTATATACACACATTTAAGAAGATAAAGACATGAAATAAACATGATAAATGCATACAACATTTCAAAACTAAACATTTAAATGAAAATAAAGCTAAAAAAAATCAAAATATTAAATCAAGAAAAGGTATGAGTATAAAAATGCTTCTAACATAACACTAAAGGCCTAAGTATACTTCTTTTTTGCATAGTAAGAATTGGTTATAAAAACTGTAAATACTTATTTTTTTTCATTATGTTTAGTGCAATTATTTGGTAGTCTGTGGTGGGATGGGGCGCAGGATTGTTTTATGGGTTTAAGGGGGGGGGTTTGAGAAGCACTGCACTAGAGCATCCCTTCGTTCAGACACAGTGGAAGATCTGATCAGAATCAGTGTAGAAGGGCCAAGTCTGGAAGATGTTGATGCTAGAGAGAGTGTGGCCAGCTGGTTTAGCCAAGGACAAAGATCAAGAAAGCTAAACTACAGGAGTTGGCCATCCGAGGGGCATGTGACTGCAATGGAGGATAGTCCATAATACATTGAGCCATGAGATGTTCAGTTTGACGCCCTTCAAACACTTAATTTAGTTTTTATTTAATTTATCTTGAGATGTTTTAAGTTTAAATCTCTGCTCAGTGAAGCACTTTAAGCACCAACACTTTTTCAGTAAGTTACCTTTCTTGTAGAATTGTGCTTCAAATAAAGAACTTTTTGTTGACCAGATTGTTAGTTAGTCGTTTACTAGTCAATATTGCCTATATAAAAATTTGGGTGCACCTAACTTTTGTGCCAGTGCACCTAAGAAAAAAAGTTAGGCGCACCAGTGCACCCAGTGCAAAAAGTTAGTCTAGAGCCCTGAAATATCATGTGGTGTGACCACTGAAGAGTGTTTTCCATTATAGATATATGATCTATGTCCCAGATTGTCAGTTTTTGTGCTTTTATATTCAATTGATGGTTTATATACATAAAATACTTTATTTTAATATAATTTGGAATAGATTTGTATGCAATTTGGATAATTTCGGATGGTTTGCTTAATCTTTGTACAATAAACAAACCATGGCACTTTTGTTCCACGCATCATGTTCTCACGCATTGAAAAATACATCACGGAACAAAAAGGACACTGACAATGCACCGACAGACAAGACAGAGCTGGTTACTTAGTATGAAACAAAGTCTCAGATGGGGTGGGCGATATGACCAAAATCTTATATCACGATATGACAGATTTTATATCACGATAACAATATATATCACGATATAGTGATTTTTTTCTTTTAAAAAGGTTTTATTATATTAAAATCTTTAATACCATATAATTTTCATAATCCTTGTCACCAATGTCAATATCAAACTAATACAAGCCTTAAGAGAGAGAGAGAAAAAAAACTCAACCTCACTGAAGATCAATGAACAGTCAGTGATGAAATAAGGATAAGAAACTAATTGCAAGCAATAGGACAAAAAACTACAATAAATAAGAAACGCTACATACATTGTGTAAATTAATTAGTCTTCAATGTGTTAATTATATCTATCTATCTGATAGATATAATTAACACGTGTATTATGTATAGATTCTATACATATTATAAATATATTATTATTTTTTATTTATTCTCATTAAAGTTACAAAAGTGATTTAGTCAAGAGCAGTGAGAGATTTTCTAGCAGTGTGTTATGATTAAGATGAACGAATATTGGAACGCTTCCCCTTTAAGACCGAAGTCCGGATCTAATACACTGTTACATTGCGTTTTCTATTTCTGCCGTTTACTCGCTCTTAAGACCTAAATCGCTGTGTTTGAGGATACTTGCAAAGACGGGGATTCTGACGCATATAAGTGTGTTTATGTAATTGTTCAAAGTCGGCAAAAAAGAAAAGGCGCGCTCCTCTCACACAGAAAGAGACGGCGCACGCATATAGCTCTGTTGTTTGATTTTCAACGGCTTAAAATCGGTTGTTTTAAAACTGCAGTGCTTTAAAACGCATGTCCATGCTACAGATGTAGTCGCTCGTTTAGGAACGAGCTCCTGGTTGTGTCCTGGCTGGTCGTTCTCATCTCCACCTGCTTCTGTCTCCCCTTCACGCCGCGTGGTGGGCGGTAGGGCTGTGCGATATGACGATATATATCGGATGGACGAAATAAAAAGTCTATCGTTTCATATTATGTTCTATCGTTTATATCGTGGTGTCGCAAAATACTTTGTTTCCGGTAATACATTTTCATAATTTGAGTGACTGCGATCTTTATACACCGCCCACCACGCGGCGTGAAGGGGAGACAGAAGCAGGTGAACGACCAGCCAGGAGAAAACGAGGAGCTCATTCCTAAATGACGGACTACATCTGTAGCATGGTCACGCGTTTTTAAGCACTGCAGTTTTAAAACAACCGATTTTGAGCCGTTGAAACGCAGACAACAGACCTAACGTTATATGCGTGCACCGTCTCTGTGTCTGTGAGAGAAGCGCGCCTTTTCTTTTTTTGCCGACTTTGAACGATTACATAAACACACTTATATGCATCAGAATCCCCGGCTTTACAAATATCCTCATAAACACAGTGATTTAGGTCTTAAGAGCGAGTAAACGGCAGAAAGAGATAACGCAATGTAACAGTGTATTGGATCCGGACTTCGGTCTTAAAGGGGAAGCGGTCCAATATTCGTTCTGTCTGACATTCATGTTAATCACAGCACACTGCTAGAAAATCTCTCACTGCTCTGGACTAAATCACTTTTGTAACTTTAATGAGAATAAATAAAAAATAACAATAATAATGATATATTTATAATATGTATAGAATATATACATAATACACGTGTTAATTATTTATATCATAGATAGATAGATATAATTAACACAGTGAAGACTAATTAATTTACACAATGTATGTAGTGTTTCTTATTTATTGTATTTTTTTGTCCTATTGCAATTAGTTTCTTATTCTTATTTCATCACTGACTGTTTATTTATCTTCAGTGAGGTTGAGTTATTTTTTCTCTCTCTCTTTAGGCTTGTATTAGTTTGATAATGACATTGGTGACAAGGATTATGAAAATGATATAGTATTAAAGATTTTAATATAATAAAAACCTTTTTAAAAGAAAAAAAAATCACTATATCGTGATATATATTGTTATCGTGATATAAAATTTGTCATATCGTTATATAAGATTTTGGTCATATCGCCCACCCCTAGTGGGCGGCATATAAAGATCGCAGTCACTCAAAGGATGAAAATGTATTATCGGAAACAATGTATTTTGCGACACCACGATATAAACGATAGAACATAATATGAAACGATAGACTTTTTATTTCATCCATCCGATATATATCGTCATATCGCACAGCCCTAAGTCTCAGTGTTCAAATTTTGTAATTTTTTAAATAAATTAAAACAACAAATCCTGTTTTGTGGCTCTTTAACATTTATTGACAGATTGTTTTAGCGCCTCAGTTCAAGCGGCACATGAACCGATCATCTCTTCATCTTTACTTGTCATAGCACAAAATAAACATCAGAAGGTATCTTGTTTCAGCTGTGAAAATATGTCAATACACACCATTTTTCAAGTTCAAGTCCACCGACATTAATCTACTCTCCTATCTGGTTTGTTTTTCTGCATTATAATATGTCAGACTGCCTGTTAATCAAACTCCCGGCGAAAGGGTCAATTGAGCAGCTAATATTGGGAAAAGTACAGAAATAACTGGGGCTAAAGAAATGCCTGCATTTAATGCCACGGTGCTGCACATTTCACACGTCTCTTTAAATAGTTTTTAACGATATAAGGTCTTTGTGTCATTTGGAGCGACCACTCATCATGTGGTGCGACCAATAATAGCAATAACTGTATTAAATCAAAAATAAAATAAAATTTCTGTGGTTGAAATATGAATCACTGCTACAGTATGCTTAAGTGAATGGTATTTTTTTATCAGTTTTATGCAATTTGCAGGAAAAATAAGTCTGTTAACTTCAATTAAGGCAACTCTGAAATTATAGAACAAAAATAATAGATCATTATTTACAAAAACTCAAATTAAATGCAAATACTTTGTTTCTAAACACTTTAATTATGGAGAACATTTAAAAAAAAAATTAAGCATGTTAAGGATATTATTTAATTTTAATATAAATCATGGTCACACCACATTAAATTTAAACCTACGGCCAATTCATCTAGATGAAAAAACACTAAAATCACTTAATTTAAAATTGTATTATGAATTTATGAGTAAACAACATTCTTAATGTTTGAACAATTACATTAGCTATTATTATTTTTTGTATTTTAAAATTGGCCTGTCAAACATCCTTATACGTCAATGACCCTACTATAAACCTAAGTGTGCCGTGCCATGTTATTTAAGTTAAAATGATACAGATACATTTTTCATTTCCTTTTTCATACTACGATGATAAATCACGAATAATTTAATACACAATTCCTCTACCTGAAGACCAAACCCTCCTGTTGTGTCATGATCAACCAACACATTTTTGTTTAGCCTAAATGTTGTAGGGATGTTTGTGCGTTAGCCTAAACACCAGCTTAAATTAGCAACAAAAAAAAATCAGGAATTTTTTTATAATAAAGGCTTTGTAAAACTGCACAGCTTTTTTCAGTTCACACAGGTTTGAACAACATATACTCTGTCCTACACTACTCTGTCCATTAAGGCTGTCAAAAAAAATCGAATTTCGAATATTCGTCGAATTTAAAATAAAAATCCACATTCGAATGCAAAATGCTGCATTCGAATTTTAGGTATCTGTCAGGCAGCCTGGCACACAAAATGCAATGACAAGGTGTCGTTGCATTTTAATGCTTTTTTTTTAGCCTGTACATTCACAATATTGCGGAAAAAGAGAACATCAATGTGGAGAAGATGTTGTTTACCTCAAAACTGAAACCAAGCCGTTCACACAGAACACATATTTATTGCATTTTCTAGAGGGACATCTATCAGCGTTGCACTCGCGTCTCACACATGAGAGCCCAAAGCCATGTAAAATTCATGCAAGTTCAACTTAAAAAAAAAACATGTAGCCTAATTACTAGATTAAGAAACTAGCTTGCTAGCTAACGTGCATATTAACAGCGTAAACATGAACCTTGCGATCATATGATTAAATGTTAATAAATTACGTGTATCAGCAATGATGAATCTTTGAGTTTAAAGCGGCTCTGACAGAAAGGCTGCATGTGCCCTGACAGAGATGCGCTGTTTTGAGCTATGTGCTCTTTTCCTAAATGCATAACTTACATTTCACAGGCATATTCTCCATCTGTAAATGTTAGAAGGCCATTGAAATATTTTCATTTTTGCTGTCAGAAGTGCACAAGCTTCTGCTTGTTTTGCGGTTCTGAACGCACGCCGCCGCGCATGCAGACAGAGCGCAATGAAACAGGAGTGCAATAACTCTGTATAAAATATACATTTTGCTGAAATGTTTGTAGTTGGACATAGGCCTGTCGCGATAGTCGATATATCGACTTATCGCACGATATATGGATATGAGCGCGATCATTTTTGGTGCCGCGATATATTGCGACTGATAATTTTTTTATAATTAAAAATAATTATTATATTAATTTTTACATAAAAATTAATATCACCAACATTTTAGTCGATCGCGCTACCTCTGTCATCTCGTCTGCTCTCTGTGGCGGAGGCGGGGCTTAGGCAGCGTCTCCCCCACACACACGCACACAGAGCGGACAGCGACAGGTGAAGAGAAGGCGTGAACCCACTGCGTTATAAAGTGTTTCGTGACAACTACAGCCAGTTAGGAAGAACAAGTCCCAATGGACTTGGTTTCAAAGCCGCAATCTTCAGCTCCGGTGTGGGAACATTTTGGCTTTAAGCCGAATGAGAGAGGAGAGCCAATTAACGTGAATGAGCCGGTATGTCGACTTTGTTTAAAAACAGTGGCAACGAAAAGAGGCAACACAACTAACCTAAAATCTCACTTAAAACATAACCATCCCACCCAGTTTTTCAATCTGGGAACAACAACCGCAGCTGGAGCTGGAGAGGGGTCTTCCAGACAGTTATCTGTTACAGATGCCTTTTCCCGACAGTGTAAATATAAACGTGACAGCGCGAAATGGCGCACACTCACAGATAGCGTAACTCGCTATATAGCCAAAGAGATGCAGCCATTAAACACGGTCGAAAAACCAGCTTTTAAAAATATGCTGCAAACTTTTGACAAACAGTACGAATTGCCAAAGAAAACGTACATCTCCCAAACTGCCATTCCATCCTTGTACAACAAAGTAAAAGATGACATTCTGAAGGAAATAAAAGACATCTCCTTTTACTCTGCCACTACAGATATGTGGTCAAGCTCAAATATGACCCCATATATGAGCTTGACCATACACTACATAACTGCTGACTGGACTCTGCAGACAAAGTGTTTAGAGACCAGATACATACCCCAGAACCACACTGCGGATGTACTTGCTGAAGCCCTTAAGTCTGCTTTAGCAGACTGGGAATTGGATGAGCGCAAAATGGCCTGTATAACTACAGACAATGGTGCTAACATTGTGGCTGCAATACGTAATCTTGGCTGGCCATGGCTCAATTGCTTTGGGCACAACCTCCATTTGGCTGTTTCCCATGGACTGGACAATGACAAGGATCACACAGCGCGTGCCATGGGACTTTGTAGGAATCTTGTCAACACCTTCAACCTGAGCTGGCTAAAGAAGAGAGACCTGAGGAAGGCACAGACTGAAACCAATGTCCCCCAACACAATCTAGTACTGGTGAGTTATTATGATAACTTGTTATACAACACAAAATATTTAAAGGGTTAATATAAACTTAATCTAAAGGTTTTTTTTTATTTATGACTTACTTTGGGGCCTGTTTGTATGTATGTATTAAATAATTGGTTACATTATAATAGCCATGTAAAATTATTTGTGATTAAATAAGGAAATTTGAAAGTAGTATTTGTTGAATAATGTTAGAATAGACAAACTAATGAAAAAACAAACAAAAACAATGTTATCTTTTCCACAGGATGTCGCCACACGATGGGGCACCAAGCAAAAAATGATAGAGAGGGTGCTGGAGCAACTCCCAGCCATAAGACGTGTCCTGGTTGAAGATCGAAAACATGGCCACCTCAACCCAACCTGGCAGGATGTTTCTGTGTTGGAATCCATTAATGCAGCAATGAAGCCAGTGGCTGATTTCACGGATGTCCTCTCAGGGGAAAAATATGTCACTGTGTCCTCAGTAAAGCCTGTGTTGGAACTTCTTAAAGGCGAACTTTTATCACCAGACCCCAGTGACACTGCACTGACAGCAAACATAAAGGCAAACATGTGCAGGGTATTGACAGAGAAATACAGCCCATCTGAAATCCAAAACCTTCTGACAAAGGCCACCATCTTGGATCCAAGGTATCGTGGTACCATGGAGGATGCGGAGGTCTTGGATGATGTCAAAGAAAAGCTCTTGCAAGAACTACTAGACATGAACAGGGAAGAAGGAAAAGAAGAAAGTGCCAGTAGTGAGAGCTGCGTTGAAGCTGCAGGGGGAAATGAAGGATCTGAATCTGAACCCCCAGCAACCAAGAAGAAGAGGCTGTGTGACCTTCTCCAGAACAGAAGAACCCAACTTACATGTCACCAGACTCAGGCATCAATTCCAAAAAGAGTGCAGGCTGATGCAGAGCTGACTAAGTTCCTCCAGGAAGAAGCACTTGATGCATCATCTGATCCCTTGATGTGGTGGCGTGATAACCATGAAAGATTTCCCCTGTTAGCCAAGTTAGCACAAAAATACATGTGCATTTGTGCAACAAGCACTAGCTCAGAAAGAATGTTTAGCACAGCTGGTAACATTGCTACCCCAGAGAGATCCTGCCTTAAGCCCCACAAGGTAAACATGTTGGTGTTCCTTTCTCGGAATCTGCCTAACAATTAAAAATGGATCTGGTAGCAGATATGGCCTGTTGAGGCATCTGTGCCTCTGTGTGAGACACTTTTAAAAGTCTAAACTGACTTTGTTAAACATGTTACTTTGTTTTGTTCTAGTTCTTGTTACCTTGCACTTTTTTGTTAACAAAGGTGTATTTATTATTTATTTGTTTTATTTATTTAGCATATTTTTTTTTCACATTCCGGTTCCAATGTCTAAATATTCTTAAGAATAAAATGTTCTTTGTTCTTTGAAAGAGTGCACTTGCATTATTATGCTATTATATTGTCATACTGTAATTATATAATCAGTGAAATAAAATTGTCTTAAAATGACAATAATATCGTTTATCGCAATTAATTTTGGTGCAATATATCGCACAACAAAAAGTAGTTATCGTGACAGCCCTAGTTGGACATTTTAAACCTACAGCACTAACTGTAAAGTGGCTGTAATGGGGTAATCAAAATAGCCTTTTTACTCAATTAGCCTAATCGGTGCTTTTTTATTTTTTTCATTTTTTAGTTTAATAAATTTAACTTTGCTTTAAAAGCATTTTTTTTTTGTTTTTAGATCACATTGTTACAATATTAGAATGTAGTGTGATTTAAAAAAAAATTGCACATTATATATGCCTACATGGTAATATTCACTTTATTTATTTGTTTAATCCAAATACAAAATACAGAGATATGTTACCGTATACCGCAAATCAGCCAAAAAATACCGATATAAATTTTTTCTCATATTGCCCAAGCCTACTTTGAAGAAAAGTGCATTTGGTCATATTTAGCTCGATGCACCCTCTTGTGGCTGAGGGAGAGAAGCCAAAAGCTTTTTTTTTCCCTAACTGAATTCATGTCTTTTAAATTCAAATATAATTAGAATTTTGATAATATTTTAGTATAAAATTTGAATTTAGTTTTTCAGCCAATTTGACAGCCCTACTGTCCATATGAACGCATTTGCTAGCATGTATGCCTATGAAAGACAATCGAGCCATTCAGGGGTGTGTTTCCCAAAATAAACTATGGTCGCAAGTTCCGTCATTACCAGTAGAGTTCAATGGAACTTACCAATATAGTTATCTAACGACGCTTTTGGTAAGCATGATGATCTAAGATGGCCTCCTCTCATATTTTTCTCTTATTTACTTTTTTTACATAGTTTTGCTTTCTCTTTTTACACACATAACGTCTGCACTGATCACTTACGACAAAAGGAACACTTTTTGACATTGGACACCGCTATACCAACCTGTTTCAGGACACTTTATCCTCCAACCCATCATGGCCATTGGAGATTCTTTGCAATGCAGAGAACAATGACCACTTGCATAACCCCCCCGAGGCAACAGATCAAGAAGCACTGTGGGAAACGCGCTGGGTTCCGCAACAGATTGAGAAAAAGGGCTCACAGTCCTCCTCTACAGAGTACCCTGCTCACCAATGTCCAATCCTTGGAGAATAAGACGGACGATCTTAGAGCCAGAATAAGTTTCCAATGGGACATAAGGGACTTGCTATGTATATACCCTGTACAACCTATTTGCACATTCTTCTTGCACATTCCTGCTAATATGATTATTTAGTAAGTCTACAGTATACTGTCCTGCTCATTATTTTATTGCACATTTTATTAGTTTCTATTATTTATTCTTACTTTTTATTTTCTACTTCATTTATTTTCAATACCTATATTTATGTATATTGTCTTGTGTTGGGCTGTCAAATTTTTTTTCAAATTTAAACTAAAAATCCACATTCGAATGCAAAACGCTGCATTCAAATTTTAGGTGTCCGTCAGGCAGCCTGGCACACAAAATGCAATGACGAAGTGTCGTTGCATTTTAATGCTTTTATGTTTTTGCCCGCACATTCACAATATTGCGGAAAAAGAGAACATCAATGTGGAGAAGATGTTGTTTACCTCAAAACTGAAACCAAGCCGTTCACACAGAACGCATATTTATTGCATTTTCTAGAGGGACATCTATCAGCGATGCACTCGCGTCTCACACAAGAGAGCCCAAAGCTATGTCAAATTCATGTAAGTTCAACTTTTAAAAAAACATGTAACCTAACTACTAGATTAAAAAAACTAGCTTGCTAGCTAACGTGCATATTAACAGCGTAAACATGAACCTTGCGATCATATGATTAAATGTTAATAAATGACGTGTATCAGCAATGATAAATCTTTGAGTTTAAAGCGGCTCTGACAGAAAGGCTGCGTGTGCCCTGAGAGAGACGTGCTGTTTGAGCTATGTGCTCTTTTCCTAAATGCATTACTTACATTTCACACGCATATTCTCCATCTGTAAATGTTAGAAAGCCATTGAAATATTTTCATTTTTGCTGTCAGAAGTGCACAAGCTTCTGCTTGTTTTGCGGTTCTGAACGCACGCCGCCGCACGCATGCGAGTCAAACAGACAGAGCGCAATGAAACAGGAGTGCAAACATTTTTCTGAAATGTTTGTAGTTGGACATTTTAAACCTACAGCACTAACTGTAAAGTGACTGTAATGGGGTAATCAAAATAGCCTTTTTACTCAATTAGCCTAGTCTGTGCTTTTTTATTTTTTTCATTTTTTAGTTTAATAAATTTAACTTTGCTTTAAAAGCATTTTTTTTTTTTTTTTAGATCACAATGTTACAATATTAGAATGTAGTGTGATTTAAAAAAAAATTGCACATTATATATGCCTACATGGTTACATTCACTTTATTTATTTGTTTAATCCAAATACAAAATACCGAGATATGTTACTGCATACCGCAAATCAGCCATACAGAGATATGAATTTTTGCTCATTTTGCCCAGCCCTACTTTGAAGAAACGTGCATTTGGTAATATTTAGCTCGATGCGTCCTCTTGTGGCCTCAGGAGAGAAGCCAAAAGCTTATTTTTTTATAACTGAATTTATGCCTTTTAATTTCGAATATAATTCGAATTTTGATAATATTTTAGTATACAATTCGAATTTAGTTCTTCAGCTAATTTGACAGCCCTAGTTTGTATTTCATATAATTGCACTGTCACATGGAGCGGACCTGACCTGATTTTGCATTTAATTGCTATATTACATTAAAAATGCAAACACAAATAAGATAAGGTACAAATAAGGTAAACATAGTACAACCTAAAATTAAGACAAAAATCTAAATAATAGTATTAAAAAATAATAATGAAACCTAAACATTGTGCAACTTAACTTTCACCTTTGATCCTAACTAAAGCTCAAGCATGATATAAGCCTTTACTGTCTTCTTAGAAGAATTGTGGCTTTTGTGAGAGACAAAAAATTAGTGGACAGGAAGCTAATGTGGAACAAAAACAAGAGGCCATACACATAACGTTAACACATTTTTCAGCAACATGAATTTAAAGTTATTTGGAGAATAAACCCTCTTAAATGTCTCTCTGCATACTGGTGTGTGTGTGTGTGTGTGTGTGTGTGTGTGTGTGTGTGTGTGTGTGTGTGTGTGTGTGTGTGTGTGTGTGTGTGTGTGTGTGTGTGTGTGTGTGTGTGTGTGTGTGTGTGTGTGTGTGTGTGTGTGTGTGTGTGTGTGTGTAATCCTTTAAAGGAGCATGTGGTTGCAAACAGTGCTCTGGATGTAGTTACAGTAAATGGTAGGGATACACCAAAATGAAAATTCTGGGCCGAAACAGAGAATTCTGGATATGCTTGCTCAAAAACCAAAAAAAAATGCTTTGTAAATAAATATTTATTTTATTAAATACTATAAAGTAATTTTGTAAGACTTTTAATTTAACTCAATTTTAATGACACGGAATTTAAAAAACACAAACCAATAAAATAACCACTCTTTTATTGAAAGAAAATTGTACAGAAAATTGATTAATATTAAATATCAATGTATAATTTTTTTTCAGTTCTATGCAACAGAATCAGACATAACCATTGTTGTTTTTGACTAATTATCCAAATAATGTATAGTCCTGCAAACAGGGTTTTTTCTTTCTCAAAATGCAGCGGAGGTGGAGGTGGTACCATCCTGATCATGTGCAAACAATGTACCCTTCAACTGCCTGAAACAAACACTTTTTACATGCAATGTATTTTAGGTGTTATAATAATTATATGATTGAAGAAAATGACAATTATAAAGTTTTTATTTTCTCTCACCTAATGTTTAATTTTTTTAAATAGCCAAATTAAATGTTTTATTTTTCCTCAGAAATGCAGTGTTCTGTATCTGGTTATCAAATGAAGGCATAAAACATAAATTTCATTTATCTTAAAATTTTAGAAAATTTAACTTTTTTGGCAAACAAAGGGAATTTACTATATATAAAAAAAATGGAAATGTTGTGTGGTCATTCCTAAAAATAAGTTTTCATAATTTTAGTAGCAGTTGTATGTACATTCTGCTGAACAAAATATTTCTGCTGCACTGTCTTCAACAAAACAGACTTTTATTTTGACGGGTTGCAGTGAAAACCTTTACATTTCTGGGTGCATATGATATGAGGATATTAAACGCTTTTACTCAAATGAAACGCTCATGAAGTGACTCTCAGAGCAGTTCTGGAGATGTTGTTCTTGTGTTTATGTCATCATTGAGACATCACGCACGCTTCAGTGTGTGTGTGGTAAAGGAAAATGCGCGTCTCTCTGTCATCCTTTCATACTGAGATATGATCGCGTAGTAATGCACATCAGATCGCGTAAATCAGTGGGAAATTAATAGAAATGATGATTCTGTGTAAAGAAACATCAAGTAAACATGTATTATCAGCAAATGTGAGCAGAGCATAGCCGAGAGCAGATCAGTGAAGGAGATTTCACAGCACAGCAGCTCTACTGCAAACAGGTAAAAGTATACTAACATTACATACATCTTTCTTGTCGGCACATTATTTGAGCGGACTCTGCTTTTCCGGTGAGCATGAGCGGTAACTAGGGCTGTGCGATATGACGATATATATCAGATGGACGAAATAAAAAGTCTATCGTTTCATATTATCGTTTATTTCGTGGTGTTGCAAAATACATTGTTTACGGTAATACCTTTTCATTATTTGAGTGACTGCGATCTTTATACGCCGCCCACCATGGGGCGTGAAGGGGAGACAGAAGCAGGTGGAGAATGACCAGCCAGGACAAAACGAGGAGCTCGTTCCTAAACGAGGGACTACATCTGTAGCATGGTCACGCGTTTTTAAGCACTGCAGTTTTAAAACAACCGATTTTAAGCCGTTGAAACTCAAACAACAGAGCTATATGCGTGCGCCGTCTCTTTCTGTGTGAGAGGAGCGCGCTTTTTATTTTTTTGCCAACTTTGAACAATTACATAAACACACTTATATGCGTCAGAATCCCCGTCTTTGCAAGTATCCTCATAAACACAGAAATGTAGGTCTTAAGAAAGAGAAAACGCATATGTAACAGTAACTTAGCTATATTGGATCCGGACTTTGGTCTTAAAGGGGAAGCTGTCCAATATTCGTTCATGTTAATCATAGCACACTGCTAGAAAATCTCTCACTGCTCTTGACTAAAACACTTTTGTAACTTTGAGAACAAATAAAAAATAACAATAATAATGATATATTTATAATATGTATAGAATCTATACATAATACACGTGTTAATTATATCTATCAGATAGATATAATTAACACAGTGAAGACTAATTAATTTATACAATAGGTTGAGTTTTTTTCTCTCTCTCTTTTTAGGGTTGTATTAGTTTGATATTGACATTGGTGACAAGGATTATGAAAATTCTATGGTATCAAATATTTTAATATAATAAAAACATTTTTAAAAGAAAAAAAATCACTATATCGTGATATATATTGTTATCGTGATATAAAATGTGTCATATCGTGATATAAGATTTTGGTCATAACGCCCAGCCCTATCGACCGTCTAATGCTCGCGCTTCTTCCGGTACATTTCTGCTGCGCAATGGTGCCGCCGGGCATGGCGAGAGTGTTCACAAAGCACAAACAAGTGATAATTTCGGCCCTTTGCCCAATGGGGATGGGGGTGGCAGGGGTGGACGTGGTCTTAGTGTCCATAGCAGAGGCTCTGCGTTGCTGATGATCGCCCCAGATTGCGTCTTTCTTTCTGATCGCGCGCGCTCAAAGGGCCGCCGGCAGACTGTACAGGTGCAGTCAGTGTTGGGTAACGTTAGGTCTGTGTGCTGTGCCATGCAATAAGAAGTACCATACTCTCATGAACTTTAAACTGTTACCTAGATACCTGATTGGGCAGATAGCTGGTCAACTGATCAAAAAATAGGCACTTTACTATGGCACAGTAATATAGTAATAATTTACTACTTCCTCCTGTTTTACTGTTATTTCCTATTTTCCTGATCATTTGTAATGAGGATAAAAAGACAAAAAAAAACATGCAAATAAGTTCAAACAACCATTCAATATATATTATTTCCTGAATATTACTGATGAACTGATAAAAAAGTAGGCTACTGTTCACATGCGTTTTACTACTGTATAGTATAGTAATGTAGTAATAATTTTGTACTTTCTCCTGTTTTATTGTTGGTTTCCTCTTTTCTGATAATTTGTAATGAGGATAAAAAAAATAAATAAAAAAAAAAAACATGCTAATAAGTTCAAACATCAATTCAATATCTACTATTTCCTGAATATTATGAAATTTAATAGGTCCACCCCTTGATGACGTCATAATATGCTAATTAGATGAGTATATTTACACCCCACATAAACTTTTGGTCATGCCCAATATTTTTCTAATTTACAGTAGATCTCTATCTTTAACCCCTTTCAAGCCACAAGCTTTTGAAATCTTGATGTCAAAATCCAGCATTTTTTCAAAAAAAACCTGGCGCCTAAAGGGTTAATGTAAAATGCGCACAGTGCTTTTATAAGATATTTAAGCAAAGGAAAGTGAGGGAAAGAGGAAAAAAATAACAAAAAACAAACAGCTTGATGCCGAATTGCCGCTGCTTTGAAAGTCAAAGTAAAATGCTTAGGGTGCTTACAGGCTATTTAAAACCAAAGGAAAGCATGAGGAAAATAGGGAAAACTCAAACGACAATCCCCCCACCACGGTGATACCGGTGCGACAACTCGTCGATTAACCGGTGGGAAAATTTCCTCACCGTCACAACCCTACCGTTTACACTGAATGCCATTAAAATTAGAATCATTCTCACGCGAAAACGACATACTTACACGTGACTAGGGTTGTAACGATATGAGATTTTGACGGTATGATAATCGTCTCAGAAAATATCACAGTTTCACGGTATCATGCTATACGGTATTAAACAATCAAAACAGATTTTTTTTTGGTTGAACAAATGTTTGGAAGCATGTGCTTATTCAAATTTCATTAATCAAAAACAATCAAGTACATTTAATAATTGATTATATATTAGTTTAACAACTTATATTCATCATTAATAATTCATAACAATTCATAAATTCTGGTTTGACTTAATTTTTCTGGATTCTGTACTTTTATGATATAATACAAATATACTATCAAAATAGTGGTATTGAAATTAATGCATAAAGCTTTAACAATTTAATTAATGCTTTAAAATGTAATCAAATGAAAATAACTTTTATGCTTTCGTAAAGGGCTGCACAACAGAGATTTACTAAATAAAAATGAGGGGGAAATTATATTCCTTAAATGTTTCTATAAATTATTATTATTATTTTAGAAGTAGGCTACGTCATAGTACAGTCGTCATGTCTATTTCTTCGAGTTAAAAAGCGGACTTTTATTTTGACGGGTAGTAGTGAACTGAGGGGGGCAGTAATATGCATTTGAAGCGTCTAAGCTGCCGCAAATCACAGAAGAAGAAGAAGACGGGTAGTAGTGAAGAGTGGTTTTCTCAAAAAAAATGATGAAAGGATTATTGTTCTCTCAGTGTCAGTGAGGCTCTCATTGTTTGTCCTCAGATAGTGAGACAGCAGGCGCTGTTAAACACTATGAGCGGCATCAGCGCGCATACTTGAGTATGTAGTATACGACACAACGGCGCTCACTCACAGAGAGAAATGCAAAACAAACAGATTATATTTTTATATAGCAGTGTTTTTTCACTTTAATAATCATAGACAGTAGACCATGTCGTGATTTGACAGCTCTGTTTTTGATTTATTCATCAATCCATCAAACCGCGCATTTTATGTGACATCTGCATTGTAAATTCATTGTCATGACTGGATTCTGGGATTCACTCCGCATCACGGAAATCATAAGGCTTTAATCTTAAATTATAAATGGGACATAACTGTATCTACACAGAGGGATGGTGTTCTGAAATATAGGTAAACATGTTCGAATGTGTTTCCTCTTTTTGCAGCTGCTTTGCGACCAGTTTTTGTGAACTGTCTATCCTCGAGGACAAATAAGCGTTCGTCTTTTCTACAAACCCGATTACAAAAAAGTTGGGACACTGAACAAATTGTGAATAAAAAAGGAATGCAATAATTTACAAATCTCATAAACTTATATTTTATTCACAATAGAATATAGATAACATATCAAATGTTGAAAGTGAGACATTTTGAAATGTCATGCCAAATATTGGCTCATTTTGGATTTCATGAGAGCTACACATTCCAAAAAAGTTGGGACAGGTAGCAATAAGAGGCCGGAAAAGTTAAATGTACATATAAGGAACAGCTGGAGGACCAATTTGCAACTTATTAGGTCAATTGGCAACATGATTGGGTATAAAAAGAGCCTCTCAGAGTGGCAGTGTCTCTCAGAAGTCAAGATGGGAAGAGGATCACCAATTCCCCCAATGCTGCGGCGACAAATAGTGGAGCAATATCAGAAAGGAGTTTCTCAGAGAAAAATTGCAAAGAGTTTGAAGTTATCATCATCTACAGAGCATAATATCATCCAAAGATTCAGAGAATCTGGAATCTGTGCGTAAGGGTCAAGGCCGGAAAACCATACTGGATGCCCGTGATCTTCGGGCCCTTAGACGGCACTGCATCACATACAGGAATGCTACTGTAATGGAAATCACAACATGGGCTCAGGAATACTTCCAGAAAACATTGTCGGTGAACACAATCCACCGTGCCATTCGCCGTTGCCGGCTAAAACTCTATAGGTCAAAAAAGAAGCCATATCTAAACATGATCCAGAAGCGCAGGCGTTTTCTCTGGGCCAAGGCTCATTTAAAATGGACTGTGGCAAAGTGGAAAACTGTTCTGTGGTCAGACGAATCAAAATTTGAAGTTCTTTTTGGAAAACTGGGACGCCATGTCATCCGGACTAAAGAGGACAAGGACAACCCAAGTTGTTATCAGCACTCAGTTCAGAAGCCTGCATCTCTGATGGTATGGGGTTGCATGAGTGCGTGTGGCATGGGCAGCTTACACCTCTGGAAAGGCACCATCAATGCTGAAAGGTATATCCAAGTTCTAGAACAACATATGCTCCCATCCAGACGTCGTCTCTTTCAGGGAAGACCTTGCATTTTCCAACATGACAATGCCAGACCACATACTGCATCAATTACAACATCATGGCTGCGTAGAAGAAGGATCCGGGTACTGAAATGGCCAGCCTGCAGTCCAGATCTTTCACCCATAGAAAACATTTGGCGCATCATAAAGAGGAAGATGCGACAAAGAACATTTTCTCAGTTTAAACATTTGATATGTCATCTATGTTGTATTCTGAATAAAATATTGAAATTTGAAACTTCCACATCATTGCATTCTGTTTTTATTCACAATTTGTACAGTGTCCCAACTATTTTGGAATCGGGTTTGTATATTCAAAGTAACGTTATTCCCATACTACCAATTTTGATTTATATTTCGAAGTGGGATAGAGATTAGAGATAACGGCTGATGTGGTCTCCGCTGCACGTGTGGGGGGAGCAAGAGAACAGTTAAGTGGAAAGTTGTCGACTAGCCGCAGGTGAGATTCTGCGTCTTTTATTTTCTCCAAATACCGTAGATAAGCAAATGTACACGGTATGATAATCGTACGTGTTCATATTGTGGTATACCGCCATACCGGTATATCGTTACAACCCTACACGTGACTGTGATATCATACTGTGAGTGTGCGCGTGGCTGTGACGTCTCTGCCTGCGCCGCTGGCAAAAAAAAGGATCGGCTCGGAATCGGCAAGACGTGAGATTGACCGGCCGGTCACTGATCCGGGCCGGTCATGTGAGAAATCGTCCGATTCCGATCACCGGCCCGGTCAATCGGTGCATCTCTACGATTTAATATGCAATTTTTTTTAAAAGCTCTTTATATTCTGTATTATTCAACAAAGACACGCAATAAATCATTGTATAGTGTGTAATGTTGGGCACGTTACTGTAAAAAAGTAATCAGTTATATTACTAGTTACTTCTCACAAATAGTTACATCATTATAAAATAAACTAATTTCCAGGGAAAGTAACTATTGTTACTTTAAAAAAAAAGTTCAAATATGTAAAATAACTTGGATGCCCCAGTATTAAATGTTAAATGAATTAAATGGTCACTAAATAGAATAAATTATTATTATAATATAAAACATTGTACACTAATCTACACTATTTTAATGTTTCTGACAATGTGAGAGATACCTATCAAATTCAATTGATTATTGTAAATATTATCAACCCTCTATGGACACCTTGGCAATAGAATCTTCATTGGCTTGTCATTTTTTGTTTTTTTTTGTTTACTCACCATATTAATATTAATGATCTGATATACTAATATATATATATAAAGTTTATGTTTGTAAAATAGCAGTTTTTTATATCTCACTTAGCATCAGTCAGTCAAACATTATGATATGATATTATGATAATTTAGCATTCAATTTTTGCATTATATGATGATAGAAATAAATTAATTAGAATAACCATGTATGAATGCATATGTCATGTTGTCTGAATTTAGGACTGTTGGTGGTGCTTAAGATATTGTTTTTCATTTAGTGTTTCTATAAAAAAAGGGGAAAAAAACCTACAAATAATGCTGATAAGATAACCAAACTACCACAAATTATACTACTAATAACCAAATAAATCGCACTATGGCTTATTGAGCTGCTGGGTTCATGAATATTAATCACGTAGTCTGCGTTCGCTTGAATTGATTCGCTGAAATCAAAATAGGGACAATAATAGGTAAGCGCTGGCCAATGAGATTGTAATTTGCGCATTAGCTCTGCCCACTACAGGAGAACCAGGCAGTTCTCAAAAGCTTAAGAATTCCAAAGGAACTCCGTTATTTTGACAGGAAAAAACAACTAAAGATATTGTTTATATGTAGAGCATCAATTCCACATGTTATGAAAGACCTGCGGACACGAAAACAACCCGCGGCAAACTGCGGACATGGCAACATAGCGTGCCAACTTGATGCTTCCTCTGAAGACTGCTTAGATGTGTTTGACAAAGCAGTGCAGCTAGACCGATCGGTGTGTGTCATCAAAGTACTGCGAGAGCTATAAGAGAGCAGGCGTCTCCTAATGCTTTCTCCTGCCATACTTAGATGTCATACGATCGTTATACATTACTCTCGCGTGTCACGTGACAGAGTGTAATTGCAGCCTCTGAGGTAAAAAAATCGCATTTTTTCATATCATCGCAAATATTATTGCAAATGCAATTAATCGTTCAGCCCTAACCAGGGTGCAAACTGCAAGTACTATTTGTTAGTAAAACAAATACAGTGGAAAAGTGCACCTTTAGAATAATAAAAAAAAAACTATAGGATTAAAATCCCATTAAAATACTATAGGAATGATCCTACAGAATATTTATGTCTTGTCCTATAAGACTATTCCTATCGGAATCCTATAGGAATGGTTCCAAAATATAATAGAAATTCCAATTAGAATCCTGTACAATTTTCCCATTGGAATCCATTAAGATTTTTTGACAAGGGTCAGAGGTCGGAAAATACGGATATCTGTATTTATTAGGGATGTGACGAGATCCCGTGGCACGAGATCTTGCGAGATTCGATGTGTCTCGCGAGATCCGACTGGTCTCGCGAGAACGTGACGTTATCCTCGCAAAGTATTGTGCAATATTTACATTAGAGCTGCACAATTAATCATTAAAAACAGCCTGCAGTTATCCCTACTTAAGACTGTTTTTCTGCCATGTTTAACACAAATAAGACTCTAGAGCAGAAGTTAAATGCTAGTATGGCATCATCACTTCATAGAGCATTCATAGAGCATTCTATTATTATACGACCGTCAGAACCGCATATATATAGCCGAACTGACGCCTTTACAATGTCAGGATTCACAACCGCATTCAAAGCTGCGCTGATTGACCGGAACAGCACGGGACATTGAGTAGCCTATATAATCATGATGGGTTTAATGCACCCACAGAGACAGAGAAGGAGAAATGATCCGCGTTCATCTGAAACCGGAGCTGCCATCAGTGCTCTGTGTGTGTGTGTGTGTGTGTGTGTGTGTGTGTGTGTGTGTGTGTGTGTGTGTGTGTGTGTGTGTGTGTGTGTGTGTGTGTGTGTGTGTGTGTGTGTGCACGATCGCGAGAGCTCAGAGACGCGCGCACCAAACGTGCTCTCTGCACTCGCTAACAAAGCATTTAAAGTCATTGTTAGTTGTTTAAATGTGTGATGGACAGGGCAAGTCTCGACTGGGAGCATTGATTTAAAAACGGGCTGTCAGCTGTGATAAAACTTCCCGGTGTTATGACGCCATTTTTGATTCTGTCGTTCTCATGTCCTGAATGCGGTTGTGACTTCAGCTGTTCATTTATATACAGATATATATTCAAGCAGATGTTTTAATCTGCTGAATAAATAAAACCTTTCAAGTCTCTCACCTGTAACTGCTGTCAGTCCCAAACAGAACTGTGAATACAGCCATAATGTGCATTTCTATTGACTATCACTGCCCTGTAATTCTCTTTCTTTCTTTCTTTCTCTTTTTAATTAATTAATTATTTATTTATTATTTTTTTCTCTTTTCTTATATTTTATTGTTATTTTCTTTCTTTCATTTTTATTCATTATTTATTGTTGTTTATTTTTCTCTCTTTTCTTGTTATTATCTTTCTTTATTGTTATTTTCTTTATTTCCTTCTTTCTTTGTTGTTGTTATTATTATTTATTTGTTGTAAAGTATTAATTATGAGAAAACATTTAAATAAAATAAAAGATTAATAGCAGCATTTACTGTTATTATGTATTGATAGTTGAACTAAAGAATTCATCAACTGATGAGAAAATAATAAATAGATTAATTGAAAAATAATCCATAGATTAGTCGACAATAAAAAGAATCATTAGCTGCAGCCCTACAGACATTTAAATAACAGAAGTAATGGGATAAAAGTTTATAGTTTGTGTATAAACACTAATTGTCTGCAGTAGCGATCAAAACGAAAGTATCTTAACACTTGTATTGTAATGTTTATCATCTTCCGCTAGGATGTGGCCACAACCCGTTTAAAACATGTATTTGACATTGAATCCTTCATTCAGGAGATTTCAACAGTCTATATGAAGTGAGACACTGACTCTATTTATTTTTTTTATTTGATTTTGTTCAAATTAATATATATATATATATATATATACACAGGTGCTGGTCATATAATTAGAATATCATCAAAAAGTTGATTTATTTCACTAATTCCATTCAAAAAGTGAAACTTGTATAATGTATACATTTATTCCACACAGACTGATATATTTCAAGTGTTTATTTCTTTTAATTTTGATGATTATAAGTGACAACTAATGAAAAACCCAAATTCAGTATCTCAGAAAATTAGAATATTACTTAAGACCAATACAAAGAAAGGATTTTTAGAAATCTTGGCCAACTGAAAAGTATGAACATGAAAAGTATGAGCATGTACAGCACTCAATACTTAGTTGGGGCTCCTTTTGCCTGAATTACTGCAGCAATGCGGCGTGGCATGGAGTCGATCGGTCTGTGGCACTGCTCAGGTGTTATGAGAGCCCAGGTTGCTCTGATAGTGGCCTTCAGCTCTTCTGCATTGTTGGGTCTGGCATATCGCATCTTCCTCTTCACAATACCCCATAGATTTTCTATGGGGTTAAGGTCAGGCAAGTTTGCTGGCCAATTAAGATCAGGGATACCATGGTCCTTAAACCAGGTACTGGTAGCTTTGGCACTGTGTGCAGTGTGTCAAGTCAGCAGAAATAAACACATTCTGTGTGGAATGAATGTATACATTATACAAGTTTCACTTTTTGAATGGAATTAGTGAAATAAATCAACTTTTTGATGATATTCTAATTATATGACCAGCACCTGTATATATATATTTAAAAGACTCAAGCAATGGACATTTTGTCAGAACCACTAGTAAATTACGTTATTTTGTGAGAGAATCGTGGTCTCCAATTTATAAAAAATAACTGTTTCTCAATTTATCCAGCATCGTGCATCTCTAGTTTACGTGTTGTTTATTAGCCTACTGCATATAATTCATAAAAAAATAAGTTTAATTTCATAAAGTATAAGGTGATTTCAAATTGCACCTAGATTTTTTGCATTTTGTGTTTTTCAGTTGAACGAAAGACTATTTTTCCCTATATATTTCATCATTGAGGATCTTAAAAAAAGTAAAAAAAATCTTGTCTCGTCTCGTTCTCGTGGGATAAGTGTCTCGTCACACCCCTAGTATTTATGCAGAATATGATATAGCCTATAAGAGAATGACTTAATTTATGTTAAGTTAGCTAGTCTCAAACAAATAGCATGTATTTGTACAATAACACTTTAATCACATTTGTTGTGACCTACAGTAGAATCACACTTGAAATCTTCTAAATACTACATCTTCTGATCTTTTCAATACTTTAAAGTCTCTGTGAAATGCATTCAATTGTTAAACCCATTTTGAATGAATGTATAGCCTATATGAACCAATATTATTCAGCATTTGACATAAGGATAATCTAGCATAAACTCTAGCCTAGAATGATTAGACCACATAGACATGAGATGAAGTAGAGGAGGTTTTAAGATCTACTTGAATTTAACCATTGGGTATCAAGCTTAAATTTCACCCCCTGCCCAATGCTGCACACACTTCTCTTCTCACTTTGTTCGTTGGATGAACTAGGGTACGTCTGCAATCCTCTGAAATCTGCATGCATGAACACATTTACGCAATGTCACTAACCCCACACTCTCTCGTTAGCTACATACGGTGAGGATTTTTTCGTAGCGACGACGTCTGATACATAAATGCCCTTCCTTGCTAAATGCAGGGAAATATATATCAAATGCAGTCCCTGCTGACAACGACAGGTTTCAATAAGGCGTTTCAGAATGTCTCATAAATTGTGGGCTATCCTGTGTCCCTATTAGAATTAAGGCATCGTGAGTCGTAAAACAATACCGAAGCATTGTCTTAGCCCTTTTACTTAACCTTATTATTGACATTTCCACAGGCAATCTAGTAACACTATTACGAGATTAGGCTCCATGTAAATTAGCAGGTAGTATTTCGCCTTCTTCGGCCGAATGCCAGCGCTGTTCTTAACGTTCCGAGGCCTCTAAAATAGCACATAAAAAACATATAGTCAGCATGAGATGTAACCCTTATCAGAGACACGGCTGTGAGGGGGAAAGTTCAGTTGAGACAAGTAGCCGCCTGATACCCAACAATCTGCCTTTACAGTGGCCAGTTATACTCAAGGCGGCCTGCCTGTTGCCAATAATGTTTTTAATACATTAAAATTACTTTGTGACAATGTGTCCGTGACAGGTGCCGCAATCAGATTTGAAAAGAGGTCACCGACCATTTCATAATAACTCCTTCCACACCTGTCAAGCGCAGATTAGGCCATTCGTATTAAAAGCTTGATTTTCATTATCCTTTGAAATGTTATATTGATATCTATTGGACTTGTGCACACAAGCTGTGTTTTTTTTAAATGGCTTAGTGGACCGTCCATACAAACCAGCAAACGCTGTTTTGCTCTCCGCGGAGGTGGTGACAATGAGGCGGCTTAAAGGCAGGAGACACCTTAAAAGAAAGCGTACGCAGAACGTGCTCAGGCAAGACACCCAAAATAACCTAAACAACTCACCTCAGAAATACACTGCGTTTTCTAAAATAATGAAAATTTCCCCCAAGATGTAGTCACAGATAAATGCGAACTGTTATTTCCAAGTCGCGATCACCGTACATCCAATGGCACGCTGTTGTAACGGGGATGATTACAGAAGCTCTACAACCTACCGCAAGGAGATTAGCTAAAATAGTCAATATGGCCGGCGTTAGAAGGCAGCGTGAGGCGTGGTTCGCTGATAGAGGAGAAGGGGAGACGTGCGCCCCTCCATGTTAGGTAGTGTTAGTTTGAATTTAGAGGGGTCACCAGCGGAGACCCACCAACATTTACAACACATATATAACGCTCTATAAGTATGATGCCCCTCAACTGGAATGCTATCCTTAAGTATGCACATACCTATCACTAAAAATGTACATTGAAGCGAATTGTATTCAATGATAATTAGGCTACTCATCATAAGATTAATTTAGGACACTTTAAATGTTTGCCTATTATTTGTATCATATTATATATTGTATATTAATTTGATTGTTTCATCTGTAGAATTCTATTTTTTGTCTTTTGTCTATTTAGTGTCAATTTGTCCTAAAGTGTCACTGTGATGCTGAAACTGCTTAACTGTTTACACTATTCCTGAGATACTGTTTTCATCTTTTTCGGTAGGTTGATTAAGCGCAACATTTAGGAAAGCAAGCACAGAACGTGGAAAAAAGAGCGAAGGGAAAAAGAGCATAAGCATACAAAAATACAAATATGAGCAGAAAATGTCTGAGAGAAGAAAAAAACTGAAATATAAACAAGGAATATTAGATTTTGTGCGCGTCAGATAATTTTGCATTAATATTTCAAATTTGTATTATGTAAAATGCACCCCAGAAAAAAGCAGAGGAAGATTACGTCCTCTTTTTTCCAAACACACACATTAAGTATGAGTTATGTCGTGATGACACGATTCACGTGATCAAATTCCCATGTTATGATTTAACCTACTGTAACGCTGCATCAGGGCTCTACAGTGCATGCATTTGCGACTGAAAGCATCGACTATAAAACAATATTTAGGAGCACCTGTGCAACTGACCCGATCAGCATATTTGTGTTTGCTCTGAGGGAGCTTCAAATGTTTCTAACGTACTTGCTTTTGCAATTGAGTAATGTATCAGACATATCCTCTCATTATAACAAACAAAGTGTGGACAGAGTAGCCTAAATAAGAGATTAATTGTGCAGTGTAAGGATCGCGATGAACTAAGATGAGTGACAGCTTTTAATGATTAGGCTATTAAGGGAGTTTGCAAATGTGATATTGATTTTAAACAACAGTTAATTAAACAAGAAGTTAATATTAAGTGACTAATATTGTCTGACTACAACACTATGGCCTTATTTTGCTATATTTCGTCAATGAAAATAGTTTCAGATAGTCACAGCTGAGCGTTTTTAAAAGAATCCAGCAAGTCAATGATTCAATTACACATTCATAAAGACAGTTAAGTATTTTGTTCTTGAATGAATCAGCTGTTCAAACGAATCAATTGAATGAATGATTCAGCGATCAAATCAATGACTTGCCGCCATCTACTGGCAGTTTTAGTTTAATTTTTAAAGTATATTTTTTTTATTTAAATAATTTAATATTTCTATATTCAAAAATAAATCAAAACCTCTAAACCTCATTCATCGTCTGAAAAATACACCTACAAGGCACTTGTGTGTTCTTGTGTTCTTATGTGCCACATCTGTAGTACAAATGTATTTCTTAAATACGGATTTCATTTGATTGGTAACTTATTCTTCATGGTTTTTATTAATTGGAAATTTTAAAAAGCTTATAATATATATATATATATATATTATTTGACAAAAGATGACACTTTTAATAAAGTTACAAAAATGCCATTACAAAGGTAAAAACTAAATTCCCTATAAATCACTTTAAGGAGTCAAATATCGCCTGATAATGGGAAGGATCATTTTTTATCAGAATTTTTTATTATTGATTAGAAAGTGCTCCTAAATTTTTGTACGTGCTCCTAAATTTTCTTAATTAGAATTATCTGGAGTAGAATGATCCTTTCCCAAGTCCAAGTGTTAAGAATTAAGATACAATTTCAAATTATACATATAAGACCTGTACATACATAATTGTCTATTATATATTGTGTTTTTGCTATTTTGTACTTTGCCTATTTGTATATTTGTACAATACTCTTTTATTATCTGTGTCCTGTCCTGTTGTTGTCATTCTGTTGCACTGTGGAGCTTCTGTCACTATAACAAATTCCTCGTATAACATAACTGGCCAATAAAGCTCATTCTCTCATTCATTCTCTCATAAAAGTTATTGTTAAAGTGTAGCGTGTAATTGAAATATTGTCCATCAAATATCTTTATTTCGTAAAAAGTATATTTTTATTTAATCAGAAAATATAGATGTCCACAGTGGTCTCAAAGTCCCAAGTCCTGAAGTTATTTTTCAAATTTGAGTATATCACAAAATATGTTCCTGTAAGCTACCATGGCACGTTCCCAAAATTGCAACTATGGTGCTTTAAAACGCCAATTGGTATTAAGAATTCATTATATGAACATGAATGTACTTACTTTGTACATTGTGTACATAATTAATTTTCCTTTGAGGGTCACCTGACAGCTGCTGCAGGTGACCCCCCCCCCCCCTATGTTTTGTGCACATTTAAAAGAAAATGGTACAATTCTTAACTGAGTTCTATGAATAGGATTCACAAGATCTATGAATATACAACAGTAAAGCAGGAATGACACAAAATCATAGAAATGAATTAAATACACACCATGCTTAGATATTTTGAGATTGCCCTCATGTTTGCCATGGTTCCTTGTTGTGTATTGTGTTCCTGCACCACAGTTGGTGAATCTTCTGTGTTCATGTTTGTTTATTTTCTAGTCAAGTCCAAGTTAAATTAGTCAAGTCAACATGTTGTTTACATTTTATATTTCTAATAAATTGGGTTCTTCACTTCAGCTCTGGGTTAAAGCTTATTTTGTTAGTACATATGCTGTTTTTTTTTTTTAGTGTATTTATTTGTTTGTTTGTTGGTTTTATTGTTATTTATTTGCTATAAATCCATTTATTTTAGATGTGTCTCTTACTAAGATCTTATTTACTGTATGTTTGATCATGTGACATGTGACATCTGCTTGACCCTGCGAATGACCTGTTTTTAATTAAACCTACAAAGTTTGGTTCAAAATTCTAATATAAACCTGTGGTAAAAAAAAGATTTTCCTCGCCTATTTAAAAGTAATGTAATGTAATACTATATGGATTGCACATGCTCTCACTAATATCACAAAAAAAATTGACAGTATTATAATAATCAGACAATATGAGCCATTTTCAGCTTTTCAGCTCTATCTAGTTTAGAGGATATTGTTATGTGATAGAGGCAGACATTATACATTATCTCAACAGGCTGTATCCAAAACAGCACTTATATAAGTAAACATAACTAAAATACGTTACTTGTGGGAAAGCATGCGGTTATGAATTGTATTAAATGTATAAAGTTGACATACTTTTAAAACTTTTCTTTAGTGGTCTACAGTTAAATAAATTTGTTTGTTATTGTTTCATTGCCTGGTTTGTAAATCAACAATTACCAATATTGGTGTGTTCTTGTTAGTTCGTGTGCAGATACTCCTTGGAAAAATCCAAAGAAAGACATAAACAATACTGAAGCAGATGTATTATAGATGTTGGATTTTTTTTCACAAACACTTGCCTCTCTGACCTTTCTCAGTTCAGAGAGTTGCTTTAAGTATGATTCAAATATTTATCCTATCTATTTCAATTATGAGGAGCTGTGTGGTTAAGGAGCTGCTTCTTCAAATACAAAATCTTCAGGCTTTGATGGGTCAACTGCCTCTGTACTTAATGGTCTTCTGGTAAATGATACCCCATGACATCCAATGTTATTCACTTCTTTTATGTAATATATTTTGTCTAGAGATGTGGTGTAAATATGGAACATGCATGGATGTAACCTGACAAATAGATTTACTGTACTGAATAGGCTTTAAACACCCGCTGCTTTAAATGGTCTTTGTTGTCTTATTTCTAGATTCTTCCATTTAAATTGATATTACAAAATTTGGTGTCTTTGGAACATTTTTTAACTAGTATTTGGCCATTGGAAGATGATTCAATAAAGTGTAATTGTTTTAAGTGTTTTTAGTCTGTTTTTGTTCGGTAAATCTGTGATGAAACTGATTGTATTGCTGTCCATTTTGGCCAGGCCACTCCTGTGAAAGAGATTTTTAATCCCAGAGAGGTTATCCTGGTTAAATAAAGGTAAAAAAAAAAAATTATGTTTGAAAACAATCATGTAAAAACAATATAGTATGCCATAATGCCCATTAATGTTGTTACTGTACAAATACCTGGGACAATAAATATATGCCAGACAAGTGTAATTTTATTAGTACAAGAAATGCATCAAAATCATTAAGCAGCTTGTGACAATGACTGATAATCAGAAACCCCTCTTCTTTCTGTTTTGTATACCGATGATTGTAGGTTCACTCAACCCAATTGCCATTGAACTCAGTTTGCTCACAGCAGCATGACCCAGTTCTTCAAAAATGTGTTGAGTGGTGTGATAACTCCAGTTTGGAATTAAATGTGAGCAAGTCTAAAGAGATGGTAGTAACCTTTTCAAATAAGCAGTGGCAGAAGGTTTTAGCAGCCAAAGCCTATTGAGATAGTTGATAAATACAAGTACCTCTGTACAATTTTTGACAATCTGTTGAAATGAAGGAGATATTGAGGAAATGCCAGCAGTGACAGTACCTTTTGAGGAAGCTCAACTCCTTTGGTGTCAGTAAGAACATTTTACAGTGGCCTTTTATTGTGGCCAGCATAAGGCACACCTGTGCAATAATCATGCTGTCTAATCAGCATCTTGATATGCCACACCTGTGAGGTGGTTGGATTATCTCGGGCAAAGGAGAAGTGCTCACTAACACAGATTTAGACAGATTTGTAAACAATATTTGAGAGAAATAGGCCTTTTGTGTACATAGAAATAGTCTTAGGTCTTTGAGTTCAGCTCATGAAAAATGGGAGCAAAAACAAAAGTGTTGCGTTTATAATTTTGTTCAGTGTATTTATTTATATATATATATATATATATATATATATATATATATATATATATATGCTTATGTTACTCCATGTGACCTTGTGAATTTCCCCTAAAGGATAAATAAAGTGTTGACTTTACTTGAATTGAATTGAATTAAATTGAATTTAACTGAATTGATGCTCTTTCCTTGTCTTGTTGTTATTCTTCACAGCCAAATTTTTCTGGTGAGATCTTTTGAGGTGCAGGTTTGATCTTGCCCATAGCTAGAATCATTGGACTTTGATATGAATAGTATTCTGGACCAATAAACACTTTTACACCATTAGCATCACAGAAGCCAGCATCAATTTTGGGGAAGGGAATAGGTCTCTCCATTTTAACAGCTCGAGGGGTGGCCGCAAGATCAATGTCATACATCTTTTGACCTGAGGAGGAGAATGAGACAATCGTCATGTCAGGAACTGAGAGACACAGGAGAGCAGCAATTTTAATATTTGAAGAGTTCATTTGAAAAACCAGATAACTCCATTTTTAACAATTTTCAAAAATCGTGTTTTTTCATTGTGCATTCCAATTAATCTCAGTCAAACTGCAGTTGGGTTATTCTGATTAGGTAAAAAAATAACACAAAATACAGCTAACACAATAAAACACTATAAAAACATTATTACATAATAATAAAAAAAACATAATTTTTGAAAATAAAAAAACAGTGTTATCTGTTTTTGCAAATAAACTCTTAATTTGGTTAATTACAAAAATACCAGGTGCTAGTAAACAGGGTAAACAGAACTGAGCTCACAAAAACGACAAGACAAACAGACAAGACCTGACCAGCAAATTGGGAAACACAAGGGCTGTATACATTCACTCACAGCAGCGGCATTCAGTCCATTTAAGCTGCAAATACTCTGCATACCCAAGACATTTGAGAGAATGAGTTTGTGGGCGGACTAAATATTAACATTACTACATATTGCCTTTAATTGTAATTTTCTGCAAATCTGTGCCAATTATGGAGGGATTTGGGTGAGCGGATTCACAGCAACTTTGGTACCTGTGCTCTATTGCTATGACTTGTCATTATTGTTGGTTTGTTGGCATGTGGATGATTTCATGCACAAGGACAAATAACTGTGATGTTGTATTTAATGTAAATCTAACTTGATTAAATCAAATGGGAAAAAAAATCCCAACTGTATATTTTTGTTCTCTCAAAAAGAACATTTTAAAAGCCTTCTGAAAACATACAATATTTTAAATGTTTTCTTACATACACATTATTTGACAACATGCTTGAGCAAACTAAGTGAAAATACATGAGGGTTTTTATTGTTCCATTTGTTTTACCCATGCTTGACAAATTTTGCATGTGTCACATATGATTCAGAATGCAGCGGCACGACTGGTCTTCAACGAGCCCAAAAGAGCACATGTCACACCTCTCTTTGTCTCCTTGCACTGGCTACCAGTTGCAGCTCGCATCCAGTTCAAGACACTGATGCTTGCATATAAAACAACCACAGGGTCAGCACCCACCTACTTCCACTCACTATTACGAATCTACATCCCTTCCAGAAGTCTAAGATCTGCTAGTGAGCGACGCCTCGTGGTACCATCACAGAGAGGCTCAAAATCACTCTCCAGAACATTCTCGTTCACCATTCCTGGCTGGTGGAATGATCTTCCCACGCCTATCCGGAATGCTGGATCCCTGTCAATCTTCAAGCAACAACTGAAAACTCATCTCTTTCAACACTACTTGACTTCATCATAAAAAAAAAAAAAACCTTTTTCTATATCTTCATCTTTCTCTTTACCTTTCTCTCCTTCCCTTGCTATCTTGTATCTATTTGAACAATGCCTGAGACTTGGTGTTAGGGGCACTTCCTCTGTCTGTTTGCCTCTTCAAGATTAATCACTTTATGTATTCCCCAATTGTAAGTCGCTTTGGATAAAAGCGTCTGCTAAATGACTAAATGTAAATGTAATGTAATATATATTTGTCAGAATATCTAGAATTTATGCCAGAAAATCAAGCGTAGCGTTAGTTCTGGCCGCTCACATTAGTCAAGCTTGCATCAGTTGTCTCTCAGCTGATCCCCATCTACCTATTGGAATACAACACCTATCTAAGCATCCATATATAAGGGCCATTTCTCAAACGGAAGGCTGCATCCTCCGGAGATCGCATTTGCAGGCTGCATACGTCATCAATCCTGGTTTATTTCAGTTAACTGAGCATAATATTCGTGAGTCATAAGCATATTACAACAATTATTCTTAACTAAGAATACTGGTCAAATTTATAACTGTTAATATTCTAAAATAAGTGCTTCTTTATGATGTATGCAGCCTACAAATGCAACCTCCGAAGGATGCAGCCTTCCGTTTGAAAAACAGCTAAGGTCCTTCAGTTTTATCAGTAGTTTCCACATTGCTCAATAGCTAATTATGCTCCTCCATCCCCAACTCCTCCCCTGTCAGTCAGGATCCAGCCTTCTGATTCTCTTTTGAATCCGACTAATTCTAAAATGTGTACATAAAATTACTGAACTTTAACAATATCTGCAATACTTTTGTTGGTTCTGTTCTGTTTACCCTGTGGGGTTATCGCTGCTCTCCCTGCACTCACCATGCTAGGCTGCATGGATGCGCAGGGAGTTCTTGCCCAGAACAGAACCATACCGCCAATCCAAACTGTATACTAATTGTCAATCATCTTTGATGATAGTGGTCCTGCCAGAAATAGGTTTAAATGCATCCGCTTGTCAGAGAAAGTATTAACAGCAGTACGAACTGATGGCAGTATTATTGTACTTTTAAGGTAATCAGCTAACTTAGCTAGTCATTTTTATTGTTGGCATTTTATTCCATTTTATTTCCTCAATGTTGTTGAGAAGAAGAAAAATAAAAAAACATTTAGATATCAATCTGCATATGTGAGACATCGGTTATGCTCATCATTGGTATCACATTTAAAGGCATGTTGCAACAGTTTGGCCAACTGTTACACCTTTCTACCTCTAGAGCAGAGGTCTTCCACCCTGATCCTGGAGACCCACTGTCCTGCAAAGTTTATTTCCAACCTGCTTTAACACACCTGCCTTTGTATAATCAAGCTTGATTAGGTGCTTCAGGTGTGTTTGATTAGAGTTGTAGCTAAACTCTGCAGGACAGTGGGTCCCCAGGAACAGGGTTGAAGACCTATACTCTAGAGCAGGGGAGTCAAACTAATTTTCACTGAGGGCCACTTCAACATTATGGCTGCCATCAAAGGGCCGGTTGTAACTGTAAGACTGTACAAACGTTACCACTCCTTAGCATATTGTTAAATAACTGCCTCTTTATTTTATTATTAGCTACTTATTTAAGTTACAAATATTGTATATGCATTTGCATAGATGTAAAAATATATGTTATTACTCTTTTATTTAACAAATACTTTTCAGTTATCAGGTTAAGAAATCCACATTACTCCATAAAAAGTAAATAACAAAGACAAATATCATCAAACACAAGTCATTACATAAACTTTGTTAAAACATTTTTGTTACATTTTTGCTACAATAAATAATTGTGCGCTGCTAAAATTTGTGACAGATATGGCATTTAAGATAAAACAAATAAGCCCGGTCTCATGAAAATGCATATCAATAGCACAATTTTCTTTTTCTATTTGGCGTGCGATTTATACTCTGCTCTGCGCTAGGGTGACCACCAGGCTATAGATCTGTTTCAGGACAGTAGATGTGATTTTACCGGACAATGCGGGACACGTTCGAGACGTAAATGTATAGGCTACTGTTATGCCGTGTAAATACTGATTTACATTCGTTGGCATATGCGCCAATTTATGTTTCTGCCGGTGCATGCCCACAAAATGGCAACATTAAATTCAAAAGCATTAAAATCCGATAGAGAGCGCGTCCGTTTTCCGTGAGAGTGAATGAATGGGAATCCACCTGAGAGCGGAGAGATTTGCGCTCGCGGCAGTTGATGCGCTCTTGCATGCTATAATGCGCTCTGGACATTTGTCATTACAATAACTCCGCAGAAAAAGAAGAAATCGTGTCTGAAAGCTTCCATCGATGTTTTAATTCGTTAAATGAATGGAGAACATCGTGTTATTCCGTCGGTGGTGCTCGAGCACTTGATGAGGTCTGCTATATTCCTTTGAGCCCTCCACGCTGTCGTCATCAACCTAAAAACTTCACACCCCTAATCCTAACCACTGCGTATCGTATGCACACTAAAGTCAATTTCTGGGTATGAATAGAACGCCAAATAGAAACAGAAAATTGTGGTATTGATACGCACTTTCATACGATATAAAGTAGCATAGGTGTTTTTTTTATGACAATCATATGCTCTCACGGGCCACATAAAATGATGCGGCGGGCCGGAATAGTCCCGCAGGCCTTGAGTTTGACCCCCTGAGCTAATCAATTCCTTCAGCTTATTTGAAAAATATATATATTTTGTGTTGGAAATAAACTCTGCAGGGCTGCCACCCTCCGGGAACTGAATTTGACACCCCTGCTCTAGAGCAATGGTTTTCAAACTTGTTCCTGGGGACCCATAGCTCTGCACCTTTTGCATGTTTCCTTAATTTACACACCTGATTCAGATCACCAGCTCATTAGGAAAGAGCTCCATGAACTCAAAAGAGTGTGTCAGATAAGGGAGACATGCTAAATGTGCAGAGCAGTGGGTCCCGAGGAACAGGATTAAAAATCACTGCTCTAGAGGATTAAAGGGAGTTTTACCCTACATTAAGTCACAGAAGGAGTAGCAGATGAGTGTTAGCAAAAGCAGGGAGCTAGCTTTAGCTCTTCTTTGGCACGTCTGCAAATGTCCTAACTTACAGAATTCTGAACTATACACTCAATTGGGTTCAAGGGTTCATGAGACAAGATATCTAATGGATTGGAATGGGATTTACTGTATAATTTGACTTTGTTTGGACTGCCCTTACTTCTGGGATTTATGCTCTTTATGGACTATAGTGGATTATTACAGAGGATTTGTGGCTGTTCAAACCCAAACTGGACCACAAAGAGATGTTCTAAGCCAGGGATTGTTAACTCTGGCCTTCAAGGTCCACTTTTTTGCAGAGTTTACCTCAAAGTTTGATCAAACTCACCTGCCAGTAACTAGTAATGATGAAGACTAGATTAATCATGAAGACTAGATGAAGACTTGATTAGCTTGTTCAGGTGAGCTTGATTAGGGTTGGAGCTAAACTGTGCAGGTAAGTGGACCTCGAGGGCCAGAGTTAAGAACCCCGTTCTAAGGTCAGTGGTTCCCAACCACATTCTTGAAGCCCCCCCACATTGCACATTTTGCATCTCTCCTTTGTCTGACACACCTATTTCAGGTCTTGGAGTCTCTACTAATGAGCTGATGATTTGAATCATGTGTGTTTGATTAAGGAGACATGGGAAACATGCAATCCAGCCAAGGGGCTCCAGAAATGTGGTTGGGAACCCCTGTTTTAAGGTCTGGTGTACTGACCTGCCAAAGAAGAGTGACTGTTATTGGGTAGGGTACAACAGGGCTAAAGGCGCCCCGGGGTTAGTCTCGCATAGCCAGACCTTCAGCCTGAAGGCTGAAGGTCTGGAATCTATGGTAGCTTTCATTGGTCAAGGCCCGCTCATGAGGCCGTTTGACTGACATGTTAAACAACCAATCACGGTTAATTTAGTTAAGCATCACTTTTCAGGGCGTGGAAATGTCGCCACAATAACAGTCCGGTGTGAAAAACTCTCGGACGTGTTTTAAAGATTCTATGCTTTAAATATTTCACATACTTTTGAAAATCCAGCGTTTATTTGATCCTGATAAGCGTTTGTCATCACAGTTATAAACACGACGGCTTTCTTCTTTCATGAGGGAGTTTGGCATGACAGCATATTTGTTTCCAGGCTGAACGTTAAAGAACACAACACACTCGTCTCCCGGAAATCCTGTATAATTCAACCAATCCGACGACGACTTCGAAACTCCTGAAGTGTTTCCACTTTCGTTTGCCATATGCATCAGACATTCAGCCAGCATTTTCCGTGGGCGTGACGTCTGAGGCTGAGACTACCCCGGGGTAAAAGGCGCCTTTGATATTATTTTCATCTAAACCACTAGATGGCACAAAAACATGCGTAGCACTTTCCAAAACATTTGCTTTTCAAGATGCACTATATATTTATCTGATCTTTGACGATCGCGCACAGCAGTGCAAAGTTGATTCTGTGCTTGATCTAATATTTTACGTTTTTTAAAATGTTGTAGATTTAAGTAGCAAATGAGAATCACTAAAATGAATGCATATATTTTGAGACAAAGGTCTTTTTTATGATTTTCAGTTTTGTTTAAGATAATTAAAGCAACCGTTTTTAAATAACGAAAGAATATGTAAAAGTATGGTATTTGGGGTAAATAGCGCACCTGCTGTTGGGGCTAAAGGCACACAGTAATTAACATGATAATTAATAGATGGCTGACTTTTCCATTTGTTGACATGACATGGTTAGATTAAGATGGTAAATATAATATATTATGTTGGGTGTCCATATTAGAGATAATCACCATGTGTAGAATGGCACCATCATATTTAAAAACATGTTATTAATCATATCATATAATAAAATATATTTTGGTGTTGCTACTGTAAATATATATTAAATTATTATTAGATTTTGTTCAATACTTTCAGAATCTTTACTTATTAAAATGATTTTGTTTCTGTATTTTAAAATAGATTTGTTATATGAACATATTTTAATGACAAAAATAAATAATTTTATTTTTCAAAATAAGCAGAAAATAGAACACACTTTGCTAAAGTGATTGTTTTGAACAAGTATTAACTTAGACATTATTTAAAAAAACTTTATTTTAGCTGAAGTATTTGTATCAATAGCGTGTGCCTTTTACCCCATGCTGATGGGCCTTTTACCCCATGTGTGGGGTAAAAGGCCCCCGTTGCCACCTCATACATTTATACAATTTTTAAACAAAATAAAAAAATTGAATTATTTATTTTCACACAATTCTGTTGCTCCATTAATGTTCAATACAACGTATATATTTTTTATGCAATTATACATTTTAGGTGCAGTGAATAGCATTTTTTTTCTGAAGGGGGCCTATAGCCCCGTTGAACCCTACATGTGATAAAATATTATGCATGCCACATGCTTTTTCTTTTGAGAATTTTTGTTTCTTTGATTTGATGTTTCCTTTTACTTAAGGTGTGTTCCGACTGACAGGGTCCCTACGCAGTGTTCACTGCTCCCTACTCCCTAAGCAAGGGATATCTGTTGAAATGGACTTCGCTGACAATAATCGCTCATTTGGAATGCCCTGGAATGTCATCAATGAAACACACACAACACACAACACACAACACACACACGTTAAAAATCACATATTGTTCCTACCTTGAATAACGTTTACTATGTGCTGATTTGGACACAAAAATGCTGCATCCACAGGACCATCGATGCCCAGCTCTTCCTTCAGAGGTTTAGGGTAGCCCTCAATGAGCGTATAATGTGCTGCTGACTTGTAGATAAAGACTTGATCACCCTACTCATGCAAAAATAAATAAATAAATAAAAATACAAACAATTTTAGAAATGAGAGAAGAGATTCTTTAGAAATTACAGACCTCAACCCTGTATTCTATCTATCTATCTATCTATCTATCTATCTATCTATCTATCTATCTATCTATCTATCTATCTATCTATCTATCTATCTATCTATCTATCTATCTATCTATCTATCTATCTATCTATCTATCTATCTATCTATCTATCTATTGATTGATTTTACCTGGATAATGTACATATTATCTCCATAACTATAAACAGCATCCACCACACCAGAAATTTCCTTCCATGACCTCGAAATACGGAAATGGTGGCTGCCATCACGGTGAGTGTCCAAACGCATGTACATTGCATCTGTAAGTATAGTAAAATCAAAGTTGTATAATAATGTAAGTTTTGTCAGTTAAGTTTTGCATACCAATACCAATTAATTAATAAAAGTTATATTACCCTGGAATGCATATGATCTCCCTTTATCATCTGTGGTGATAGCATTCAGCTTGACCTCACTGCAGCGTTGTCTTCTTGCACCACCTCCATGACCTAAAGAATAATTTAAACTAGACATTAGGTAAAAAATAAATTCAAGATAAAATGTAATTTTTTAAAAGCAGGAGATATAATAGAGGTATACTTTGTGAGTAACATAAGTGACTCACCAAATCCTTCACACCTCATAAAGTATTTCCGAGCCTCTTTTGGGTATGTTCCCGTCACATCCCCAGAAACAGGATGGAATCTGGTGAAGTTGTAACCATGGAAACAGTAATAATGCTCTAGCCAGCGAAAGGCAGATGTGCAGTTTGGCAAGTGTGCCCACACCTTCTTCTTAACCGACTTTGTCTTGATGTCAAAGCTATAAATTGTATTTCCTAAAAAAGTTTTATTGTGATATATTAATACGCAAATCACACTTCATTCTATACAAGTAAAGTGACAAATTCTGAGCACACAATGCCAAGGAATACCTATGATAGATAGGTGTATAATAGCGTATAAAGACACCCAATCTCTAAAGATTTCAATTGTCATTGGTGATGTGAATGTAGAGTAAATATGATTCAATAACCTTTGAAGAACAGCACTGAATCAGTGATGCATTCTCCTTTGGGACACTCAACAGCAGCGTCTAGATGGCTGGGGATGCCAGGAAACTCCTGCTGGATTTCCACAGGGTAGCCTTGCTCAAGGGTGTAATTGTAATAGCTAAAGACTTTGTCATCCTTAATAAAAAATAAAAAAAAATACTCATAAGCACTGAGTTGCATGTCTGTGGTTGTAATATTATAGACTGTAGGCTTGGGTTTGCACAATGAAAACAAATATTTGATAGGCTCTTGGTTCTTATGCAAAGAAAAATAGCTGATTTGTTGATTTGAAAAAAAAAAGTTGACTATTGTCAACTATTGACTAAAAGTTTACTATTTTGATACTATCTGTATAGAAGAAGACTAGAAGTAACTTGTAAAAAAGCACCAGAAAAAAGTAGATGTGGTCATGAACATTGAGATCATCTTGATGGTGCATGCGGAAGGCTGCATCAGCATAGCCCAGGTGATGATAGTCATCAAGTTCTTTAAATGTGTTGTTTGAGAGCTCAGCTGGTCCAGAGAAACCTTTCCATAAATGGTCACCTGAAAAAAAAGAATAAAGAATGCAGAAATGGCTATAGCTTAACTTTGAATCTCCACTTGACCTGGCATTGCCATGTAAAATATACTGAGAAATAATCAAATAAATAATTATTATAGTAGACCTTTGAAAAAGAAAGTGTTTCCTTTTTCATCTGGAGTGATGGCATCAAACTCGATGCCTTTACACCGATCAAGTTTGGCATCATGGTGGTCCTCTCCTTTAGGATGTGAATGGCCCTCAGGGGTATCTATGATGATATCATTACGTGAACTTGTCATTCATGAAATCTAGAGCATGCAGTAGATCAAGAGTGAATATAGTGCCACTTAACATCCAGTTGATAGTCAAACGTAGGGCTGGGCGATATGGCCCAAAAAAATTTCACGATAATTTTTTTCATATCAGTCGATATCGATAATTATCCCGATAAATGTCGAATCTTTATTTCTTTCAAGTTTAAAGCCAGATTTTTGCTACAAAGTTGTAGAAACAAGACCATTAATTTTCCTTAACAAAATAAATATCTAAATAGAAAAATGTATTTCTTAGTTTCTGCATGTTCTAATGAGTGATATTGTTTCAAATCAAGAAACCATTTTGGGTTGCCTGATAATATTAATAATATCACTTTTTTGTCTTATAAATGCACATTTGAATAGTAGCTTGAGTTAGGAGGCAGAGGCAAATTTTTGTTCATTATCAAAATCAGTAACATATGTAAAAATTGTAGCAACCTTTATTCTGATCAAGTTTTTTTATTTTTTTTATTAAGCATTTGTCTCCCATAGTAGCATACATTTAAATCATGTTAAACAGTTAAAACCACATATATAGCACCTCAATACCATGGTAAAAATATAACTATATGGTTTTTAGGTAGCCTATTTGTATGAAAAACAGTCTAAAAACATGCAGTATAAATGCACACATGCTATAGCTTAACCTCATACTTATTATAATTATATACCTTTACTCCTGTAATACAATTCATTGTGAATATCCCACATTTCTGCCACAATACCATGGTGCAGTGAGTGTTACTACAGTAAATCCATGGAAAATAATGGAGATGTGTAAATTGAAAAGCCTTCTGACTGTCTCGTTGTACACAGTGTTTCTCCTGTTTGGCTTTAAACATTAAACTATCACAGAGTCATTTGTGTTATTCGCTGAATTCAAGCGCTTCTCACTGGATCTCACAGCTCTGCTTAGTGTTCACCTAACCGAGTAAACGCATCTGCTCTAGTGAGCTCGCGTCACGCGGCAGTTTGAACTGTGATCCGAGCAGATAAACTGTCCGTGTTACGCGATTCAAATGAGTCGCGCGGTTTCGTTCCGCTTTTGGCGCATAAACATTAATATCGAACATTTATCGAACTCTTCATATCGTTTAATCGAGGAAAATGATATCGCAATAATTATCATTATCGAATTATCGCCCAGCCCTAACGTAACACATTTAACCTTTACAATTCCATCTACATAACAATATGTATTAGTAAAAGCTTTTAGAATTATGGCAAGAAGAATTTGAAAAAAAATGTACATACCAAGAATGTCAGAATCTCTGAAAAAATTGCAGCTATAGATTTTTCAAACCTACCCTTTATCATGACATCATGCTGACTGAAATAAAGAAAACAATTTAAATGTAATTTTCAATGCTTTGGGGACCTGGGGTCCTGGAGGGCTAGTGTCCTGCAGAATTTAGCTACGACTTGCCTCAACACACCTGCCTGGAAGTTTCAAGTATACCTAGTAAGACCTTGATTAGCTTCTTAAAGTATATTTGATTACGGTTGGAGCTAAACTCTGCAGGACAGAGTCTGGTGACCCCTGCTTTAAACTTTGAGAATTTGTTTGGTTAAATGACTGCAAAAACAACCCCAAACATCATGTAGCTTAATTACATGTTTTAGCACATTGCTGGCTACTGATAAAACATGAAGTTATTGTGCATGGGCTGTGAACTGAAGGCAGCAACATGAATACAAAGATGCTGATGTGGACTTTAACCAGTCAGTATCTATGCTATTGATTTTTTCTCTGTAGTGTTCTGCAACATCACAAACAATGATAGACCAAATTTAAACAAGTAAACAGAGGATTATGCAAACACATTGGTCAAATATAAATGTAAGTGTTTTTCATAATCCACAGAAAGCAAAGTATATACAAATGTTGTACTACATGTAATAACATGGATACAACTCTACATGTAAATCATGCATAAAAAACATAAACCCCTTAGGCTACAGTACAAGAGTGTTGTGATTAAACTACTTCTTGCTATATTTGTGTCATTGTAATTAAGGATCTTGAAAAAGCTACGAAGAAAGGCTGTTTTGGAACTCTTTGCAGTCCTTTCTAGATGGAAAGTGACATTATATCAAATACTCACACTGGAGCCGCATTGCTCAGAGCTAGAGCCAAGCATAGGGAAAGTAACACCGCAGTCATAATGAGCTGTTCACTTGATCCAGGTTAGCTGATCTAAGCCAAAGGCACTGAAGCAGGGACTGCAGTGGTCCTTTATTCTGTGTTCTAGGTGGGCGGATTCAATGAATGTTTGAGTGTGTGCAGAAATCTTTCGGTAAACATGACACAATTTACTGACAGAGCTGTCCAGAAAAGGAGAGAAGATTCCATTATTACAAAATCCTCACTTTAGATAATTAATCATTAACCGTATTAGGTAATAATAATAATTATAAAAAACATGCATGCGACCCAGTAGCAAGAGTCTTATACCATTAATGGTAAGTTTTTCCAAGGAACATTTTGTTTTTGTTTGATGCAACCATCGCTACAACCCTACAACTAAACCTTTGGTCTTTGCACTAGCAGCCCAAATTCGTATGTAATATAATCCTAAAATAAATAAAGCTTTTGAATAAGAAACTTGACCCTTTGTCTGCCAATAAAAATCCTTTGAATGCGTCTGTCACTAATGGTCCGATAAACATGTGTTTTTTATGTCTTTGGTTTTTGTATTTCTTTAGAACTCTCTCTCACACACATACAATTGCAATCGAAGTTACTCAATCCCCAGGAGACTAAATTAATTTACAAATGCAAGCTTTTCTGTAAGATCCAGATGGGTTTTTAATTGCATCTATAACAGTTTAGTGGCTAATTAAAAGTGATAATGCCAATATATAATGTTTAATATAGCTGTCAATCATACAACCCCCATTCAACACTGCTGTTTTTAAGTCATTTATTTGTTAGAACACAATTAAGCATTTGGGAATCTATTACAAAACAGATTTAGCTTGAACTCTTACACATACATACATTTGGAGGTTCTAAAGATTCTGCACAAAATATGACTTTTGGGTGTTAAATACATGAATGTTTAGAACTAAATTGTTTTTCATCAACTTCATGTTCTCAGAAGCACGTGAACGTGTAAACTTTCTATAATAGTTTACTGATGTTGTTGAACTCTTTGTTATAAAATTGTGTTCTTGTCAGCAAAATGTCAAGGGAGAATAATTTTGATTGCAACAGTTTGGAATCAAATCTTCCATCCTTCATTCCGCTATCACTTCACTATCAACTACTAAAGATAAGGATTGAGAAACACTATATTGTTGTTCAGTTTGTTGTTCTGCATGAGGAAGAGGCTTGACTCAGTGTCCTACATAATATGAAGTCAAAGGTTTTGAACATGGTGTTTAGTTTATTTTAAGATAAAATATTTGTACTGCTAAGCACAGACAAATCAAGATAAAGACAAAAACAAAATCTTCAAACACATGACTAAATAGAGATCATGAAGGTAATGCGCAACCTTTGGAACAATGAACACACTAATCACACTATTTATACTTTTTTTTAAAACAGCATAGAATAGTTCATGAACCAAAATGGGACGCATCTGTAGTGATCCTATAGATTGCACATTCATGTATTACACTTAATGTCATTACATCCTTAAAATGATCACACATATAGTTTTTTTTCTAGAAGTCTAGAAAGGCATACTTTTTCCAAAATAAATGATATATTATAATTAGGGGTGTGTAATAAACGTATTCGTATTGAACCGTTCGGTACGAGGCTTTCGGTTCGGTACGCATTACAAACCAAACGATTCGTTGGACTAATCCTATTATGTTTGGAAAATAAAAGACCTTAAAGTGTGTGAAATATCAGTGTCACTGAGCGCAGCCTGCTCCATACAGCGTTGCAGTGCCGCGGCACATTGTAGCAGGAGTCAGTGCACTGATCACGTAAAGAGAGGCGCGTTCAATGCGAGCGGTTCTGGAGTAGAGCCTGTTTATACTCGCCGTGTCAGCACGAGCGCGAAGGTACGCACAGCGCGCGGCAAAAAAAATTATAGCGGACGGAGGATTTGTCAGTTTCTTAAAACAAGAGAAGGTGAAATGTTGATATTCTTGTGGCACAGTCACCGACAGCCAGTTTAGTTTTGCTATTGTTTTCATTTAAAAAGCTTATCTTTGCTGTTTATCTCACGTTAAGGCTTTCTTTAATTAACGTTAATTAATGTTTATTCCTCCGTGTTTGCTAAACGCTCTGCAATTTATTAGTCCGTTGGTGACGAAAACCACTTCATGGTAACGGAACCCACTCAAAACCAACCCACCTTCTTGAGCCCGAAAACTCGGAAGGGCTTTTCACACTGCGCTTAAACCCGGGTTATCATCGTTCTAAACACCGCTTTTAACCCCGAGTAAAGACACGTTTCACACCTGTAATTTGAAAGGGGTGTTAGTTTGTTCAGTGTGAAACGGAGCGGTGTTTGCTTGTTGCTGCTGGACGCTTGGCAACAGACAGCCAATCAGAAATTGAGCAGCGAGGCTCATGTCACGTCGGTAACAGCCTGTGTTCTTGCCTTTGTGCTTCTCATGAACAGGCCCGGATTAAGAATTCAAAGGCCCCTGGGCACAATGTTTGTCGGGCCCCCCCAGACACACATGTGCACAATCAAGGTTTTAAAATATAGTGTACTATTTATTGGAAACACCTCTATCTTATACAGGATTTACACTGACAGGTTATTGCTGGGATGGGCAGCTTTGATAGAGACGAGGGCCAGCATTTTTTTCTCCTTTATACCAAGGGGCCAGATTACTAATCAATGTCCATGCACCTTTTACACAATCCTTTTTATTGAAGGAAATTAAAGTATAATTATTGTAATGCATTTTTAAAGATGTTATTAACCATACAACTCGTGCAGTTATTCTAGTTCAGAAAATAAACTTTGTCATATGACAGCACTATTACCCCAACAAGCCAATGTAAACATCTCAATTTCATTGTCTGTATATTTGCAACAAACTAATGTACGGGGTCCTATTTTTTTATTAGTGGCAAAACAACTGAGGACAGTTAAAAAGGGCTTATTCAAAAATAAATACATTCCAAATGGTAACGTTACCATAATATAACTGGCTATCTGCGGGATTTTTAAATAAAGTGTAAGACCTTATTAAGACCTGCAGTTTACATTTCAGGCTTTAAACATTTTTTTAAGAAAAGCGATGAGTAAAAAAAAGGTATAAATTATTATTTTAATTTAAACAGTTATTATTAATCAATTATAATATTAAATAACATCATATGTATTATTTGATTAGATTTTTATAAAGCATAGCTTCTTGTCGATCCACCGGGTCCGGTTCACATTTAAAAATATGTTTAGCTTTCGGAATGGTAGAATATAGCGGTTTCCCCGGTAACCGCAGAACACAAGCAGCAGCTCCTGACTTTTGTTTGTTTTGTTGACTGCGAATTTTACCTTTGAAATCTGAGGCAAGTACAACTCTGGCGTCCCCTTGTTTGTGCTCAGCAGTGTGATGGCGATTAAGATAAAAATACAGGTTTTCAAACGATCCAAGCATAGGCTATTTATAGGTATCCCCTTGAACTTGGTAAAAAGATAATCTGTTTACCATCTTGACTGGAAAATACTGTTTTCATGGTCAGTTTTTAATTTATTATTTGCTAATGTTAGTGAATGTTTACATTAGAGTGCACGTCCTACTAATTTTATTAATACGGGGAGATAGCGGCCTCTCCTGGTTGGAGATAGTATTAATATCTTACAGTGAAAGCAATCTTTCCCTTTTCAAATGTTTTAAAATTGATCATCCGAGTCAAATATGATCCAGCGGGCCGTACTAAAAGACAGTTGGTCGCCATTTGCACATCCCTAGAATATCCACGGCAGTATATAAATAATAATAACTTCTAAACTTCTAAAATATGGCAGTGCATCAAAACGCAGTGCCATCAGGTTGCCAAAAAGAACAGAATGTTTTACGCCCATGTTTACACAAGGAGCAGGCGTAGCCTACTAACCAACTAACATTTTGAAAATAGAACATTTTAATGAATTCCAAAGTTTAGTCTACATCAGTACGGCTTTATGAACGATTTACACAAAAGTTCGTTCTGCTCATGTTTTATGAATGAGGCCCATAGAGTGAAAGTGATTGTACACAGCTCAGCAAAATGCGGATTTGATCCAGTCAAGATGGTAAACAGATTATCTTTTTACCAAGTTCAAGGGGATACCTATAAATAGCCTATGCTTGGATCGTTTGAAAACCTGTATTTTTATCTTAATCGCCATCACACCGCTGAGCACAAATAAGGGAACACGAGAGTTGCACTTGCCTCATATTTCAAAGGTAAAATTCGCAGTCAACAAAACAAACAAAAGTCAGGAGCTGCTGCTTGTGTTCTGCGGTTACCGGGGAAACCGCTATATTCTACCATTCCGAAAGCGAAACATTATATTTTTAAATGTGAACCTGACCCCGGTGGATCGACAAGAAGCTATGCTTTATAAAAATCTAAACAAATTATGCATACGATGTGTTTTAATATTATAATTGATTAATAATAACTGTTTAAATTAAAATAATAATTTATACCTTTTTTTTACTCATCCCCTTTCTTAAAAAAATGTTTAAAGGCTGAAATGTAAACTGCAGGTCTAGAAAGATGTGTTTCCAATAAATAGTACACTATATTTTAAAACCTTGATTGTGCACATGTGTGTCTGGTGGGGCCCGACAAGACATTGTGCCCAGGGGCCTTTGAATTCTTAATCTGAGCCTATCTCTTTATCTCTGAGAGAATATGCGGCTTCAGATGCAGAAAGCTCCGCCATTCCATTTTTACTTTCTCTTTCTGCTTATAGTGAATTGACTGATTAAGATGTTCACCAGTATAAATCTTGTGCTAAGTTTGGTGCAAATGCATGCTTGTGTGATATATTGTGGCTCACCTTCATGGTTTAAAACAGAAATATTTCCAACATTGCGACATAACCAATTGCCCCCCCCCCCCATATCGAAAACGTACCGAACCGTGCCACCACTGTGTCGTATCGAACTGAACCATGAATTTTATGAACCGTTACACCCCTAATTATAATATACTATTTTGACATCTCCGCATGAATGATTGAATTTCAAGCTAGGATTTAACATTCTTAATACTACTACTTAGGTCATATAAGGTATTTCATAGAATATATTAATCAAGCAGAGGTCAAGCAAACCCAATCCACCCATTTTTGTAAAGAACTGATATTTGAATCTTACTGACAGCATGTAAGCATCACTTGTAGCGATAAATCTTAATGCAGTGGTTCATGCTGTCTGATACTACAAGGTGGCCATCAGGCAGCACAGCAAGTCCTCTAGGGCTGCTTAGACCTTGACTCACAATAGACCGACCAACACCTACGGAAGGATAAAGCACAATACAGTGCTGCTTTCCCCAGTCTGCAACCAGCACATCTCCATCTGCATCAATACAAATGCCCCAAGGATTCAAAAGGACAGGACCCATGCCAGAGCAGATACCCAAGATACGAATGGTGTTCCAACCAGGTTCTAACACCTTTATACAAGGTGCCCGTCCAGTTTCATTGCCCCTCTCAGAGACAGCTATCAAACCAGATGTCAAGCAAGTTGCCACCAGGTAAGGCCTATGGAAGCCTGTAACAAGTGTGCGCTCAATCTTAGCTCCTGTCTTAGGATCCAGCTTCAAGGCTGTTAAGGTTCCACGACGGATATCTGCCACCAAAAACTCATCTTGCTGTGTCACAGTGACTCCTCTTGGAGCTTCCAGATCTTGCTGAGCACCTGCTGACCCTGATCCTCCGAAGGTCTGCAGAAGACGACCATGGCGGCTAAACACCAGGAGCACACGTTCAGCAGCACAAGTAAGGGCTATTAAGCCCTTACTATTACTAGCGACATCAAAGAAGTTACGACAATGTCTGGAAGTGCCCTCACATGCTGGAGGAGAGATTTGCTGCACAACATTTCTTTGTAGATCAGTTATCTGCACACGGACATTTCCACAGTCCACCACAAACAGCTGCCCTTGAGGAGTGGCATGAACTCCACTGGGTAAGGTGAAATCAGTGCGTCCTGATCCTTGCTTGCCAATTTTTTTGATGAAATGTCCAACTTTTAAAGTACGGTTCTCCTCCTCAACCATAAATAGCCCCACGTTTGGTCTCTCTCCACTTCTTTTATCTTTCTTCTGCTCACATCTGGTTTGCTGCATAGTTTTTCCCTCTATAGCAGACAAAGACAAAGATCTGCAAATTCTACTGGAAACCTCAGAGCAGCCTGCTGTTGAATGGTCTTTTGATTCCCAGTTTTCAGAAACTTTAGGGCCTTTTTTTGAATTAGTACAGGGAGAACTCTCTGACAGGCAGCGGTTCATCTTTATCCTCAAAGGACGGCCCCTGGCAGAAAGTTCGGCTGTAGAGATAGACAGTTTTTTTTCTCCTTTCATAGACTCACTACGACTCCTTCTTGACCTGACAATGAATGTGCAGTTTGAATCAATGCTATCTGCTGGAGAGGAAGGTCGTCTCAGTTCACCACAGCACTGACTTAACTGTGTTGCTTCCTTAAATGAAAGATCTAAATAGCTGTGATAGCTTGATTTATCACCCCTGTAATCAGACTTAGTAGGTGGCATAATATCATTAACATAATGTAACATTCCTCCTGTTAATCCTTGTCTTCCTTTAAAGTGTTTGAGCCCATTATCCTCAGGGGGACAGGAAGGTTCTTTGCAAGAGACTGGGAACAGGGTCCTTTGATTTCTGTAGTATTTTGAGTGTTTTCTGACTCCATTTTGTCCAGTTACTGGCCACTTGTCTTCTGACTCTCCTTGGCTTGACACTGGATGGATAGCCAAAAACAGGTCATCTCCACGGATCTCAGAACCGGGCGATTCCAGCTCTTCGTCCTGGGATGATTCAGAATTGTCCCGTTTCCAACCAAACAAATGTTGTGGTTTTGGGCTCGGCAGTTTTTCATCCTCTCCCAATGCATTTTCTTCAGTTGTTGATCTCGACAGTTTTGCATCCTCTCCCAATGCATTTTCTTCAGTTGTTGATATTCGAATCTTCCTGACAACACGAGAGGTTCCGGTATTTGTCCTGGATGATTCTTTGTCCGTTCCACCTACAGCTCCCTGACATGGAGTATGCAGTTGTTCAGATACAGCCACATGGTTCTTATGAGGTAAATCTCCAGAATGGATAGCACACTTGTGGCCCTGTGGTCCACATACATCAACTGGAAAATTCAGGATGTTCTCTTGCACAACAACCTCCCCAAAAAGTATGGGACTTGGCTGTTGGCAAGGCTGGAAATATATTTTTTTTAGGGAAAGAGAGATTTCCCACGGTTGTATCAGCTCCCGAACACTTCTCAGTAACTGACTTTTATTGGGCCCACTGGGATATCTACCCCACATGTGGATCTGTTCTCTCATTTGGCCCACCTTTCTCAGCTGACTGTCTACCAGAGACTGTCCTACTCGAACTGCAGCTGCATTCTCTCTTTTTATCTGTTGCATCTGTTGCTGGGTATCCCTATGTATTTGTTCCACTCTCTCCAGCAGGTAGCATTCCTCTTTCTGAGCTCCAAGAACTGCAGAATCCAAACCCTGGTTTACTTTGTCCACTTCTGCAGTTTGCCATTCCCTTAGCTGCTGGAGTTCCTGCTCACTCTGTGATAGGTCACATAGTGCTTGTGTTATCCAGGTAGGAAAGGAGCTTAGAGACTGGGGGGAGACCTCATGTTTCTTAAAGACTGAACTGGAAAGACGCACAGGGGTGTTGGACACTGGTTGAGATACAGTTGCTGGAAAGGGTCTCCTGTTGAAGTGTGACCCAAGCAGCATCATTCTAAAGCAGGGGGCTTTCTGAACTTCAGTTTCACTGATGATACCTGTTGAGAAAATTGTTAAGTTCTTGTTAAAAAATACCACACACTTGTACAATTAATACATGCAAACAAACAAGATTTATTGCATTTTTGCATATTTGTCACACTTAAAAGATTCAGATTATCAAACACATTTTAATATTACACAAAGATAATGCAAGTACATTTAAAATGCAGTTTTTAAATGATGATTTCATTTATTAAGGGAAAAAAGCTGTCCAAATCTACCTGGCCCTACGGGGGAAATTAATTGCCCCCTCCTGTTAAATCATGTCAGCATCAGTGACCATTTTAACCTTTTGTAATAGTTGTGTATGAGTCCCTCAGTTGTCCTGAAAAGATGGATCTCAAAATCATACAGTCATTGTTGAAAAGGGTTCAAATACGCAAAAGATGCTGGAAAACCAAAGAATAATAAATAATCTGAATAATAAAGGGCAGTTCAACTGTTCAGGACAAACAAGGGACTCATGAACAATTATCACAATTTTTTTTTTTATAAAAAAAACAAAACAGCTGTGGACGATCCAGGTAACAACACAGTATTAAGAATGAAGTGTATATAAACTTTTGAACAAGGTAATTTTTTAAAAATGCAACTATTATTTTCTCTTGTGGACTATATGAAAATTTATTTTATGTCAAATATCTTATTCAGGTCAGTACAAAATAAAACAATAACATGCATTTTGAAGGATCCCTCTTATTTTGGTAAAATAATTAACATTTTGCAGATGCTACAAAGTGTATGTAAAATTTTGACCACAACTGTATATAATTTATTCTCCTTTGCAGATGTGGGTTTATCATACAGCACAGCATCATAAAGTATCATGTTAGTACAAAAATATGACGTGCCCTATGATCACAATTTGTGGAAACAAATAAAGGTATTTGGTGTTTTACTGCCAATAGTGATTATTTCAACTGGATACTGCAGTGAAATGTTTCTATAGGTGCATTTTGCAATTTTTTTAATCCTCTCATAGCGAAACCGATAAGTTATTGTGTGCCTTTGTTGCTTCGTTCCTTGCTGGAGAGGTCATCACTTTGTAATACAATCCTTTGTAGTGTCTTTTTTAGCAGAACACTAGTCTTCTGTTGAGTCACATTTTACTGATAACCACTGGGGGCAACTGAGAACTAGGGCAGTCTTACAAAAGCCTTTAGCCTCCTGAGTTTGACAACTGATACCCCAGGCATTGACTGACATGGTAAGATTTTGTGTGTTTATGGTCTCTACAATGTCTATGCAATTTGAATGCAGGACGTACAGATATAATTTATGTTAATGGTCATGGAATCTCACACATTATCAGCCTGTTGCATTTACCCTGTCTGAAAAAAACAGGAGTATTTCAGCAATTAAAGGTGAAAAGCATCGAATTTACATTGGCATTTTAGCAAAAAACTAATTCTTGAAAATGTCTTACCCCAGTAACTGAATGAAGGACTATCCCCCAGTTCATAAACTGAACTAAATATAATTTTATGTTTTATGTATGTGTAATTTAGAACAGATTAGATGTATTACATAAACAAATGAAACGATCAAGGTGATGCTCAGGTCACAACAATCAACAACAAAAACACATAGGAACAAAATTGCTTAATTATTGACCAGTGCAATAAAGGACAAAAGATACCTAAAAATCCAAATCCTTTGTGTGTGTGTGAGGTCACTTGGGCCCTATCATGTTCATTCACATTAAAGATGAATGAGGGCTCAGGTTGCTAACCTATTAAAGCTGTTGCATAGCATTAGTGACCAGAAATGTGAAATAAACATTTATTTGTTTAATAAAAAAAATACAACAAAAAAAATTCTGATTTTGAAAAGAGACTAGTGGATTTAAAATGAATAAATGTTTGGAGAAAACAAACAATATAGGTTATGTTTGCAAAGATGCTAACTGCTGTGCATTATACAATTATTTTTTTAAGTTGTATTGAAGAAGGCGTTACATCATTGTACATATACACCATGTATGGTTTAACATTCTTAATCCGAAAAGAGAAATAGATACATTTTTCAATACATAAATTCATTAATAAACAGGCAATAATACAACAATATATACAAATGTTTTTTATCAAAAGCATCTTCAAGTTTGTTTTGTTTTTTGAAAGATGCAGTAAGAAAGAGAGATCAACATCCTACCTGAGTACAGGTGTCTCATGTTCTGTGTTTACACAGAGAGCCCCTCCTTTTTCCATTGGCTCATGCACTCTCCTCCCACATTCCTGTGAAGACTTCTCTGCATGTAGCCTACCCATGAAGCAGGTCGTTTCCTCATAGGGGGCAAGGGAGGCAGTGCCTTCAAAAAAAAAAAAAAAAAAAAAAACTACAAATTTAACACACATATTATGAAATTTGACATTTGAAAAAAGTGTATAAATAATTTTCTACATTGGACGACACTGTCCAACATCAACACCAGAGTAACTCTTGCAGCCCCGAACCCATTGAGTATTAAGACAGACCCCCTAAACTGTGGGGTTGGTTTAGTGGAGGGTAATTGAGAATGAATAGGGGAAAGTCAAAGAAGGCGACAATGTGTTCAACTTCAGCTACGGCTAGATTTAACTGATCAGCGAGGTTTGCCAGTTGCAGTTGAACGAGGAGTTATTCAACTTATAGTGTGTGTCGTGTTTGCATACTTCGATATCAGATAAAGTGTATTAGAAGCAATATTTGTAAGATTTGGGGTGGATATTTAAATGTAAATTATTTTTGATATACCTATATAATATTCCAATGAAAGTAATAATAACAAGAGGAAGAAGGAAAAGAATCAGTAGAAGAAGACAATAACAACAACAGTTTTATTTTTCTTGTACATATTTGTATTGTTATTTAGGGAAAATTTCACATAAAAGAAACTGTCAGAAGTTGTCATATATGGTTGAATCAATGGTTTGTGTATTAGTCTGTACATTTCTGTATACAGCAACAGAAACACTTTCTGTTCAGTAAATTACTTCTTAACACAGCCCCTGTATATAAAAAGAACTAAGTACAACATTTAACTTAGGGCAGTACTATTACAATACCAAGAAAGTGAGGTCTATATATACTATATATAGTTTTATTTTGATACAGTGCCTTGCGAAAGTATTCATACCCTTAATTTTTTTCACGTTTTATGTTGCTGCCTAATGTTAAACTGCTTTAAATTACCCTTTTCCACATCAATCTACACTCCATACACTATAATGGCAAAGCAAAAAATAAGAAAAAAAAGGTTTTTAACGTATTTGCAAATTTATTAAAAATAAAAAAACTTAAATGATTCCATTGCATAAGTACTCATACCCTTATTTGGGACAGTTGGAATTTAGCTCAGGAGCATTCATATTGCTTGTAGGTCATACTAGACTTTGAGTGAAGGTAATCTGTGGCAAATTAAATTGAATGGGTATGATTTGGAAAGGCACACACGTCTTAATAAAAGCTCTAACAGCTGATAATGCATATCAGAGCAAAAACCAAGCCCTGGGGTCAAAATAACAGTCTGTAGAGCTCAGAAACAGGTTTGCGTCAAGCCACACATCTGGGGAAGAGTTCAGAAAAATTTTTTGCTTCATTGAATGTTCACAGAAGCATGTTGTCTCTGCATGTTGTCCCTTAATGGAAGAAGTTTGAAACAACCAGGACTCTTCCTAGAACTGGCCCCCTGGCCAAATTGAGCAATTGATGGAGAAGGGCTTTGGTTAGTGTGGTGACGAAGAACCTGATGGTCACTCTAATTGAGCTCCATGATCATATGTGGCGATAGGAGAAATCTACAGAAGGACAAACTGTAGACATCACTGCAACACTCCACCTATTTGGGCTTTATGGCGGTGTGGCCAAAATCAATCATCTCCTCAGTGAAGACAAAAGAAAACTCACTTGGAATTTACAAAAAAAGCAGCTAAAGGACCCTCAGACTCTGAGAAACAATATTCTCTGGTCTGATGAATCTCAATTATAAGCATCATGTTCGAAGGGAACCAGCTCTGCTCATCTCCTGCAGAGAACCATCCCAAAAGTAAAGTGAGCTGGTAGCAGCCTCATGCTATGGGGCTTTTTTCAGCAGCAGGGACTAACGGACTCATCAGAATAGAAGAAAAGCTTAATGCACCGAAATATTGAGATAGCCTTAATGAAAACCCAGTCCAGAGCATTCAGAACCTCAGGCTGGACAGAAGGTTTACCTTCCAACAGGACAGTGACCCTAAGCACACAGCAAGAGTGGCTCATACACAACACTGTAAATGTGTTTGAGTGTCCCCGCCACAGCCTGGACTTGAACCCAATCAAATATTTCTGGAGAAACCTGAAAACGTGCGTCTGCCCCCATCCAACCTAAAAGAGCTTGAGAGGTGAAGAGATGAGGAGACAAATGGCAGATAATTACCAAATGCTGATGAGCAAAGCCTGCCGCATCAAACAAAAAAATACTTGAGGCTGTAAAGGTGCTTCAGCTAAATATTTAGTTAAGGGTATTAATACGTATGCAATGTACTTATTTGAGTGTTTTTAGTTTTAATACATTTACGAAGTTGTGACAATTCTGTTTTTGCTTTGTCGATATGGTGTATAGAGTGTAGATTGATGTGGGGGAAAACTATATGAAACTGTAAATATGACAATATAATATTAAGATTATATGTAATTATTTGTTGCTGTTATAAATGTTCATCCATGTTAACAAGCACAGCAGCCAATGAAATCGCTGTATTTGAAACTATATTTGCATATCAGATGTCATGTTTATTTATGAAGGGTGTTGTTAATGGTACTCCGCTTTGCACATATTCAAACATTAGATGCTATAGGCCTATTTGTTCACGAGGAATAATGCATTAGTATGTTGTGTGTGATGTCAGTCTAATGTCAAATCTGTTGTGTCCTTTTTAGTTGTTTTTCTCAATGTTCTTTCTCAGATAGAAAAGTCTTAATTTACATTGTAATATTAATTGATTTATAGCACAGTAAAAATCAGTAAAGCAATAATGAACTAAAAAAAACTAATTAAAACAGTATGTGGGTAAATCTAGAAGTCAAAATTAATTTGTTACTTTTAAAGGCAATACACACGTTTGTTGCCAGCAGTAAATTCGGCCAATCATGAAACAGATCATGCAGCTGCTCTGGAAAAGCTGCGCAGAATGAGCCAGCCGGCTGCTCTCAAATCTCTCACTGTAGTTTGATTGCATAGTCACAATGCTGTGGCCGGCACGAGTCGGACCAAATCCCAAAGCATTCCATTCCGTTTTTAGACACACACTCACAATCTCCCAGTTTACCCCCCCAAAATACAATGATATATGAATAACTTCATATATCACAAAATAAATTAAATAAGCAGATAGATAGATAGATAGATAGATAGATAGATAGATAGATAGATAGATAGATAGATAGATAGATAGATAGATAGATAGATAGATAGATAGATAGATAGATAGATAGATAGATAGATAGATAGATAGATAGATAGATAGATAGATAGATAGATAGATAGATAGATAGATAGATAGAAAGATAGGAAGCTATACCAACCTTTCTTTTTCAAATGACAGGGTTTTTTTTCTTCTTTTTTTGTTGTTGAAATAATTGATACAAATATATATATATATATATATATATATATATATATATATATACTCTCGATGTATCATGGTGTGTGGTCAATATGTTACCGTGATGTGACTGACTGGGGTTGGAAGTTGAACATTTCAGTTTGGATATTGGTTGTTGTTATGTTTCTTGATATTGTTAGTAAGGTAAGATGCCTCATGGCAGAATGATCCACCCTCCCCCATCTTCATTTTTTCTCTAAATCTCATTCGTTTTTCTATAGTAACACATTGGCTGGTGCATAGCATATGCTAAACTTACATCAAAATATTTTACAATTTAAAAGTAAATCTACATTATTTATTGGGGACATCTTCCCCCATCGTACTCGAAAGTGGATTTATTTAGCCTGAAAAATGAGTTAAGGTAAAGTGTAACGAGAACACGGATTTATATTAAAAAAAATCTAATAAAAAAATAGAACACCAACATATTTCAAAACTGTACACCGTTGAAACACCAATGGAATCCTGCAGTGGATGGCAAATATATATTTGCGATTTTAAAGATTCACCACTAGATGTCATCAAAGGACAAGGTATATTATAATCTCGTCAGCTAATCTATACTATACTCCAAGAACATTTTCCGAGAATGAGTAATTCTGTAATTGTAGGGAAAGGAGTTGGAACCTTTAAACACATGTCTGTTCTAAATTAATTTTAAAATTCTGCATTCTGAAAAGTAGGCCTATACAATACGTTTAATCAGTTCGAATAAAAAACAAAACAACAGGCTTTAATTGATTTTACTCTTGGCTAAACGGATTAACGACTGATCTTGAAAAAACTGCTGCTCTGTCACATCCATCCAGTCAAAATTATTTTTCAAAGTTGAAACAAAGATTAGTGGATTACAAGAAGATACAATTGGCTACTCAAAAAATGTGACGTTTAATTGTGTCACAGTGTGTTTCTTTGTAATTGTGTGTGAATTTAGGCTATAAATTGATTATGTTTTTTTTGTTTTTTTTCAGCGTCAATGCTTATCGCAGATCCTCAAGTATGTACATATTATGACAAGTTGCTTTATAAGAAACCAGCGTTATGTTCGCTCTTTTTTTCTTTTTTCTTTAAATATGATCTGTTACTGTTTAATAAATACAGAGTCTGTGTGGTGTGATGTATTGATAAGACAATTTCCGATACATTATTTAGCTACATAGCTCATTTAAATAATTTTAACAGGACATCAAATTAACTTTTTTTGACATAACATATACATTCTGCCAACACATTTAGCACATGTTTTGTTTTTATTTTATTTATAGGCCTATGAGGTTAGGCTACATGGCAATGTTCGTTTCAGGTGCTGTTTTTACAACAAAACAGTAAAATAAAATAAAATAAAATAAAAGTAAAGTAAACTAAATTAATAAATATCCAGTACCATAGTACCAACATTGCCATGCATGGTAACAAACACTAACCAAATACAAAAAATAAAAAATAAGTTTAAAAGCAGGATCCTGATGCAGAGGTTTTTCTGACCATATAAATACACATATTTTAGATGATTGTACGTTGCCACTTATATTGACACATTAGCACACAGTCAAATCAAATCAACCGCTTCCTGCTCCTATGGAACCATTTAAAGTAAATATCACACTCTTCAACTTGAATTGCCTATTCAGAAATATGTTTCAATATCATCCTTGCCTTTTGTTATCGTCTTGTACGGGAAGCAGCGTTTTCAGAGAACCTGTCATCTCTGCTGTTAGTGGCTATCAAAGCCTGTCATTTAAATCAGAACACTGCATTTTAGAAGTAACCAATATTTCAAACAAACAATGGTAACATTTATATTACCTGCAAGGTTTATATTTATATCAGTAATTAAAATGCAATTTAAACTTTATTACTTAGTTTTGCATTTAAAATTATAAGTATCATATGACACTGGAAAACCTTCACTGATAGCGACTAACCTAATTTCAAAGGCAATAATTATATTATTAATATTGAATGTCATTATCCAGATTTCTGCAGGAGACGTCAGGTTTATGAAGCTGAAAAGTGGATTCTCGGACACACAAAAAGCCATGTCCTGAACTAAATGACATTCTTGATAGTGATTTGAAATTGAAAAATTCAGTCTCCTTGTGTAAATGCAGTGTAATAAAACCTCTGCCTCAAACAGGGCTATATAAGATGAACAGACCTGACAGTCAATTCACTCTGCATAAAACCACACTGAGGCCTCTATATATCCAGCCAACCTATCAGAGCAGACACTTACCCCTTTTTGTGGTCCTCAGCCCCTACCCTCTCCTCCTCTACATCTGTCCATCATGCTTCTCCCTCCTTCCCTCTTCTCCTCTCTGCTCATCCATTCTGTCTATGAATGGGGCTTTTCTCAAAATGAGCTTGTTCATTTTCTGCTGAAATATGAACACAGTTGTAACAGAAGTTCTACCTTAGCGCTATTAGTGGATATTACCTGTTATTTCTTTCACATGAGTAATTGTTGTTATTATTTGCATGCCATGGCTAATTTCAAGTATTGTTTTCTATAGTGCTGTCCTGTTGCTATAATCTGTCCTGTTTCAAATAATCTTTTCCAAGCACGTGCACTGCAAACAATTTAATAAACATGTTTTATTACCCTGTGTCTGTTTGACAATGAACAATGAGGTGAGAGGGAGAACAAATATTGCAAAAAATGCCAAGGGGGTTTATACTGGATGAATTGTCGTGAAATATACTACAAGTGCTGATCGAAGGATGTTTTCAAAATATTCAATACTTTACTAACAACCTTAAATCTGCAAGTTTGTTAGTCTTTTCTCTTACTGTCTTTTCTTCATCTCCACACCAACAGAAAAGTTGTAATATCCAGACTAAACGCATCATCTTCATGTAAAATTTTACATACTAATTCTTTCATTCAGCATGCATAATATTATAGGAACCACAGTAGAAACAAAACGAGCTGGAGCTACCAAGATGGGAACAGATGGCCCATAATTGCCTCGTAGAGGAAGCCAGGGAGTCAATTTTTACAGGTCTCGAGGGAGTGGCAGATGCAAAAAGTGCAGGTGCATTTGTTTTGATCGGAGATGGCCTAAAGGAGCGATCTGAAAAAATGCATCACACACATTAGTGCAGAATTTAACAAAGCACGATTGCTTCGTCTCGGCAAGACCGTGATAATGCAGGGCGTTTTCATTAGGGGCCAACGAGGTAAACATGGGAACGCTCGCTCATGACAGGCGTGTGAAACTGCAACAGATGCGGCACAAATTAAAGCCGCATCATCGTGCAGAGATAAATCAGGAGGGTAAAAAAAATCATGGCACATTTTCTCTTGTGCCGTTACAATTTCACATTTGAAGATCCTTTAAATCTACTCTGAGTAATGTGCAACAACAAACATTTTTTTTACTTTAAAGTGGATTAAAAATCACAGTAGAAACAAGGAATGATAATAAAGGCCTGTAACATTTATTTAATTTTTTAAAAATTGTGAAATAAAAAAAAAATCTAATAAAAATCACACATGCATACATATACAAAATAGATTATCCAGTATCATGTATTAAGAGATCTGTTAATAAACTGTAAGCAATAGTGCCCTAATGAGTATTTATTTGCTCAAAATTAACCAGAATCAACATACTGAGCTCTGATCCCTTAGCACTATGCCATATGATGCATTAAACATAGCCCAAGATTTCATTTTTATCAGTCTCTTTCGATTGTATATCACATCTGAACATCATAAGTGCTCCTAAAATACAACCCGCATCCTGAATACGTTTTGTTCCAACCACTACCCCTTTATAATCTCAAACTTGAGCTGCCTGGCAATATCAAACTAATAAATTACATCCTGCCTCCTCTATAACTCGCTAATAAATAAAAAAAGAAGCTCCACTTTCCTCGTACAGCTGTGACCCAGGGTTACCTAGCAACAGGTCATGCCCAGATAAAAAGCACAAGGTAGTGATTCACCTATGAGGAGATGGAGAGACGGAGGCATCTTCACTCTCTGACCCTTGACAGATGGAAAACGCACTCAGAGGAAACGGTTCTTTGATTGACAGGGCAGTTCCGAGTATGCCTGCATCACTCCTTTACTCCTTCAAATTTGTATTAACACAGCAAGCAAAGTATGTTTGTGAGATATGCCTCATCTATTGCTGTTCCTCACTAGCATTAAAATACAGAAGAAAATGGCAAAATGCTCATCAGTTTCACTACTCTTTTCCCACCAAATACAACAATAACCCTTATATTGACAACAAAGGACATTGACATGTCATGTGTACATCCTCCCTCTAGAAGCTTTAGTGACATGTTGAAGAAATGAAACATTCAGACGGCATATTTAAAGCAGTCAGGACCTTTCAAAAATGTCTGTCCTCCCTTCAATCCATATAAATAAGACATATTAAACAAAGATGTCAAGATTTAAATGGATAGTTGAGCCAAAAATGAATATTATGTCATCACTTAATCTCCCTCATGTTGCTCCAAACCTGTAAGACTTTCAGTCTTCTGTGAATATTCTAGATACAGGTACGTCTCAAAAAATTAGAATATCGTGAAAAAGTGTATTTTTTCTTGTAACTTATTTCAAAAAGTTAAACTTTCATATATTTTAGATTCATTACATGTAAAGTAAAACATTTCAAACGTTTTTTGTTTAATTTTGATGATTAGAGCTTACAGCTCATGAAAGTCAAAAATCAGTATCTCAAAATATTAGAATATTTACATTTGAGTTTCAATAAATGACCATCCCTACAGTATAAATTCAGTGTATTTCTTGTTCTTTGAAACCACGATAATGGGGAAGACTGCTGACTTGGCAATGGTCCAGAAGACAACCATTGAGACCTTCCACAAAGAGGGTAAGTCACAGAGGGTCATTACTGAAAGGGGGGGCTGTTCAAGGAGTGCTGTATCAAAGCAAATTAAATGCAAAGTTTACTGGAAGGAAGAAATTGGATAAGAAAAGGTGCACAAGTAACGGGGATGACCTCAAGCTTGAGAATACTGTCAAGCAAAGCCGATTCAAACACTTGGGAGAGCTTCATAAGGAGTGAACTGAAGCCGGAGTCAGTGCATCAAGAGTCACCACGCTCAGATGTCTTCAGGAAAAGGGCTACCAAGCCACTTCTGAAAGAGAAACATCGTCAGAAGCATCTTGCCTGGGCTAAAGAGAAAAAGAACTGGACTGTTGCTCAGTGGTCCAAAGTCCTCTTTTCAGATGAAAGTAAATTTAGCATTTAATTTGGAAATCAAGGTCCTAGAGTCTGGAGGAAGAGAGGGGAGGCACAGAATCCATGTTGCTTGAAGTCCAGTGTGAAGTTTCCACAGTCAGTTATGATTTGGGCTGCAATGTCATCTGCTGGTGTTGGTCCACTGTGTTTTCTGAAGTCCACAGTCAACGCAGCCATCTACCCGGATATTTTAGAGCACTTCATGATTCCTTCTGCTGACAAGCTTTATGGAGATGCTGATTTCATTTTCCAGCAGGACTTGGCACCTGCCCACACTGCCAAAGGTACCAAAAGCTGGTTCAATGACCATGGTATTACTGTGCTTGATTGGCCAGCAAACTCGGTATTGGTATCGACCATGGTATTGTCAAGAGTTAGATGAGACACCAGACCCAACAATGCAGATGACCTGAAGGCCGCTATTAAAGCAACCTGGTCTTCCATTACACCTGAGCAGTGCCACAGGCTGATTGCCTCCATGCCACGCCACATTGATGCAGTAATTCATGCAAAAGGAGGTCCAACCAAGTAGTGAGTGCATAGAAATGAACATAATTTTCAGAAGCCTGACATTTCTGTTTAAAATATCCTTTTTTTATAGATTTTATGCAATATCCTAATTTTCTGAGACACCGAATTTTGGGTTTTCATTATCTGTAAGCCATAATAATCAAAATGTCAAGAAATAAAGGCTTGAAATATTTCACTCTATGTGTAATGAATCTAAATAATATATGGGTTTCCCTTTTTGAAATGAGTGACAACCAATATTAACCTTTTTCATGATATTCACATTTTTTGAGATGTACCTGTAAAACAACTGTGAATCCAGTGGAGTTCCTTTGTCATAAAAACAGGACATAAAAAAAAATTTCATACAGGTTTGGACATGTGGGTGAGCTGATGACAGTATATTCAATTCGGAGTGACTAATGCAATTACCATCATATTATGAAAAGCAGCTGTTTAATTTAGCCGTTCCCTTTAGAAACCAAAAATAACTGAATCTTAATGATATTCAAAATTGTTCACACTAAGGCTAATACTTCTAAAGCAATTAGAGATTTTATACACTCTCTAAATTAGTGGTACATAAAAAAGTTATAATTAGGTGTACAAAATAGCTACAAGAAAATTAGACATGTGAGAATTATTATTATTATTTATTTGTATGTATTTGTATAATAGTTTGTATATATAAATCTGAATGAACACTGCTCTATATGCCACTGTTGTAATTGCCACCCAGGACTACAGTTGAAATGTAACTTTAAGCTAAGACTGTTACATTTTATATATTGTGAATTGTCCCTGTACAAACAAAAGCAAATAAATAAATAGGCTAGGGAGTCTCAATACTTTAGGATGGATTCTCTTATTTATCGATGCCTAATAATATTTTACATCTCTTGTTTATCGTTTGTATTTAACCACACATCAACCCATCTAATTTCAACAGCTTTGCACTCAGTCAGTGCCACTGTTGGCTATTCTCTGTCCCTCAGGGGAGCCACACAGCTGTGTGAGTTTAGCTCACGGTTGAGGTGAGGCCACACACAGTTGAAAAAAAAATACACTCCTTTTTATGCTTAAACACACACTGCGAAAGCTTTAACATGCAGCTAGACCTACATTTCCGCTACATTATTGACAACATAATACAGTGTGAAGCTGGCTTCTCATAAGAATTGTATTGTGTATTTCTCATCATAGCGAGATGGGACTGAAGTTACAGTATATGAATAATAAGCATCAGCAGTGGGAGGCGAAGATAACAGCGGGCCCTTCAGGGGCTAAATGGACAGCAATATGGCAATGAAAGTGAATTCTGGCTACATAGAGGCCAGTTTGATGCTCACTGCTGGCAACATGTAAGTCTGATGTTTGGTTCTTCGCTTCTGTGTCTATGAGCAAAACACAGAAGTATCACCTAACCCAGGGGAATAAAGAATTGATGACCTGCACTTTGACTTCTTACTACTTATTTTCTGCTTGTATGTGTATGTTTAGATAAAGGATAAATCAGAAAGCCAGAATCTTAAAATGACTGTGACAAGTATTTCCACGAGCACCTGCGACACAGAAAGAACTATGTCTATTTTACTTTTACATTTTGATAAACATTTTTGATATATATACTATACACACAAGGAGACTATCATAAGAGTTGAGGAGCCAACAGTAATAACAGATAAAGGCTTATGGAGCAGAGAAAATGGGTATTGTGTTGTGCCCTGGGGCCTGACTGTTAAACCTTACACAGGACCACAACAGTCACATGACAAACAATGCTTCCACAAGAATTTAATCTATAACATATTCCTTCAAAACTGATTAAGAAGAGAAAAAACAACCTGAACTCCTGAACAAGAAAAGGGAACAACCTAAACCTGAACGAGAAAAGGGAATTTTTAGCATGCAAATTGATAACGTTGACTAGAAGAAGAAAAAAACTAAGCATGCTGGTCAAACCTTAAAGGAAAAGTCTGGGTAAAAATTTAAATGTCGCCACCCTAGGTCATCCAAGTTTTAGATGAGTTTGTTTCTTCATCAGATTTTGAGAATTTGAAGATTACATCACTTGTTCTATGCAGTGAATGGGTGCCGTCAGAATCAGAGTCCAAACAGCTCATAAAAACATCACAATAATCAGCAAATAATCCACATGACTCCAGTCCATCAATAAACATCTTGTGAACAAAATGCATGTTTATATATAATAAATAAAATCCATCAAGATGTTCTTAACTTTAAACTGTTGCTTCTAACCAAAATAGTCCACAATCCAAAATAATGCTTCCTCCACTGAAAAAGTACATGCCCAGTTGTCCTCTCACATCAATTTCAGTTTAGATGGTGCTTGATCCGTGCATATTTCTCACTTGATTCAGACTAGATTATTTTTCATGACTTTTTTTTGCCACTCACGTTGTCAAATACAATGTTCTTCTTTACACCCCACAAGGCAGGATGCAGAGCCCACAGGTGAGGGTCTACAATGTTACTTGTGTATCATGTGTTCGGTCAAACACAGGAACATCTGTATAAAGTGTTTTGGCAACCATGATAACAGAACCCCCCTTCTCTCCACGGCCAGTTTTAGTCAATGGGCATCCATCACTGATGCTAACAGCTCTGATTAAAAATACATCAACTGCAACTGGCCTCCTGATGGCACTGCTTCATAGCGAGCATAATTAGAGGATGGGGAACTGTGATGATGAAGGGCAATGCACACCTGCTCTCCGTTAAATCACGCTTCTGTTGGTGAAGCTTGCATATTTCACCCCCGCAAATTAATTAATACCAAATTATGGATGGGACACCTTATTTATTTATGGTCGGAGTTGTCTAAAGACAGCAAACATACCCCTCGTTTCCTTTCTCCTCACTTTCTTGGTTGTTCTCATATCAACTTGTGAAGGGTCGGTTGTGTTTAATATCGTTAAATACAACATATTAAATTTAATAGATTGAACTTAAAATTAAGGTAAAAAACTGCATTTCATTACCTGAAATAATGTTAATATATCAAATGTATTTAATTATACTAAAATTGGTTGTACCCTTATAATATACCAACAACCACTTTAAAAACACAGATGATAAAGAGAAAGCCACATGATGCATCGAAGTACATCACAAGTAGCTTTTCCACAAACTGAGGTAAATAGTAATATATATATATATATATATATATATATATATATATATATATATATATCGTTTTAAAATAAAAATATTAGATATAATAAAATATTAGATAATGAATGATTGTCTTTTCAGGGTTTGCATAGGAATTAATGTGTATATTGTGTGTATATTGTATATTGTACAATGGTCTTGTCAATGTAAACACCTTGAGTCCAACACAAATTTCCCCTTTGGGGACAATAAAATGTATTTAATTTAATTTCATATATATATATATATATATATATATATATATATATATATATATATATATATACAGTACATTGCAGCCTATTTTTACTTATTTTAGAGGGTGACTTAAAGACAGTTTCTTCATGCCTCGGGTAGTATCCGGTCATGTTATTTTTTTTGAGCTATGCACTACATGTTTAAGGATGAAAGAAAATGTCTGTCAGAAAATTACCAGTGTCCATTTGCATGTTTCTACAAAGATTTGTTTCTTACAGTGTAGGCTATACGTGAAACAGAACAGCTTTTTTAGGCTACTGATAAGATTGGAGTTTTCATGCTATTATTTCATGGCATTTAAGTGTAATACATTTCACAAAAATGCTTAAAAGGTTTTTTTGTTGTTGTAAAGATCAAGACCGCAAGCGTCTTGAGCTCCTTCAAGATTCTCTCACAAACAAATGCGCACGTTTTTCTCCCTTGTGTGTACGACAACTTGCTGATGTAGAAAATTCACTGAACTAACACTCACGGTGTTGCGTCCAGCCTCACCCAATTTGCACCTTTGCCTCTCCTGTCAGCGCCAATGCGTTCCCTTTGGCGACAGCACCATGTCAACTGCCAACTCCCCACGAACCAACTGAAACCAAGTGGTCTACAAGATGTCACAAACAAGCGCGCGCGCACACACACACACACGCACATGCACGCACACACACACACACACACACACACACACACACACACACACACACACACACACACACACACACACACACACACACACACACACACACAGATGTGATCTTAAAATCTTAAATTCCAAAGAATCAAATCTCGTAAACATCTCGATAGCCAATACAACATGGATAATATCAACTAGTCAACTATTCCTTATCCCAACCTCCCCTATGCAATTACAACTCATTTGAATCTCATGCGATTACTGTAATAGCTCCTATAAAACTCCAGATCGTGGTAATTTACCGTCCCCCTGGCCAAATTATAGCCCCCTTTCTAGAGGAGCTGGACGGGTTGCTGTCCTCTTTCATGGAGGATGGCACTCCAATCTAAGTCTTTGGTGATTTCAACATTCATCTAGAAAAGCCTTATGCTACAGACTTTCATTCACTCCTAGCTTCCTTTGATCTCAAACGCCTTACCACTACTAGCACTCACAAATCAGGCAACCAACTTGATTTAATTTACACACGCGATTGTACTGCAGATAACATTCTGGTACAACCACTACATATCTCTGACCATTCCTTCGTTAAATTTACATTGCACTTTGCCACCCGGGTGCCACCAACCCCCTTACCAGTTACCTTTAGGCGAAACCTACGCTCCCTTTCTCCCTCCCATCTTTCCTCTGTAGTATCCTCCTCTCTTCCCTCACCTACCTATTTCTCATCTCTGGATGTGAATGCAGCTACTGACACTTTATGCTCTACCTTAACCTCTTGTCTAGACGACATTTGTCCTCTCTCCTCCAGGCCAGCACGAACTGCCCCTTCTAACCCCTGGTTATCTGATGTTCTTCGTGTACATCGGACCAGACTCCGAGCGGCAGAGAGAAAATGGCAAAAATCAAACGATCCGTCGGACCTGAGTATGTATCAATCGTTGCTTTCATCTTTCTCCACAGAAGTCCACACTGCCAAATCGTCACATTTCCATAACAAGATCAACAGTGCTCCAGATATGCGTAATCTCTTCAGAACATTTAATTCTCTCCTTTGTCCCCCTCCACCACCTCCTACCACTTCTATAACAGCTGATGACTTTGCAACTTTTTTTACAGACCAAACTAAAACAATCAGTAGTCAGTTTTCACCTTCACTCACACAGGACCTCCAACCAACTAGATCCACTGCTCAAACTCCCATCTTCTCCTTCTGTCCCCTCACTGAGGCGGAAGTATCCAAGCTTCTCCTCTCCAGCCATCCTACAACATGTCCTCTAGACCCAATCTCCTCGCACCTTCTCCAAGCAATCTCTCCCACACTCTTACCAGCACTCACACACATCATCAACACATCTCTCCTCACAGGCATCTTCCCCACTGCATTCAAGCAGGCTCGGGTTACCCCACTGCTCAAAAAACCTACATTAAACACTTCTCTTATAGAAAACTACAGACCTGTCTCTCTCCTTCCATTCATAGCCAAAACACTCGAACGAGTTGTCTTCAACCAGGTCTCATTGTTTCTTTCACAGAACAACAAACTGGATGCTAAACAGTCAGGTTTCAGAAGTGGCCATTCAACTGAGACTGCGCTACTTTCAGTCACTGAAGCCCTGCGAATTGCAAAAGCCGATTCCAAATCATCAGTCCTCATTCTGCTGGATCTGTCTGCCGCTTTTGACACTGTCAATCATCAGATCCTCCTGTCCACCCTCTCATCACTGGACATCACTGGGATTCCACTTCGCTGGTTTGAATCCTATCTCACTGGTCGGTCTTTCAAGGTGGCCTGGGGAGGGGAGTTATCCAAAGCACATCAATTGGTCATCGGGGTTCCCCAGGGCTCGGTTCTTGGACCCCTCCTCTTCTCCACATACACTACATCACGGGGTCCCATCATACAGGCACATGGTTTCTCCTCCCATTTCTACGCTGATGACACACAGCTCTATCTCTCATTTCGACCAGATGATCCAACGGTAGCTGCACGGATCTCAGGCTGCTTGGCAGACATCTCGGCATGGATGAAAGAACATCACCTACAGCTTAACCTGGCAAAGACTGAGCTTCTTGTCCTCCCTGCCACTCCAACTCTACAGCATGATTTCACGATTCAGTTAGGTTCATCAACAATTACCCCATCAGCTTCGGTCAGAAATCTTGGTGTAATCTTTGATGATCAGCTGACCTTCAAAGAGCACATTGCAAAGACTGCTCGATCTTGCAGGTTTGCACTTCACAACATCAGAAAGATCAGGCCCTTTCTGACAGAGCATGCTGCACAACTTCTTGTCCAGGCCCTGGTCATTTCTAGGCTGGACTACTGCAATGCTCTTCTGGCTGGACTTCCATCAAACACAATCAAACCTCTACAAATGATTCAGAATGCAGCGGCACGACTGGTCTTCAACGAGCCCAAAAGAGCACATGTTACACCTCTCTTTGTCTCCTTGCACTGGCTACCAGTTGCAGCTCGTATCAAGTTCAAGACACTGATGATTCTATATAGAACAACCACAGGTTCAGCACCCTCCTACTTCCACTCACTATTACAAATCTACATCCCCTCCAGCAGTCTGAGATCTGCTAGTGAGCGACGCCTCGTGGTACCATCACAGAGAGGCTCAAAATCACTCTCCAGAACATTCTCGTTCACTATTCCTGGCTGGTGGAATGATCTTCCCACCCCCATCCGGAATGCTGGATCCCTGTCAATCTTCAAGCAACAACTGAAAACTCATCTCTTTCAACACTACTTAACTTCATCATAAAAAAAAATAATTTAAAAAAATAAATAATAATATTTCCCTTTTTCTATATCTTCATCTTTCTCTTTATCTTTCTCTCCTTCCCTTGCTAGCTTGTATTTATTTGAACAATGCCTAAGACTTGGTGTTAGGGACACTTCCTCTGTTTGTTTGCCTCTTCAAGATTAATCGCTTTATGTATTCCCCAATTGTAAGTCGCTTTGGATAAAAGCGTCTGCAAAATGACTAAATGTAAAATGTATATGTTATCGTTGAAGTCTGTTTGTTTAAATATCTTAACGAGATTAATTAAGGAATTGAAGTGTTTGGTAGTCGCAGTTAATTGAAGCGGATGTTTTTTTTTTTTTAAAGCATGCAGCGATTACAGCTGACAAACAGGTCTGTTGGCTTTTTAGGAGCATGGCACTTAATGGTATCAGAACTCATTGCATTACATTTTTTCCCCCCTATTCACGCTTACCTAACTCGTTAGGCTTTTTTCCACTTGAGTTTTAATTATTTTTCATTGACTGAATTATATGGGGAATAAGAGACAGTCTGTCAGATGATCTGGAGAGAGATTCATTCTGACAAACTGCCTTGACATCATTGTGCACAGAAGTGTCATGTCTTAAAATATTAGACAAACTCCACAGGGTTTGGAAATTGGCTGCAGAGTTATATACACTGTAAAAAGCAAACTGCAATTGTTAATTTATACCTATACTATTATGTATACATGATATGACACATACAAAATAATTTTGATGGTATAAATGAAGCCTATATTTTGGTTCTGTGATGATAAATAAACAATTAAACCAGTTAAACCAGTTTGAATTAAACCAGTTTATTCAGACGTTACCATTCTCAGGTTAGCATTTTTTTTTCAGTGTACAAAGCTATTTGAACTTGGCATAGCTTCTTTCTCTTGAATACATTTTATATCAACTGATTTCCTAAAGTATTTCCAGGGATGTGTGCATATCAGTGTCAGAAATTAACCAGGGCTCTGGGCCAAAATGCTAAATAATTTATATATTTAAAATATGGGGACAAAAAAAGTGAATTGGTGAATACTTCTTTGAGATCTATTATCTAACATTCAAAGTGAGCAATATCACACTTGTAACCATGCACTCATCAGCCATAGGTATAATCACAGCCGTGTTGATATAGAGTGATCAACACCAAATGAAAAAAACAGCTTTGTGATCATTTTGCTTATTTATTTAAACCTTAAATAATTACATTGCATAAGTATTCATAGCCTTTTCTAGGACACATGATATTTAGCCCAGGATCATTCCAGTTTCGGTGGATCATCTTTGAGATGTTTCTGCACTTTGATTGGAGTAAACCTGTGGCAAAATTCAATTGATTGAACATTATGGAAAGGCACACACCTGGTATATAATGCCTAACAGTTGAAAATGCATATCTGAGCAAAAACCAAGACATGAGGTCAAAGGAATGGCCTGCAGAGCTGAGAGGCAGAATTATGTTGAGAAACAGATCAGGGGAAGACAAAAAAAAAATTCTGTGGCATTAAAGGTTTACAGGAGCATGCCGCCTTCATAATCCTTAATGGAAGAAGTTTGGAACAACCTCTTAAAAGAGCTGGCTTCCTGGCAAAACTGAGCAATTGGAAGAGAAGCCTTGGTTAATAAAGTGGTGATCTAGAAGCTGGTGGTCACTCTGGTTGAGCTCCATGACCATCAGATGGGAGAAACTTACAGAAGGACAAACATCACTGCAACACTCAACCAATCTAGGCTTTATGGCAGATTGGCCAGCCTCTGCTTAGAGTGCTCAGAACCTCAAACTATAGGCAGAAGATTCACCTTCCAGCAGAACAATGACCCCAAGCAAACGGTTAAGAGAATGCTAGAGTGTCTTATAAACAACTCTGTAAATGCCCTTGGGTAGCCCAGCCAGAGCTCGGACCCAATCAATCTTTTCTGGAGAAACCTGAAAATTATCGTGAGAGGATCTGCAGAGAAAAATGGCAGAAAATCCTCAAATGCAGATATGCGAAGTTTGTCGCATCATATCCAAAAAGACTTGAGACTGTTATCACTGCCAAAGGTGCTTCAAATAAATACTGTGTTAAGGGTATAAATAGTTGCACTTATTACAGTTTCTCCATTTTAATAAGTTTGAGAAGTTATCATAGATTATTTTTGTATTTGTCATTATAGTGTATGAAGTGGAAAACCTTTTTTTTTTTAAAGCAGTTTAATATAAGGCTGCAATAAAACAAAATGTAAAAAAATGAAGAGGTATGAATACTTTTACAAGGCAATGTATGTGCTATGGTCGGTACAAGGCTACAGTGGTTAAAAGCCTTACACCAGGGCACAGGCTTATATCTTTTGTCATAGCTATCTCACTCAGTAAAACAATCAATAAGGCTCATAATTCATGTATTTGGAACTCCCTTGAGCTATTTAAAGTAGAGACCATGGCAATTGATGCATTTCATTCTTTCTCTTGGATGTGAAGAAAGACATTAAATGATGGAAAGGAATAGCAAGAAAATGAATAAGAAAACAGAATAAGAAAAGCAGAGGAAAAATATTGGGACTGCATTCAAAGCTTCACTGTCTGGCGGGTGACTGTCACTCTTTATTAGAGGGCGGCGAGAAGTGTAGCTCGCAGGTACAGTGGGAGGGAATGAAGGATAGCAAGAGGAAGGGGTGGCAGCTGTGGAACAATGACAGGGTCTGTGTCCAAGGCTCCTCAGGCAAAACACCAGTTTTCCTACTGCTGTGAATTCATCTCACTCTATCCTGTGGATAGAGAGAGAGAGATAGAGAGGTGGAGGTCACTGCCAATCATACGTGCTGTCCATCACACTGGATGCTGTGTTCACAGAGGCAATTAAATGTACTTTGCCACTGCCACATATTTATTTACTCACTATGAATTAAACTGAGTATTCAGTTATGTTTGTGAAAAGCATGTAATTACTTCAGTTTACAAAAACTGTTTTCAGTTTACAAAGTTTCAGTCTGTCCTAAACAAACTGACACAAACTGACACAACTAAGGGGCTTGTGATTGAAAAACTAAAAACTGCTTCTCTGTAAAATGTGTTTTTCCGTTTTCCATCTAATTCTCTGCAGTTCAAAGAGGTTTCCATTATATATGTACACAGTGGTGGCCAACATTATTAGAGCACTAGTATTTTCACCAGCTAAAAAAATGTTTTTTAGTCATTATGTCTATACTTTGCTGAACTGTAAAAAAAAAAAAAAAAAGTTTCAATTTTAATTTAAAAATTAGTGTTTCAACTAATTATTATTTAGTAACTAATTCCACAGCAATTTTACATTCACTCAATTTCTCTCTATAAAGTGTTATCTGAATTGTCAATTTTTAGTTGGTTCAACCTTTACTGAACTAGTTTTATAGTTCATTCAGCTAAAAATATTTTAATTGGTCAAACATTTTGAAAACTACAGCAAATTATGTCAATTAAAATTTAACCATTTACTCCATGTGTTTTATATGTTACCTATAAGAACACACATGCCAGTGTTTAGTGCCTTAGAAGAACTGAGTGGGTTGCATCTGAAAATTAGCAATTATGTCAAAACACCAATGAAACATTTGGCCACACCCTGATGGATAAAGAAAAGTATAATTTATCTAAAAAAATGAAATGATGACTTTTTAATCAGTTATTACATAACGATATCAGTTAATGAAATTTGTGATGAAACAGAAGTTGCACATTTTTTTGGCACACACAAAAAAATCTCATAATCCATCGCACAGCACAGCATTGAGGTTGACTGTGTTCAGTTGCTGCAAGGATTTAACAGAACATGTACATTTCACATTATAGGTCTATGTTAAACAGCATAAAAATAATATCAAAATATAATGGTCCTGCCTTGTTGATAAATACCAATGGTATTGTTTTACAAATTGATTGATCAATTATACCAAATCCAATGTTTACTGAGCCGCAGTCTTTCCCAGTGCACGAACTCCTGTGCACAGCATACTGATTCTTTACCTGCCTGACTGACTGTTATGTGAAAGAATTCAGTTAGTTTTCAGTCATTTTCGTTCAGAACAACGAACTCTCCTTCCAAAGTGCAATTCACAAGACCAGAAACGCAGTTGGAATTCACCCCGTTTGAAAAGAGCGTTATTTCAGCATGGCTGGTTGTTAGTCAAGTTTAATGTCATCTTTTGACTTCACAGGCTAATTGCAAAAGTTTGCACTTGCTGTTTGATTTTTTGTTTTTAAGATCTTGGGATCTTTCTGACCCTAAGACTCAACTAATCTCAGCAATTATCCAGCTGTGATGCTTTAAGATGATTTGGCCTTGACACACGTCCACTTCCAGGCAGATTTGTAACATATTTAGTTGATTTGAACCTCTTAATTATTGACCTGATGGTAGAAATGGGGATTTTCAATGCTTAATAGCTTTTTTCTTACAGACAATTTCTATTTTGTGAAGTTCAACACTCTTGTTCTGCACATCAGAACTATATTCTTAGGTTTTACTCCTTGTGATGGATGATTAAGTGAATTTGGCCTTTGTGTTCCTCATATTTATAATCCTGTGTAACAGGAAGTCATGGCTGGATAATTTCATGCTCCTAGTCACCCTGATCTGCTAATTTGTTTTTAAAATATGAATGGGAATATACTTCAGAGGTATTTTACTCATAGGAATTTTTAGGGGTGCCAATAATTGTGGCCAACATGCATTGGAGAAAAAACATATATTTCATCATGAGATTTTCTCCCCACTTTAAATTTTTACTTCAATGAAAGGTTAGAATTGTTGTGAATTTTTTGAATGAAAGATCAAAAAGATCAACGAAAGAGGGGCCATTGAAAACTGTATGTAATATATACAGTACCCATGTGTGTGTGTTATCTTTCCATTAGGAACAAAGTGTTATGTGTTTGTGTAGTGACTTGTACAGATTAATCAAGTAAACACCAGTGTGGCTTGTGCTACACAAACACAACTCACACACACTTTATTGGTCAGGTCAAACACAATCACAGCTCAGCCACACGAGGTTGGCTAATTATGGGTGGCAGCTGGCAGTAAGGGCTTCCTTTAGGGGCCGGGTCCATGCATGAGTTGTGTATGTGTTCAAACACCATGGATGAAGTATAAATCTTGCTCTACTGTCTAGTATGAGCTGTGTGATAGCCCCTAATTTCAAGACAGTTGAAGATGGAAATGCAGAGTTGAATTAACAAGGGGGATGAGACATTAAATGAACCTGATGTAACTCGGCTCCTCTCGACATGCAGGGATGAACCAGATGCAGTTGCGTGTTCCTACATGGTGTATGCATTGCTTATGATTCTAGTTTTGAAATATGTTTCACATAGTTTGTTTAGAAATGTATCCACTATGAAGCCCCACTTGGTGTCAATTTATTTGATGGAAAATTAAATTACTTAGAAAAGAGAATATTTCAGCCACACATTGGATTTTCTGTAAATTGGACAGCACAACGACAAAAAGTAATTTCCATGAAAATCAATATTAATATCTGTCTGTGAGGCAAGAACATTAAACTGTCACCCATAACCTACTGTTGGTGGAATATGAAAGGAGGAACGCTTGGAGAAATAAAGGAAACATTCATCAGACTAATTTTGTCTGCAAGCAAACAGCATCCTTTTCATCGACTGAAAAATCAAAAGAAGGAGAAAATGCATTCAATCTGGCAGATCTAAATGGGATATATCCAACGAGATGGCCTATATTTTGAAACCCGCTGATATAACAGAATGAGAAGCTCAGAATTGTGAAGCTTGTAAAGAGAAGTAACATTTCCTGAAGCAGTTATAGTGAACAGAAAAAAATGAATGGGTGTTTAAAATAAGTGAAATATCACCCTGTTATTTCCACCACTGAGTCCGACAGGACATATACAAAAAGTAGGCAATTTTCTCATGTCAAATTGTCTCCCTGCCCGGTTTAAAAGCATCTGATATGCTCGTTGGATATATCGATCCACTTCATCCTAGCAGAATGAGATGCAAATAGCCATGTCCCCATCTGTAGCAACCATAATCATGATATAATAGTTTCTTCCAGACTCAATATCTGATATGGATATGATGACATAATTTGTACGATGTCCCATTACGCCAAGTTGCAGTTTTTTTTTTTTAACTGTCCTGGTATTTCATATTTGGTAAGACAGTACAAGAGAACCATGCTTTTTAAAAGTATGTATCAAATATACCAGATATGAGACTTAAAAATATACTTAAAAAAAGATCTCTGATTTTCAGCACCATGGACAGCACTCTTGTACAGCAGAAAAGGTTGTAGAAGTTTTATTGCTTTATAATGACAAATGCACTACTCGCCTACTGTGCGTGTGCTTGTGTCCACATAAAACCAGATCAAATAAATCTTAATATGACTTTATAAATGTCAAAGGGTGAACTAAAAACCCTCTTCAGGAGCCACTGAGTCAGGCTGGTTGGCTGATTGGTTAAGGATGGTGGATGTGGGCCAGGTCACAGAGGCTCAGTGGCTGTTCGCCTGCAGGACTCTAGTCTCTGATGAGAGGGACATGTCACATGTTGTTTCTTCATCTGGCCGACAGACCACACATTTTTTTGAACACAGACATAGAGCCAGTGAGAGATGTTCCCAGCTGTCTTAGTCAACAAGCCTGTGCAGAGCAACACATCTGAGCCTATTTATAGAACAAAAACGGATGCTACTTGTATAAGCATTAAGAGATACAGATTTTGTATGCAGAATGTCTGATTTCTAGATATTTAAGAAGACATGACCAGAGGTGCTGACCAATCCGCACTAAAAACAAAAACAAAAAACAAACAAAAAAGATAACCTGCAGTTGTTACTTTAAGGAGACATGTCTACATGATTTACTTATACAAAGTAGCTTTGGCAATTAGGTCAATAGAGCGATATTAAATCATATTTTGCCTTAAATAAAACCAGTTAATTTGGATGTTACCATTTGTTTAAGAGCAATACCAAATATGCTAATAAGTGTTTTCAACAAAGCATATAAGAATTTTATATATAAAAAAAGAACAGAAAAAAATAGAACTGTTAATACAATAAAACAAGTAGCACATGCGATATGCTGGTGAAAAACAGTATTTTCTTTTCTCAATGCGTATGTCAATACTAAGAGTAATAACAATAAAGTGAAAATTGAACTTGAAATGATACTACTCTCCCAAATATCTCCTGAAATGTCCTAAATATAAAGTGATTTTATTTATTATAAATTGATTATTTAAATATAAATTGATTTATTGATTTATTAAGTCAAAAATAGTATTAATGTTACAGAATGTATCTAAATGCATGAGGTCACACCAACAAAATGACATTTAAGGGTTAGACATTTAATGCAGTACCAATTTCAGGTTACCACTTTTTATAGTGTTATGGACATAAAGTAGAGGACACTGTAAGGTTTTGTGTAAAGCACATTAGAAGTCATTGGGTACTTTGGCAAGACAAATAAGAGAGGCCAACAGCATCAGAATAGAAAATAAATAAACAAACAAATAATAGACATATAAGAATTGCCATCACAAACACACTGGAGTTCTAAAGAGGTGTGATTACACAAAATGGTGTGAATAAAATTAAATGAAGTGAAAGGAAAATTAGAATGAGAGGAAAAATGGGAGAAAATGTTATTAGAGAAAAAACAGATGGCCAAATTCAGCATACCCTGGGGGATAAAGGGGACAATTCACTGCACCTATGGTTATGAGTGCCAGGGAGCTTTTTATTAAGTGTGTGCATGTGTACGTGCATGTGGGGCTACATTATGTCTTAGTCTAAGATAAAGACATTCCAGAAAGTGAGCTCACGCTACATGAATGATGATGTCATAAAAAAGGTTGAAAGATAACACCAATGAATGCATACTGTCCTACCAAGGTATACACATTGCACACACAGAGCACTCTCAGATGACAGGCAGTGAGTGGAAATGAAGGATTTGGGGTTCCATCCCGTTACATTATGCAGCAGATGGCGTGTAGGCCGAGCCAGGCCGGGGCAGTCCCAGAGGTAACACGCACACACATAGACACACTCACAGCATGGGAAGGGGAGCGGAAAAAAGCAGTATTGCCCCTGTCCAATGCTGTTCTTCTCTCTTACTCTCATATAGCTTGCTTCAGTCCTGTGTCTGGTTTAAGGCATCAGGCAGGCCTCTAAAACCCTTCTTCTCTTCTTCTCTTCTTGCGTTTCATCTTGAAGAGGCAAACAAACAGGAAGTGCTCGTAACACCAAGTCTCAGGCATTGTTCAAATAAGTACAAGCTAGCAAGGAAGGAGAGAAAAATAAAGAGATTTTGTTTTACGTCTAGGATGAAGTCAAGTAGTGTCGAAAGAGATGAGTTTTCAGTTGTTGCTTGAAGATTGACAGGGATCCAGAATTCCAGATAGGGGTGGGAAGATCATTCCACCAGCCAGGAATGGTCAACAACGAGAATGTTCTGGAGAGTGATTTTGAGCCTCTCTGTGATGGTACCACGAGGCGTCGCTCACTAGCAGATCTTAGACTTCTGGAGGGGATGTAGATTCGTAATAGTGAGTGGAAGTAGGTGGGTGCTGAGCCTGTGGTTGTTCTATATGCAAGCATCAGTGTCTTGAACTTGATGCGAGCTGCAACTGGTAGCCAGTAAAAGGAGATAAAGAGAGATGTAACATGGGCTCTTTTGGGCTCGTTGAAGACCAGTCGTGCTGCTGCATTCTGAATCATTTGTAGAGGTTTGATTGTGTTTGATGGAAATCCAGCCAGAAGAGCATTGCAATAGTCCAGCCTAGAAATGACAAGGGCCTGGACAAGAAGTTGTGCAGCATGCTCTGCCAGAAAGGGCCTGATCTTTCTGATGTTGTGTATTGCAAACCTGCAAGATCGAGCAGTCTTTGCAATGTGCTTTTTGAAGGTCAGCTGGTCATCAAAGATTACACCAAGATTTCTGACTGAAGCTGATGGGGTAATTGTTGATGAACCTAACTGAATCGTGAAGTCATGCTGTAGATTTGGAGTGGCAGGGAAGACAAGAAGCTCAGTCTTTGCCAGGTTGAGCTGTAGGTGATGTTCTTTCATCCATGCCGAGATGTCTGCCAGGCAGCCTGAGATCCATGCAGTTACCGTTGTCATCTGGTTCAAAAGAGAGATAGAGCTGTGTGTCATCAGCATAGCAATGGTAGAACAATGGTAGAATAAGCCATGTGCCTGTATGATGACATATTAAATGTATGTTTGTGGATTAAAGGAGGGGTCCAATAACCGACCCTGGGGAACGCCGATGACCAATTGATGTCTTGGATAACTCCCCTCCTCCAGGCCACCTTGAAAACCGACCAGTGAGATAGGATTCAAACCAGCGAAGTGGAAATCCAGTGATGTCCAGTGAAGAGAGGTGGACAGGAGGTTATGATTGACAGTGTCAAAAGCGGCAGACAGATCCAGCAGAATGAGGTGTGATGATTTGTGTGGCTGTGTGCAATTGTGCAGGGCTGTGTGTGTGTGTGTGTAGTGCAGTGTGTGTGTGATGGTGTGTGTGTGTGTGTGACTGTTTAGTGTCCAGTTTGTTGTTGTGTGAAAGAAACAATGCCTAAGACTTGGTGTTAGGGACACTTCCTCTGTTTGTTTGCCTCTTCAAGATTAATCGCTTTATGTATTCCCCAATTGTAAGTCGCTTTGGATAAAAGCGTCTGCAAAATGACTAAATGTAAAATGTATATGTTATCGTTGAAGTCTGTTTGTTTAAATATCTTAACGAGATTAATTAAGGAATTGAAGTGTTTGGTAGTCGCAGTTAATTGAAGCGGATGTTTTTTTTTTTTTTAAAGCATGCAGCGATTACAGCTGACAAACAGGTCTGTTGGCTTTTTAGGAGCATGGCACTTAATGGTATCAGAACTCATTGCATTACATTTTTTCCCCCCTATTCACGCTTACCTAACTCGTTAGGCTTTTTTCCACTTGAGTTTTAATTATTTTTCATTGACTGAATTATATGGGGAATAAGAGACAGTCTGTCAGATGATCTGGAGAGAGATTCATTCTGACAAACTGCCTTGACATCATTGTGCACAGAAGTGTCATGTCTTAAAATATTAGACAAACTCCACAGGGTTTGGAAATTGGCTGCAGAGTTATATACACTGTAAAAAGCAAACTGCAATTGTTAATTTATACCTATACTATTATGTATACATGATATGACACATACAAAATAATTTTGATGGTATAAATGAAGCCTATATTTTGGTTCTGTGATGATAAATAAACAATTAAACCAGTTAAACCAGTTTGAATTAAACCAGTTTATTCAGACGTTACCATTCTCAGGTTAGCATTTTTTTTTCAGTGTACAAAGCTATTTGAACTTGGCATAGCTTCTTTCTCTTGAATACATTTTATATCAACTGATTTCCTAAAGTATTTCCAGGGATGTGTGCATATCAGTGTCAGAAATTAACCAGGGCTCTGGGCCAAAATGCTAAATAATTTATATATTTAAAATATGGGGACAAAAAAAGTGAATTGGTGAATACTTCTTTGAGATCTATTATCTAACATTCAAAGTGAGCAATATCACACTTGTAACCATGCACTCATCAGCCATAGGTATAATCACAGCCGTGTTGATATAGAGTGATCAACACCAAATGAAAAAAACAGCTTTGTGATCATTTTGCTTATTTATTTAAACCTTAAATAATTACATTGCATAAGTATTCATAGCCTTTTCTAGGACACATGATATTTAGCCCAGGATCATTCCAGTTTCGGTGGATCATCTTTGAGATGTTTCTGCACTTTGATTGGAGTAAACCTGTGGCAAAATTCAATTGATTGAACATTATGGAAAGGCACACACCTGGTATATAATGCCTAACAGTTGAAAATGCATATCTGAGCAAAAACCAAGACATGAGGTCAAAGGAATGGCCTGCAGAGCTGAGAGGCAGAATTATGTTGAGAAACAGATCAGGGGAAGACAAAAAAAAAATTCTGTGGCATTAAAGGTTTACAGGAGCATGCCGCCTTCATAATCCTTAATGGAAGAAGTTTGGAACAACCTCTTAAAAGAGCTGGCTTCCTGGCAAAACTGAGCAATTGGAAGAGAAGCCTTGGTTAATAAAGTGGTGATCTAGAAGCTGGTGGTCACTCTGGTTGAGCTCCATGACCATCAGATGGGAGAAACTTACAGAAGGACAAACATCACTGCAACACTCAACCAATCTAGGCTTTATGGCAGATTGGCCAGCCTCTGCTTAGAGTGCTCAGAACCTCAAACTATAGGCAGAAGATTCACCTTCCAGCAGAACAATGACCCCAAGCAAACGGTTAAGAGAATGCTAGAGTGTCTTATAAACAACTCTGTAAATGCCCTTGGGTAGCCCAGCCAGAGCTCGGACCCAATCAATCTTTTCTGGAGAAACCTGAAAATTATCGTGAGAGGATCTGCAGAGAAAAATGGCAGAAAATCCTCAAATGCAGATATGCGAAGTTTGTCGCATCATATCCAAAAAGACTTGAGACTGTTATCACTGCCAAAGGTGCTTCAAATAAATACTGTGTTAAGGGTATAAATAGTTGCACTTATTACAGTTTCTCCATTTTAATAAGTTTGAGAAGTTATCATAGATTATTTTTGTATTTGTCATTATAGTGTATGAAGTGGAAAAGCTTTTTTTTTTTAAAGCAGTTTAATATAAGGCTGCAATAAAACAAAATGTAAAAAAATGAAGAGGTATGAATACTTTTACAAGGCAATGTATGTGCTATGGTCGGTACAAGGCTACAGTGGTTAAAAGCCTTACACCAGGGCACAGGCTTATATCTTTTGTCATAGCTATCTCACTCAGTAAAACAATCAATAAGGCTCATAATTCATGTATTTGGAACTCCCTTGAGCTATTTAAAGTAGAGACCATGGCAATTGATGCATTTAATTATTTCTCTTGGATGTGAAGAAAGATATTAAAATATGGAAAGGAATAGCAAGAAAATTAATAAGGAAACAGAATAAAAAAGCAGAGGAAGAACGTTGGGATTGCATTCAAAGCTTCACTGTCTGGCGGGTGACTGTCACTCTTTATTAGAGGTCGGCGAGAAGTGTAGCTCGCAGGTACAAAGGGAGGGAATGAAGGATAGCAAGAGGAAGGGGTGGCAGCTGTGGAACAATGACAGGGTCTGTGTCCAAGGCTCCTCAGGCAAACACCAGTTTTCCTACTGCTGTGAATTCATCTCACTCTCTCCTGTGGATAGAAAGAGAGAGATAGAGAGGTGGAGGTCACTGCCAATCATATGTGCTGTCCATCACACTGGATGCTGTGTTCACAGAGGCAATTAAATGTACTTTGCCACTGCCACATATTTATTTACTCACTATGAATTAAACTGAGTATTCAGTTATGTATGTGAAAAGCATGTAATTACTTCAGTATACAAAAAAAATGTTTTCAGTTTACAAAGATTCAGTCTGTCCTAAACAAACTGATACAAACTGACACAACTAAGGGGCTTGTGATTGAAAAACTAAAAACTGCTTCTCTGTAAAATGTGTTTTTCCGTTTTCCATCTAATTCTCTGCAGTTCAAAGAGGTTTCCATTATATATGTACACAGTGGTGGCCAACATTATTAGAGCACTAGTATTTTCACCAGCTAAAAAAATGTTTTTTAGTCATTATGTCTATACTTTGCTGAACTGTAAAAAAAAAAAAAAAAAAGTTTCAATTTTAATTTAAAAATTAGTGTTTCAACTAATTATTATTTAGTAACTAATTCCACAGCAATTTTACATTCACTCAATTTCTCTCTATAAAGTGTTATCTGAATTGTCAATTTTTAGTTGGTTCAACCTTTACTGAACTAGTTTTATAGTTCATTCAGCTAAAAATATTTTAATTGGTCAAACATTTTGAAAACTACAGCAAATTATGTCAATTAAAATTTAACCATTTACTCCATCATGCCAGTGTTTAGTGCCTTAGAAGAACTGAGTGGGTTGCATCTGAAAATTAGCAATTATGTCAAAACACCAATGAAACATTTGGCCACACCCTGATGGATAAAGAAAAGTATAATTTATCTAAAAAAATGAAATGATGACTTTTTAATCAGTTATTACATAACGATATCAGTTAATGAAATTTGTGATGAAACAGAAGTTGCACATTTTTTTGGCACACACAAAAAAATCTCATAATCCATCGCACAGCACAGCATTGAGGTTGACTGTGTTCAGTTGCTGCAAGGATTTAACAGAACATGTACATTTCACATTATAGGTCTATGTTAAACAGCATAAAAATAATATCAAAATATAATGGTCCTGCCTTGTTGATAAATACCAATGGTATTGTTTTACAAATTGATTGATCAATTATACCAAATCCAATGTTTACTGAGCCGCAGTCTTTCCCAGTGCACGAACTCCTGTGCACAGCATACTGATTCTTTACCTGCCTGACTGACTGTTATGTGAAAGAATTCAGTTAGTTTTCAGTCATTCAACAACGAACTCTCCTTCCAAAGTGCAATTCACAAGACCAGAAACGCAGTTGGAATTCACCCCGTTTGAAAAGAGCGTTATTTCAGCATGGCTGGTTGTTAGTCAAGTTTAATGTCATCTTTTGACTTCACAGGCTAATTGCAAAAGTTTGCACTTGCTGTTTGATTTTTTGTTTTTAAGATCTTGGGATCTTTCTGACCCTAAGACTCAACTAATCTCAGCAATTATCCAGCTGTGATGCTTTAAGATGATTTGGCCTTGATACACGTCCACTTCCAGGCAGATTTGTAACATATTTAGTTGATTTGAACCTCTTAATTATTGACCTGATGGTAGAAATGGGGATTTTCAATGCTTAATAGCTTTTTTCTTACAGACAATTTCTATTTTGTGAAGTTCAACACTCTTGTTCTGCACATCAGAACTATATTCTTAGGTTTTACTCCTTGTGATGGATGATTAAGTGAATTTGGCCTTTGTGTTCCTCATATTTATAATCCTGTGTAACAGGAAGTCATGGCTGGATAATTTCATGCTCCTAGTCACCCTGATCTGCTAATTTGTTTTTAAAATATGAATGGGAATATACTTCAGAGGTATTTTACTCATAGGAATTTTTAGGGGTGCCAATAATTGTGGCCAACATGAATTGGAGAAAAAACATATATTTCATCATGAGATTTTCTCCCCACTTTAAATTTTTACTTCAATGAAAGGTTAGAATTGTTGTGAATTTTTTGAATGAAAGATCAAAAAGATCAACGAAAGAGGGGCCATTGAAAACTGTATGTAATATATACAGTACCCATGTGTGTGTGTTATCTTTCCATTAGGAACAAAGTGTTATGTGTTTGTGTAGTGACTTGTACAGATTAATCAAGTAAACACCAGTGTGGCTTGTGCTACACAAACACAACTCACACACACTTTATTGGTCAGGTCAAACACAATCACAGCTCAGCCACACGAGGTTGGCTAATTATGGGTGGCAGCTGGCAGTAAGGGCTTCCTTTAGGGGCCGGGTCCATGCATGAGTTGTGTATGTGTTCAAACACCATGGATGAAGTATAAATCTTGCTCTACTGTCTAGTATGAGCTGTGTGATAGCCCCTAATTTCAAGACAGTTGAAGATGGAAATGCAGAGTTGAATTAACAAGGGGGATGAGACATTAAATGAACCTGATGTAACTCGGCTCCTCTCGACATGCAGGGATGAACCAGATGCAGTTGCGTGTTCCTACATGGTGTATGCATTGCTTATGATTCTAGTTTTGAAATATGTTTCACATAGTTTGTTTAGAAATGTATCCACTATGAAGCCCCACTTGGTGTCAATTTATTTGATGGAAAATTAAATTACTTAGAAAAGAGAATATTTCAGCCACACATTGGATTTTCTGTAAATTGGACAGCACAACGACAAAAAGTAATTTCCATGAAAATCAATATTAATATCTGTCTGTGAGGCAAGAACATTAAACTGTCACCCATAACCTACTGTTGGTGGAATATGAAAGGAGGAACGCTTGGAGAAATAAAGGAAACATTCATCAGACTAATTTTGTCTGCAAGCAAACAGCATCCTTTTCATCGACTGAAAAATCAAAAGAAGGAGAAAATGCATTCAATCTGGCAGATCTAAATGGGATATATCCAACGAGATGGCCTATATTTTGAAACCCGCTGATATAACAGAATGAGAAGCTCAGAATTGTGAAGCTTGTAAAGAGAAGTAACATTTCCTGAAGCAGTTATAGTGAACAGAAAAAAAAATGAATGGGTGTTTAAAATAAGTGAAATATCACCCTGTTATTTCCACCACTGAGTCCGACAGGACATATACAAAAAGTAGGCAATTTTCTCATGTCAAATTGTCTCCCTGCCCGGTTTAAAAGCATCTGATATGCTCGTTGGATATATCGATCCACTTCATCCTAGCAGAATGAGATGCAAATAGCCATGTCCCCATCTGTAGCAACCATAATCATGATATAATAGTTTCTTCCAGACTCAATATCTGATATGGATATTATGACATAATTTGTACGATGTCCCATTACGCCAAGTTGCAGTTTTTTTTTTTTTTAACTGTCCTGGTATTTCATATTTGGTAAGACAGTACAAGAGAACCATGCTTTTTAAAAGTATGTATCAAATATACCAGATATGAGACTTAAAAATATACTTAAAAAAAGATCTCTGATTTTCAGCACCATGGACAGCACTCTTGTACAGCAGAAAAGGTTGTAGAAGTTTTATTGCTTTATAATGACAAATGCACTACTCGCCTACTGTGCGTGTGCTTGTGTCCACATAAAACCAGATCAAATAAATCTTAATATGACTTTATAAATGTCAAAGGGTGAACTAAAAACCCTCTTCAGGAGCCACTGAGTCAGGCTGGTTGGCTGATTGGTTAAGGATGGTGGATGTGGGCCAGGTCACAGAGGCTCAGTGGCTGTTCGCCTGCAGGACTCTAGTCTCTGATGAGAGGGACATGTCACATGTTGTTTCTTCATCTGGCCGACAGACCACACATTTTTTTGAACACAGACATAGAGCCAGTGAGAGATGTTCCCAGCTGTCTTAGTCAACAAGCCTGTGCAGAGCAACACATCTGAGCCTATTTATAGAACAAAAACGGATGCTACTTGTATAAGCATTAAGAGATACAGATTTTGTATGCAGAATGTCTGATTTCTAGATATTTAAGAAGACATGACCAGAGGTGCTGACCAATCCGCACTAAAAACAAAAACAAAAAACAAACAAAAAAGATAACCTGCAGTTGTTACTTTAAGGAGACATGTCTACATGATTTACTTATACAAAGTAGCTTTGGCAATTAGGTCAATAGAGCGATATTAAATCATATTTTGCCTTAAATAAAACCAGTTAATTTGGATGTTACCATTTGTTTAAGAGCAATACCAAATATGCTAATAAGTGTTTTCAACAAAGCATATAAGAATTTTATATATAAAAAAAGAACAGAAAAAAATAGAACTGTTAATACAATAAAACAAGTAGCACATGCGATATGCTGGTGAAAAACAGTATTTTCTTTTCTCAATGCGTATGTCAATACTAAGAGTAATAACAATAAAGTGAAAATTGAACTTGAAATGATACTACTCTCCCAAATATCTCCTGAAATGTCCTAAATATAAAGTGATTTTATTTATTATAAATTGATTATTTAAATATAAATTGATTTATTGATTTATTAAGTCAAAAATAGTATTAATGTTACAGAATGTATCTAAATGCATGAGGTCACACCAACAAAATGACATTTAAGGGTTAGACATTTAATGCAGTACCAATTTCAGGTTACCACTTTTTATAGTGTTATGGACATAAAGTAGAGGACACTGTAAGGTTTTGTGTAAAGCACATTAGAAGTCATTGGGTACTTTGGCAAGACAAATAAGAGAGGCCAACAGCATCAGAATAGAAAATAAATAAACAAACAAATAATAGACATATAAGAATTGCCATCACAAACACACTGGAGTTCTAAAGAGGTGTGATTACACAAAATGGTGTGAATAAAATTAAATGAAGTGAAAGGAAAATTAGAATGAGAGGAAAAATGGGAGAAAATGTTATTAGAGAAAAAACAGATGGCCAAATTCAGCATACCCTGGGGGATAAAGGGGACAATTCACTGCACCTATGGTTATGAGTGCCAGGGAGCTTTTTATTAAGTGTGTGCATGTGTACGTGCATGTGGGGCTACATTATGTCTTAGTCTAAGATAAAGACATTCCAGAAAGTGAGCTCACGCTACATGAATGATGATGTCATAAAAAAGGTTGAAAGATAACACCAATGAATGCATACTGTCCTACCAAGGTATACACATTGCACACACAGAGCACTCTCAGATGACAGGCAGTGAGTGGAAATGAAGGATTTGGGGTTCCATCCCGTTACATTATGCAGCAGATGGCGTGTAGGCCGAGCCAGGCCGGGGCAGTCCCAGAGGTAACACGCACACACATAGACACACTCACAGCATGGGAAGGGGAGCGGAAAAAAGCAGTATTGCCCCTGTCCAATGCTGTTCTTCTCTCTTACTCTCATATAGCTTGCTTCAGTCCTGTGTCTGGTTTAAGGCATCAGGCAGGCCTCTAAAACCCTTCTTCTCTTCTTCTCTTCTTGCGTTTCATCTTGAAGAGGCAAACAAACAGGAAGTGCTCGTAACACCAAGTCTCAGGCATTGTTCAAATAAGTACAAGCTAGCAAGGAAGGAGAGAAAAATAAAGAGATTTTGTTTTACGTCTAGGATGAAGTCAAGTAGTGTCGAAAGAGATGAGTTTTCAGTTGTTGCTTGAAGATTGACAGGGATCCAGAATTCCAGATAGGGGTGGGAAGATCATTCCACCAGCCAGGAATGGTCAACAACGAGAATGTTCTGGAGAGTGATTTTGAGCCTCTCTGTGATGGTACCACGAGGCGTCGCTCACTAGCAGATCTTAGACTTCTGGAGGGGATGTAGATTCGTAATAGTGAGTGGAAGTAGGTGGGTGCTGAGCCTGTGGTTGTTCTATATGCAAGCATCAGTGTCTTGAACTTGATGCGAGCTGCAACTGGTAGCCAGTAAAAGGAGATAAAGAGAGATGTAACATGGGCTCTTTTGGGCTCGTTGAAGACCAGTCGTGCTGCTGCATTCTGAATCATTTGTAGAGGTTTGATTGTGTTTGATGGAAATCCAGCCAGAAGAGCATTGCAATAGTCCAGCCTAGAAATGACAAGGGCCTGGACAAGAAGTTGTGCAGCATGCTCTGCCAGAAAGGGCCTGATCTTTCTGATGTTGTGTATTGCAAACCTGCAAGATCGAGCAGTCTTTGCAATGTGCTTTTTGAAGGTCAGCTGGTCATCAAAGATTACACCAAGATTTCTGACTGAAGCTGATGGGGTAATTGTTGATGAACCTAACTGAATCGTGAAGTCATGCTGTAGATTTGGAGTGGCAGGGAAGACAAGAAGCTCAGTCTTTGCCAGGTTGAGCTGTAGGTGATGTTCTTTCATCCATGCCGAGATGTCTGCCAGGCAGCCTGAGATCCATGCAGTTACCGTTGTCATCTGGTTCAAAAGAGAGATAGAGCTGTGTGTCATCAGCATAGCAATGGTAGAACAATGGTAGAATAAGCCATGTGCCTGTGCAATGCACATATTAAAAATGAACTTTTTGTTTATTAAACTGTTGTAATGCAATATCACATGCATAATCATGCTTTTTGTCTAAACATCAGCACAATTGTAAGTCATTTTGCCACTTGATGTCCATTGTAAACTCTGGGTGCTGAAGCAGTGCTAGTTATAAGATAACTCTCTTTCTCTCCTTCCCTTTCTTTTCACTCAGCTGGAGCTGCACCTGAGGACCACTGCAGAGGGCCATGACCCTGACCAACATGGAAAAGTGTGTGTGTGTGTGTGTGTGTGTGTGTGTGTGTGTGTGTGTGTGTGTGTGTGTGTGTGTGTGTGTGTGTGTGTGTGTGTGTGTGTGTGTGTGTGTGTGTGTGTGTGTGTGTGTGTGTGTGTGTGTGTGTGTGTGTGTGTGTGTGTGTGTGTGTGTGTGTGTGTGTGTGTGTGTGTGTGTGTGTGTGTGTGTGTGTGTGTGTGTGTGTGTGTGTGTGTGTGTGTGTGTGTGTGTGTGTGTGTGTGTGTGTGTGTGTGTGTGTGTGTGTGTGTGTGTGTGTGTGTGTGTGTGTGTGTGTGTGTGTGTGTGTGTGTGTGTGTGTGTGTGTGTGTGTGTGTGTGTGTGCGTGAGAGGGAGATCACTTGGACAAGGTGTGTGGGTTTGAAAAATGAAAACAGCAAGTGTATTCATGGGAGAGGGAGATATTTATAATTGCAGTCACCATCAGTATGTTCTGGTTGCTAGTTTTAGTATTATGTTGATTAGTGTCATAATGTTTATGATCATATTCGCTGTGCAAGTTCATTAGTGATGCTTGACTGATTATGGACCTCCTGTACCTGAGTCACGTGTTCACACAAACATAATGGACAAACATTTCAGTCTTACTTTCAGATGGGCTCATGTGGAGATATGTCTTTATCTGTGTGGATTCACAGCTTAGGAAACTGAAGACATGTTCCATAATGCTGCAGAATAGGAATTTATTTAAGTTAAACTGCAATATTGTTGCTGTCATTTGTCGGATCTGTTTATTTTATGCTAAACTTAAGCAGCACTATTACAACACTGTAATTACAGCGGCAGGCATAATTAGAACCAGTCTGGTCTTGACAGAGAAAGACCTCTATTCTGTCAAATTAGTTTACTGGATTCCCTGGTATTACAACAGTGTGAAAAATACCTTCAGCTTCCTCATTTACAAAAATGCTTTCAAGTGAACTCATTTTCAAAGCACAAACACAGAACACAACACACAGGGAAACTCTTTAAAGATTTATGTGACCATTTGTGAGGTAGTTCCATTTAGTTAGTGTAAATGTCACGGTATTATAAATCACTTTACTCATTTACCACAAAGCCAACTTCACACTCAGTAACCTATAATCAGTGCCAAGAGTCTGGATAGATCTTTCTAAATCAGGAGCTGATGAAAGAGCCAATTCACAATTCACAAGTTCATTAAAGCAAGAGACCCAAATCAAAACCCATCCAAAATGTCCTAACCACTTTGCACACTACCATGTGGTCATCTTGCCCCCTTGTCCCAATAGAAAAATAGATGCCAAGGGAGCAGCAAGCCACCCCTCCTCAAACCGCACATACTCTCTTGCTCACATGCCCCTTTGATTTAACCAAACCATCATGGCGGTTTGGCATGGCGATGAGTTTAATGAACCCATCAGCCAGCTGGAGCAAAAGGACAAGAGTCGGTTAAAGAGGAGTGAAGAGAGAGAGAAAGGGGTGACCCATTCTGCTACATGCATCTCAAGCCAAAGGGCCAGAATGATAAGAGGAGAGGAGAGCCAAGGGCAGGAGAGCGAGAGCAAGGGCATGGCAAAAGGAAAATTAATCTTTTGAGAAGCTACATATAGTGAAATGGGCCAAGAGTCAAGAAAAGGAAGAAGATAGACTTGGTAAAACAGGGCACACAAAGATATAAATTAGATAAATGTGAGGTAAACTAAAGGGCGATGCTAAAGAGGGGCTGTTTAAAATACCAGAGAATGTAGAAGGAAGTGAGAAATCATGGATTGTTGCATCCAGATGCTTAGACATTTGCACCCACCTGAATCACTAGCTGATTAATGGGGCCTCCAGACAGCACCACATATCCCATGCTTTGTATCTGAGATGTCTCCCCACTGATTCTGTTGGCTTTATTGTATGTGTAAATTGGTCATACTGTTGAATCAAACTTCACAATTAATCCAAATGTTTGGTAAACAGCAATGACCAGTTGTCTTGTAAAAAGCTGTCAACTAAGTAAATGAGGATGATGTGGCACACAGGCGCTAGAGACGCTTGTGGATGTTAATATACCTCACAGTGCCTCTCTCTTTGTGCATTGCACTTTGTGTGCATTTGTGTGTGTGTGTGGGGTCCCTGCTGAGACTACAGATGGTAGAAAGTGCTGGCTAGGGCCATGGTGATGGTCACATTCTCACATTGGACCACAGGCCCCCTGTTCTCACACCTACACCTCCTGTTCGCTACTGGCCAGCTCCACTGTCCTTACCACAGCCTGCTACCCCTGTAAACGCCAAGCCAGAAGCGGTGAATATGGCAAAGGATGTGCCAATCTATTATAACACACATGCACAACACATGGTTATGTGGCTTGAATTACAACTATAGTTGCCATATAAGATGCAGTGTGGAAGTGCATTGGAAACCTCAGTTTAAAATAGGGCCACTAACAGCTTTTGATTTTATGCATAGATTAGTTTCACTTTATTTAAACCAACAATTAAACTTACATTTTCAAGTTTAGTGGGTTGAAATTCTTTACAGTGTACCAATTATTTGAATAGGATAACACATTCTTAGTAAAGTGAATTCAAAACTTTTCTGAATCAGATTTGGGATATACTGTATCTCATTGACCTCATGTGACACCCAAGCACATGAATGTGGAAACCATTTATAGTTTAAATACATTATCCTATGATGTATTTGTAGATGCTTAACTTAAACGTATAGTTCAACCAAAAATAAAATTCTGTTATATTTTACTCACCCTCAAGTAGTTCTAAACCTGCATGAATTTAATTCTTCTTCTGAACATAAAGGAAAACGTTTTAATGAATGTGGGAAACCAAACAGTAAATTTAATTCCATAATATTTTTCCCAGATAATGGAAGTCAGTGGCTACCAGCAACTGTTTGGTTATCCACATTCTTCAAAATATCTTTATTTGTGTTCAGCAAAAGATAGAAAGAACTTGAGGGTGAGTAAATAATGACACCATTTTTTGGTGAACAGTATGCCTTTAATGTAAACCCATTTGCAAATGTAATACATGTAGATATAATGAATTTTCATATGTTATCATAAAAGTAAAAACATATATAAAACCTAATAATTTAATATATCAACATACATATCTAGACCATACAATTATGTATGTTTATGTATGTGTAATACATGTCATATACATCCATCCAAAAACCCATTAATACACGTTGATATTATACAATATAAAAGATTGACGCTGTTAAATATTATTTCCCTTGTAGCTTGATTTCTGAACTCTGTAATTCTGTATCTTTGTAGCACACCATCTTCATCCATTTGATACAAAAGTTATGTGTGATGTTTCAAAGTGCTTTTCAAGGTTAATGGCTCTCCATTGGCCACTCTGTAATTTCAAAGAAAAGTTTACAAAGGTTCTCAGATAACTTTTTGTGCTCAGTTGTCTTGGTTTAGTTTATGTAAGATTTAAATTAACTCTAGATATATGTTATAAACATATATCTTCATCTACCCAGTACATTAAAATGATATATCACCTCATTGTTAACATATGTGTCAATTTCTCTCTTGATATAGGGCAATATATGTCATATATTACAATTCCGTATGGAAAAATGTGTCCAAAGGAGAACATACATTGGTGAAGATGAAAAGGGGTACCATAGCAAGTACAAGTGAACTTACGATCTTAGATCAAAAGTCAGTGCACCAGCGGTGACTCTAGTGCTGACTGAGAGGGATTCAGCTGTTCTTAAGCTGTTTGTGTTCTGTAATTGCTCTTGTCTGACACAGATCTCTGTGAGTTGTAGTTGCAGGACAAGAGGTCTCTGTGTGCCCCTCTGACCCACAGCAATTAGACTGACTCCTTGTGTGCTTCCTGTCAGTACGGCCTTTCCGTTGTCATATGACATGCCTCTGATACACCCATGCACAAAGACACAGACACAAAAGTCGTATCAACTTGGATGCAAGGCTTAAGGCCACTTGTCTATCACAGTACCCCACCCACCCCCCACGCCATTCTTCTGTTGCCAGCACCAGCTCTTTGTCTCCATACATCATGGCAATATGAACCAAGTTGCAACTAGCCCTTGTCTCCCCACCCTCCCTTCTGTGGCTCAGGGCCACAGCAAGTCAGTGAAGCCTCCCTCATCATTTTAATCAGCTTGTTAGGCATGTTCGGTCACCACAACACACAGATGCCAACAAAGATGTTCAACAAACACACATACTTCTTTGATCCTTCGTTGTGATCTGGGAATAGTGTGCACATAATCTCACTATTGCGAGGAAAATATTGATGCAGAGAAGCTTCAGGAAAATTGCAATTTACTTTGACAAGATGGGGTTTTAACAAAAGTTGGCTGCTGGGGGAATTGTTCATTGTACATTTGGGAATTGTGCAAATCATACATACCATCTGAACTTGCCTGTTTGATTCCCCCATAGCCACAAATCCAGCAGGGTTTCCTCAGCATCATCTGGACCCACCAACTGGCCCCCAGTCCCTACTGCCCACTTTGTCCCCAACTCTCGCTATGATTGACATTTTGCTTCAATTCCAACAGTCTAACAGCTTCTGTGGACTCTCTATTAGCCATTCTGAAATTTGAAAGAAAAGTTCAGGTCCACAGATAACCTCTTGTGCACAATTGTTTAGACTGTCTTGGTTTAGTTCATGCTAGTTTGAATATTTAAATGTAACCTTTAACGTTAATCAAATTCATAAGTTTAAAAAATGTTTAATGTGAATTTGAGTCGTCCCTTGAGTCGTAATTCCGCAATTAACAAAATAATGACTGTTTTTACGTGTTATATTATATCTTATCTGTGTTAAGATTACGAAGCTATGTATAGCGTATTTTCAGCCCTGTGCGATGTTATGCCTTCAGTCAATATACAGTGTGTATACATATACAATATATACTATATATATATATATATATATATATATATATATATGTGTGTGTGTGTGTGTGTTTTCCAGCGGTCTGACATCTCTGTTCGTGGACCTAGATGATGTGTGGAGAGGGGCAAGAGGAAGGTATGATGCGAAGGGGCGGTGTTAGACAATACCACCTCACAAATATATCCCAACCCTCTGTCATTCTGAAGAGCTTTTACTAACAACTATTCTCTCATACACTGATCCGTTATAGCCCGATCAGGCCAGGGAGCTCCAGCGAAATAAAAGAGAAGACAGGATTTACCGGAGATGGTTTTCGAGTCGAGGGCTGTTTTTGTATCGCCAGTTCATTCCAAATAATCGCAGTCTCGCCCAAGAGGACTGGCAACATTTTAGTACTTTTTCTACAATCTTATCGACATTGCCATCTCTATTGTCTAGAGTCTGGGGTCACGAGGCATCGCCTCAACATTTTTATCTCAAGATAAAAGGCATCATCCATTATTTTTTACAGACGAATAACAGTGAAAGGCAGAATTCATCACAATTTTGACAGAGACAGATTTCACTCAATTTGTATTCGGGGGATTTCAAAGTACTAAATTAAGAAATATTTAACACGGCGAGATGCTCCATGAAAGAAATTAAAGAAAGACACGCGGATAGAGAAAAGAGTTGGACAGCTTGTAAAGGACAACAATCTTCTTTCTGGAGCTGTCAAATACATAACACGGTTTGTTTAATTATTCATGTAAATTATATTTAACTACTTTATTTGTATCTGTATGTTTTCAAAGGTAGCATTGTAACATTTATTATAGTTTGTAAAGATAATAATAAGTAGGTTTCACGTTGGTATATAAATCTTTAGACATTTAGTTTGTTATAGGCTACATTTATTTTGAAAAGTGTTCGCGCAAATGCTTTGTACAACTGTTGCTTTACACTTCTTTTTTCTTCTATTTACCAGTCATTCAAGTCTTTTTTCAAAACTAACAAAAATAAAAAATAATGTGGGCCTATTTAAATAAATGAGACATGTAGATGTTGCAAATATTTAGGATACGTTATATATAATAATTGTGGCTGTCCATTATCAATTGTGAGAGAGAAATTATGCTTATCTAAAAGCAGAGTTCCCACAACAGATGTTAACCTTTTGAACCATTTATTATTCTGGTTCCGTTTTGTCCTGTCACGCAGCACGCGCCAAGTGTTATAGTGTGACAGATGGATGGCTTTAATTGCAGAACGTGACTCCAGAATGATCATATTTGTACTTAATGTTGTTTACAGGAAGGACAACAAAAGGTGTGCATTTTCTATTTGTCAATTTTAAACTGATTTTGTGTGTGTGTATAATAACATACTATTATTAGCAATGCTAAAACTGTTTTTAACAATGACATTTTCGTCTCTTTTTTTTTTTATCGAATTTCAGATGCTCAAAATTAAAATAAGCATCTCCCCCCATAGCTATAGTTAGTTTAAAATGCTTTAAAAATGTAGCCTACCACGATGTTTGCTCTGCATATTTTGCAAATGTCATGTACAATGAATTTAGTGTGATAGCTGTTATGACAATGTCTTGCAAATATCTTCGTATAGTGTGCAAAGAGTGTATGTATATATATATATATATGTGTGTGTGTGTGTGTGTGTGTGTGTGTGTGTGTGTGTGTGTGTGTGTGTGTGTGTGTGTGTGTGTGTGTGTGTGTGTGTGTGTGTGTGTGTGTGTGTGTGTGTGTGTGTGTGTGTGTGTGTGTGTGTGTGTGTGTGTGTGTGTGTGTGTGTGTGTGTGTGTGTGTGTGTGTGTGTGTGTGTATATATATTAGGGAGCATAAACATGGAAACGAAGAAGCAACAGATAAAGAATCTTTAAAACACTACAAAACTGTGCCAAACTAAAATTCGTATTTTTTCTTTAGTAACCCAACTGTAATTGGGTACTTGCATCAACTACCTAATTACAGTCAATGTGTCCAACGGTGTGACGGAAAAATGTAAAAAATAAAATAACAAACTATTGCATTGAAGATAAACCTCTCTCATGCTATTTGTAATTCTAAGAATGAAGATACATCTTTCTCATGATATTTGTATGTTAATTTATTTATTTTTGCTATGTCACACTATAGGACACAGTCCAATTTTTATTTGTCAACTACCCAATTATGAAATATTTGTGTTTCAGGACTTCTAAGTCAAAACTGAAAATGATGCTGAGTCCAGAACAAACTGATTCAGATCTACCGTGGAGCCAGTCAGACGCTGAAACAATGCTAAACGATTTCAAGGTTGGCTGCACGGACGAGCCCATGGAAGGAGAGGGCAAGACAAAATCTCTGGCCCCGCAAACCCTCAGCAGGGAGGAAAAGAGGAGGCGCAGGCGAGCCACAGCGAAATACCGTTCAGCCCACGCCACCCGCGAGAGAATCCGGGTCGAAGCCTTCAACGTTGCCTTTGCCGAACTGAGGAAGCTGTTGCCTACACTGCCCCCTGACAAAAAACTGTCCAAGATTGAAATTCTGAGACTAGCTATTTGTTACATTTCATATCTAAATCATGTGTTGGATGTTTAGCACAGGTCCCTCTTTGTAATGAGTAACGCACTCCAAGGACACATGGGGGCCTGTCTGCAGCAAACAACACGGTATCCCAATTTTGCAGTTTGCAGCTCTTTGCTCTACCTACATTGGAAGTGCAATTGGAAGAGATTGAAACCACAAAATATGGCTATCACCAAAGTGTTCATTAGACTTTAGACAGGTATTCATACATTTTAATGAGATATTAGGCTATAGCTTAGAGCGAAGAGAATACCCTCTTCAACCAAAAATGGTGATTGCTCAAAGAGTCGTGAACCATTTAAAAGACTGTGGTCCCTGCTTTAAGCTATACACAGAATAAATGATGCAATAAGGTCGAGAGGGACTTAAAAGAAATCGAATAACCTATGTTGTTATTTGTGTATATGGACACACCAGTGTAGAGTGTTTTTATAGCAGGTCAAAGTACATAGAAAACCCGTTGCATCACTCTGTAGAGCAGTGAAGAATAAACCAGACCCTCTCCTCCTCTAATAGCTGCTCGGTAGATCTAGTTAGTAGTTGTTTAATCAGGAGGAAATGACGTATAAGTGCCACTCGAATTATGACATCGTGACCATAACCACTCGCATTTAAATATTTATTTGTTATTTATTATATACTTGTTGAATATATTTTAATACAATTCATGTCATTTTTTTATTTGTTGAAAGATTGTTGTTTAGATTAATGTACGTTGGTTGTATGTAGCTTAAAGAAAAGTTACCTTGTGTGTTAGACCTTGTCATTCAGTAATGATGAGATGAAAATTTTAAGCATCAACTTGCACCTTTAGTGTTAATTGATTTAATATATATATATATATATATATATATATATATTGTGATGCAATTAGTTAGATCAATTGGCTGTTTTTACTCATCCGTTTGTCATGCATTAGAACAAATTAATTAAAAATAAATCTTTTTAAATAACAGATATTTAAATCAATGATCTATTAATGTCATTTGAATCGTAGACCTATGATTTATGAGACAATAGACTGTCAATTTATTGTATGACCAAAAATGACATCGTACATTTTACATTTTCTTTTCTGAGTGTTTACGTGCCGATGACTGAGATGATTATGTTCATAACCTCACTACAACATGTGATACAATGAGTTATATTAAGTTATAGTGAGCTAATGTTTTAGTGAAAAACATATCTGCTATCCAAAGATCTATCTTGTATTTTTCAGGGTCGTGCCCTTTATTGCTTTAAGCACATATTTTGTAGTAAAGTTGCGGTGACAGCTTTTTTAAATCAAAGTATTTTGTTTTTCATATTTTGATGTTGATTCGTTTTCTTTCTTTTTTTAAATAAAATAACAATAAAAAATGTTTGACTCTTTAATCACAGATGCCGAATAATACAATAATTTTGTCTTATGTAAAGATTAAATAGGTTGCTTTACAGATTACATTTGCGCTTCTGAATGAGCTTACGTCATGTAAATGTTATTCTTTATTAGCATTAGCAGTGACATATTTTTGTAATTGTTTGTGACGTAATTTACATTAGGATATTCCGATTAATTGACGTAGTCTACCAAGAGATGTGAATTAAGTCAGATCGCAGAGAGAATGATGGAGAGTGGTCAGTCGCGGTAAGCGTTGTCGTGTAGGTTTGGCTCTCCGTGTGTTTGCTCCTCGTTCTCCCTCTTGGCTGAAAGGCCGTTTCCCTAGAGAGGAGGCAGGTGTTACTCCAGACGAGCCAAGACAACCAAATTACTGGCCGTCTGGCACCTCCCGTGGGAAACCGAGAGAGAGAGAGAGAGAGAGAGAGAGAGAGAGAGAGAGAGAGAGAGAGAGAGAGAGAGAGAGAGAGAGAGAGAGAGAGAGAGAGAGAGAGAGAGAGAGAGAGAGAGAGAGAGAGAGAGAGAGAGAGAAGAAATACATTAAGCATGTATTTTGCACTACATGCTTAATACTTTTAAAATATTTGTATTATTCCTATTCCTATTATTCTTTTTCTTTCTGTTAATTCAAATGTGCACTATTTGTAAGCAGCCCAGCTGCAATTGCTTTGGCAATACAAATGTATAGTTTCTGTCATGCCAATAAAGCACACTTAAATTGAATTGAAATTGAAACAGAGAGAGAAAGAGTATTATTAAGATAATATATGTGTAGCCATTTAGGCTACATATATATGACACTTCAATATATATATATATATATATATAAGTAAAAACATGCAAGGGTTAACTTACTTTGTTCAGTCTGCCCTTGCCGATGATCACTCAGCCTCTTTAATACAATTTTGAAAAGCACAATTGTTTGTGTATTATTAGTTTAGCCAGACTGATACTGACTTCTACGAAGGTCAAAGAGTTCACAAACTTCTTCTTGCCACTGCATATATGAAACTAACTGAATTCCCACATCCAAAAGAATCAGCAAGCTAATAGTTGCCTACAGCAGCTTCTCAAGCACCACAATGCATGTGTGATTATGTCTCATTCAAAACCTCACTTGTCTCAGACTAGGGTTTTTACCCTTGTAAGTTTTTAGAAGAACCACTTTTCTCGATCAAATGTTTTTATATAATATCAATTTAATCTGAATTTCTCTTCACTTTCTGGAAATAAAAGAGCATTTTACACTTACACAACAGCACTCAAATTCAAACACTGGCTCAGTGATTGAATGATAATGGATAATGTGACTTTGTAATGTCCTGAGACTGCCAGAAAGGATTCGAAAGAGCTTCTCTTGTAATCCATGACTTAACATGCGTTTTCCAGATGATAATTAACTGTGTCTATTATAGGCTGATGTCCCTAAAAGGATTTGACAGTACAAGTTGTAGTGCATTATAACATAAATACTGTCCTATATCAAACAAAACACTACTTTCATCTTCAAAATCATGTAAAGAGCAGCATGTTTCAGCCATGAAGCACCAAATCAAGTATGTGAGCATGATTTTTAGTTAAAAAAATAATAGTTTAAACAAGAATTATAATCTTTTCTACAGTTTGGTTTGGCATGGTTTTCTCTTTACCAGGAATTTCTACAATTTGTTAGATTAGTTATTATGAATTTCATGTTTAAAAATGTTTTATCCTCTGACGGTTTACTTCACTGGCATTGTTTATTAGCTTACATGTTCATTTGTCATGGACCCTGATGTTGATTTCAGAAGTAAAGAATAAAAGCATCATACTTTCCAATGCCAGAAAGATCAGGCACTATAATGATTCACTTTCTGTCAAAATTGTTGTTAATGCAATTATTATTATTCAGTGGGGTTCTGGTGTTTTAAATGTGACTGAAATTAAAATGAATTCAAACACTCTAAATTTAAACCAAATAGATCACATGTACAAATACATCACCAACTGATAATAGTTTTTACGTTATTGAGGAGTTTTTATTTATGCTACAAGGTGGTATATATCCATTCACTTTATTTTTGTTCTTGCTGCAGCTCCAAAACAAACCCTAATTTAAAGCTGTCAGTTGTAGTCCAGTTTTGAATGGGTAACAGACTGTGAATGCAGCCAGCACATGTGAGTTTGTGCATGAGAAAAAGCCATATTGCCTCTCTGTTCACCATGGATTATGTAATGGCAAAGACCTACAAGTGACCATATGTCAGGAAGTGTGAAGGGTGGCCCAGAATCCTATTCACTATAGTCCTGTTTGTGGGTTCTCCCACCATCATTATTCAGGTACACATTTCTAGAATCAAAAATGGGACAATATAGACAGGAACACATTGACATTTGTTCCAAATAGAGCTTATTGTTTTTCCAACTAGAGAAGCACAAGAAAAAGCAGCCATATGTCCACAGGTCTTACACAGCATTTAAAAGCCAGAAGGGAGTGTTTGCATCTTTCCTCTCCTTCCATTACAATTGCGCTCATCTTCAATGCCTAGAGCCCATCTCCCTTTGCACCTTCAACCTACCCCTTTCACTCATTCCCTTGATATCCATCAAAGGTGTGTATTGTAGAGTGAGTGTTGCACTAGCAGTGAGGTACAAAGGCAGATCCATGTGTTGAAATGTGGCCCCTGGGATTGGCCACATTATGCTTGCCCACTTCACCAGCAGGGACCCAGGCTGGAGCTGGCTCATGGCCCTTTGTCTCCAAACAGATGGAAATACACTAGAGTAGAGAGAGTGGGAGAGAAGGAGAGAAAAGAAGAACGGGGGTACAGAAAAAAGAAGTCAGTCTGTTCTCATTACCTCACATATTGAGATCGACACACTCACAATACGTCAGTGTCGAATAGGCTCTGTCTTATTCAAGCTCATGCTCAGGCCATCTGTACACACAACACACATGCATTAACACACGCACAGCAGTCAACTTCATATATTTAAGTACCTTTAGTTCTATATCACTAAATTAAGTGACAATTTTAAAAGTATGCTTACAGTGTATGTCTGTTAATACTGTTGTTGTTGTTGTTTTTTGTAGAGGTTTGATGTAGTTTATTTTTCAACAAGAGCATAATATTGAATTAAGAGATTCTAAGTCCTCTAACACATTTTTACTAAACAGTGTAAAAACTTGTAAGCACAGGCCATCCGTCTCTCAGACTCCAAACTGAATGATCTCAGGGGCCTAAACAGGCGTGCTGAATAGCAGCCATCTGCACAATGACTTCTTAAAGCACATATGTTTTAGACCCCCTGCAAATCCTTTCAGAAAACCAAAAAGGTGCTGTTTACATTCAAAGGTTATTCAAACGTCGTTCTTAGACTATATTGCCATTTTTGTCACTTCAAGGATCTAAGAAAAAATAGATATTTCTGAAATTGCATCGCCCTCTGTTGGTCACGTTTAGTTTTTGAATATTCAAGCGCTATGCTCTGAAAATAGACGTGCACTACATGCATTTGTCCACAAGATTGTGATATTTGCTTATGCAAGTGAGAGACGTTTCTTCACATATGTGATATATATGTATTTTCAATATTTCAGATGCATTGATGCTAGCACATTGTCTTCAGAAAAAAAAGAATAGGGGTAGAGTTGGGGAAAACGCCCCCCTTAAGGATTGTGTCATTTTTTCCCCAGTGAAACAAAAGTTAAATGTGTTCAGAAAAGTTATCATAGTTTTAGTGACAATGACATAAATTATAAAACAAGTATGAAAAATGTTGGTGCGTTTTACCCCACACACTACGTTTGAGAAAAAAATTATGTAATTCTGAAAATATAATTATATTTTTATTAACTAACACGTACTCTCTATCTACAGGCCCTACTTTTCTCATATAATATACAGTCATGGCCAAAAATATCGGCACCCTTGGTCAATATGATTAAAGAAGGCTGTAAAAATTAATCTGTATTGTTAATCCTTTTGATCTTTTATTAAAATAAATCCCCAAAAATCTAACCTTTCATTGGATAATACAATTTTGAAATGGGGGGAAATTTCATTATTAAATAAATGTTATGATAGAAATGTGCCCACAAGCTTCAAGTGCTATCATTAAAGCCATTATTTGTTGCATTTGTCATCATATGTTGATTTATGCCCATGGTGAAATTAACCCTTAAATCACCCTCCTATAGCTTTGTGCCATACTGATTGTGTCAAAGTAGCTTCACAGAAATAAACAAGAAATTGCAGAAACAATTATAAAAGCTCTTCTAGCCTATACTACGGAGACAGTTCTCCTGTAAAACAACTATAAAAGACAACAGTGTCATTCTTATCGTTGGTTAGTTCCGATCAATAACAGTGTAAATCTATCAGCTGGGTCATTCTTCATTTGTGGTGGCAAGTGGTGTCCCTCTACTTTACATCAGTTGAAATTAACTTTAAATACCAATAACTCATAAAATGTTTGCATGTTTGTATTATGTAGGGTAAACACAATTTTTGCACTGTTAATAGTTAAATGTTTTGTTTTAAAATACATATTTAATTGAGTTTTAGAGATTGCATTTGTAACAAAATATGCATGTTCCCGCCATACCTCAGAGAGGTATCATGGAATGTAATTGCAACAATATAATTTTTTTAACACAAATAAAGTGGTTATATTGTGAATATAGATTTTATTTAACATGTACAATTTTATTAAATTGTTTTAGAAAATACACATTTTGTTATATTTAAGAAAAAAAGTTGTGTACCCCAAATTCATGTCTGTGGTGTTGCAACAATCGACGTAGCCCCTTTAAGAAAAGGGAGGATTCAATTTGGACTAGTGTAAATGTCACTGCAGGTGCTGGTTGATCTGAGGGGTGCATGGGGAATACATTCTTTCTTATAAATTGTCTTAAATTTAGCTAAATTTCTGTCAGTTTCATGTGTCGAACATTAGTGTCTGTTGTGTTATGTTGATAACTTGCAGATCTGACATATTTTCATTAAGATTTTGATAAATACATACTTATTAATATTTCCAAAATGTCCCCTGATCTTGAAATCATCATGATGGCAGCCTCCTTTTTAGAAAAGTCTGGATTTAGGCTGATTTGTCCATGGTGTTACTGTCTGTGGTGTTACTGTCTTTTCTGGTAACACCACAGAGCCTAGTGACTTGCTATATAAAGTCTCGTCTGTTGTGTTACTTCAAAATGACATAGACATTAGTGGCTGTGTCACCAGTGTTTGATTGGAATTATTTAAAAATTAAAAATCATTTGAATGGATACAGCATTTTAAACTAATTTTAAATGCATAGCAATATATTTTATTAGAAAAAAATAAACAAGTATTTTTACCAATTCTGCCTCTCATTTGGCACCCCAATAGAAGAATGACCCAGCTAGTCTAGGCAGTTCAACAATGAGCAGCAATGTTGTTGTTCAGTTCGAGTCAGAATTCACTGTTGATTTAATGCAGTTCCTATATTAGTGGTGATGTTGCGAGATGTGATTCAGCTATAAAGCAACTCTACAAAAAACAATAGTGCCATCATCCAGCTTAATTCAGTTCAAGTTCCCATCCAGTAGTTTTAATCAATCCTGTCATATCGATAGGCTAAAAATAACTTTACTTTTTATTTAGGTCTGTTTATTTTGCTTTTATTAGTTTCGTCTACTCCATGCCTTTAATTTATTTTACATAGGCTACCCTTACTTTTACTTCAAATTTACTTTTACTTTCACATGGGAATAGAATCGTGCTGTTGTATATTGTGTACATTGTTTTTGTTAGTTCTATAATCAATTCTATTCTATTCTATTCTATTCTATTCAATAATTCCCAGCCTACCTACAGTAGACGTTATTAATATAGTCTAATCGGCCACTGTTGTTCCCCTAGCGCGTCATGTTCGTACTGCACTTCTAAAGGAAGCACTGCCCCTCAGCAAGTCCCAATGTATCGAGCTGATTGTACCACAGGAAATTCGGTCACTTTAAGTCTCGGACATACCCATGGATTATATATAAAATAAATTCGTTTTTCCGTGCTTTCCATCAGAATTCAACGATTCAGTAATGGTGAGTTTGTTATATCGACGGGCTGCGATAAAACATTCTGCCGCTGTAAGCTTAGCTTGCTATATAACTGCTGTGACACTTGTGAATTCTCAACCTTGCATTGTTTCACTATCTTCTCTTAACTGACTATCAAATATTGTCCGTAGGCTACTGTTTTATTTATTTAGTCTCACCCTGTGGGTATACACATAATTAATTTGGACAATTGTCTCATTCTGTTGGCCACCAGCTAGTCAGCATAACACGACTAGATGCCCATACATGTAGGTACAGTGATTTTTACTGGACTGAAAATGACACTTTATTTGCAGCGAGTTCCCACAGTAACAGTGGAAAACGCCTTGGAAAGTGTGTTTGAAACAGCTTTTGAGAAGTATGCTCAGTGCTTTAGGACCAGAGTGGAAACACATGTCGGGCTGGATACATGGGCCCATCGAAACATGGGCACATTGGGAAAAAACTGCGTTGTTACATTAATAGCGGTGTGGAGGGGGGCATAGGTGTCGCTGGCACGCTTCTTACGTGACAAGCTGAATATATCGCTTCTTCTCTTCCAAACTTAATTCTCTCCTGCTCGGGAAGAGTTGTATTGTTTTGCATCGGTCTTTCCCCTGTCTGGGTCGGTTAGTCGTGAGGTATAGGCTAACTAATGTAATTTATGGTTAATGGATTATGGCAAGATGCTTCAGGCCTTGAACAGACTGGGTATTTTCCTACAGCGTCCGCCATTTATTTGAGTTGCGGGAGGCTACAGGTACAATTGAGAGTTGGCAAACAAACAGTTATGGGTTTTTCGCCGTTGAATAAAACAAAGGCTTCACTTGACTAGCATAAACAGTACTTCAGTAAAAAGCCAGTGTTGAAGCTGTGCTGACAGTTTCGGGGAAAAGGTGGTAAATTCATGGTTGGAAATCTTCAATGTAAACAACATAACGCTTTCTCGTGATCTAAAGCAATTTTAATTTGAGCAAACTAGTACAATTCTTAATATCTGTCTTTTGTAATTTTTTAAAAACAGTCTTTTATGCTTCACTTAACACCATGGACCTGAAATTTATATTGTTTATGTGCATAATAATCTGTCATCTTTGTGGCTCTGACTATCCAAAACATTCCAGCAGTCATTTCCTGAAGCTTAATTCTTTGTAGCTTGTCATACAGAAATATGCGGTGTGATGTGTCATTTTGTTTTAAAACATGCACAATCTGTTTAAAACATGCACAATCTACAAATGCTGAAAACCATTTAGCAACTTGGAGATTCTCACCATCCAATGAATTATCCAACACTGTCAGTTATATAGATTATATCTGTGTTTGAACCTCTGATGGCTGGACATTTCATGATTATTATCTGTACAGGATTACACAGGACCGTGAAATTGTTTGCTACATACCTGTCATGCAGCTACAATTTCAAAGCCATTTAATAATTGCTGCACCCTTTTTTGAAAGACAGCAATGAAATGGCTCTTGAAACAGTAGGTTGTTGAATGTAAGTTGTGGTTAATGCCACACAGTGCATTGTTATTAGGGATGTAACGGTATGAAAATTTCTTAGATTATAGTGACCAAAATTATAACGGTTATTAGTATTATCATGGTATTGTGAAAATGTGCTGGAGATGTTCAAAAAGTGCCGACACATAAATCACTTCACCAAGTTTTATATTTAAAAATCAACAAACAACAATTAAAATGACTTTTTGTTTGCATAATCACTAAAACAATAACTTTACCAATGACGTTCGGATTTTAAATGACAATTTGACTGACAACAGTTTAATAGCATGTTCAAATATCTAATGTAAATGTTCAAATAAAGCTTTGAAAAATGTCATAATAGGTAAACCTCACATTTCAGCCTTTAAATAAAGAAAAGTCAAGTCAATGAGATAATTGATTAATAAATTATTTCAATATACAGGTGATGTTTCCTGCTTGACATTTCTGCCTGCCGCACCTCCTCCAGTGCACCTTTGGGTCAGCTGCAGGGTCATCAGCTGGTGCCACCGTTCACTGACGTTTCGCCCCCTATCCAGTACATCTCCCGGTGGGGGGGCAGTGGCTTGTGGGGACGTCTCCCCGCCACCCCCTGCAGCTGCCCTCACTGGGGTACCGAGCCCCAATTCATGTCCCTCCTCCGTAGCCACAACCAGTAGCTTGCCTTCTCTGCCTCCTCCGCCAGCTCCTTGATGGCTCTCCTCAGGCTTATCCCAGTTGTCCCAGCAGCGCGGAGAAGCTGGATTGCGGACTTTCCCACGAAGCCCCTGCATCCTACTTCTACGGGATGGATGGTCGCGGTCCATGCCCCGTCCCTGCACTCCGCCGCCAGATCAGAGTACTTGAGCCACTTGAACTCGTGCGCCGCTTGTATTCCCTCTTCCCATGGCACAGTCAGCTCAATAATGAGGGTCTTCTTGGCTGCTGTGGCCCACACCAGAGCATCTGGCCTTAATGTTGTCTGGGTGATCTCTGTTGGAAAGATAAGCTGAGTGCCCAGATCAACACGCATCTCCCATCCCTTCCCAGGAGTGAGCAGACATGTTGTCCTCCCAGCCACTGTCTTCTGCCCGCCTTCTCCTGGTCTGAGGAACAGAACGTTTGGGTGAAGGGCAACTGAAGAGCTATTTGCCCGGACTCTACATCTTTCCAACTGCCCCGCCAACTTCCTCAGCACCTGATTATGCCACCACCTAATAAAGCGGCCCTGCGTTAATACAACGTTACACCCCAACGTGATATGTTGAAGGCCTGCGTTGGCTTTATTGCACAGGGGGCACTTGTCCTCACTTCCGAACCACTGGGAGAGGTTTCGGGGACAAGGGAGGGTGTCATACGCTGCCCTCACGAGGAAGCTGAGCCGCGACTGTGGAGTTCGCCAGATATCTGCCCAGGTTATGACCCTGTTAATGATGTCCTCCCAGCGGGTCCATGCTCCTTGTTTGCACTGGGAAACAGCCTTGATGAGGTAACGGTCCTGTTCCACTCGTGAGACCTCTTCCACCACCATGGACTTCCTCTGCTCCCTTGTGGCTTTGGACCAAAACTGGACTGGCTCTCCCCAGCCCAACCCTGCTCGGCTGTGTTGGACTCTTCCCATGACCTCCTTGTGTTGTAGCCTGTTAACGGCTTGGTCGACCTCCTGCTGGGCCCTCCATCTATGCCCAGTGCGGATGGTCACCCCTGCTCTCTTCACTGCTTCGTCCCTGGATTCCTTTAGCTCGAATACAAGACGGGTCTTCTCCTGCTTGTATCCAAGGTTAATGGACTTCAAAGGAAACTGAAGAGCATTCTTGCCGAAGAGGCCTGTGTCAGAGAAGCAGCGCGGGAGGCCCAACCACTTCCTGATGTAGGTGTTGGAGATGGTGTCCATCCTGCTAGCCAGGGATGATGGTATTTCGGACACCTTCAGAGGCCACATCACCCACTGGAAAAGTGTGAACTGGTAGCACCATACCTTCAGTTTCCCAGGAAGCTGGCTGCTGTCGATTTTTTCGAGCCCCTCTCTTAGCTGCTTCTGCACCAACTTCCCCATCTGTCTGTCGGAGAGCTCTGGAGTATACTCCCTTCCAAGACTTCGGACGGATTGCTCTTTCAGCAATGGTATCTTCTCCCCTCCTGCTGTGAACACCGTCCTGTCGTCCCTCACCCCTTTCCTGATTGAAAGGCTCCTAGACTTCGAGGGCTTAATCTTCATCCTAGCCCACTGTATCAGCTCGTCAAGACGCTTGAGGAGCCGGGCTGTGCATGGAGCTGTCTGTAAGATGGTTGTCACATCATCCATGTACCCTCTCAGTGCCGGGAGTCTTCCTCCTGATGGAGATCTCTGTCTTGCTCCGATGAGGATGATTTCAAAAGCTGCCACAAACAGGATAGGGGATATTGAGCAGCCCATGGCAATACCAACCTCCAACTGCTGCCATCCAGTCATATGGCCATCGAGAGAGAAACACATTTGCAGGTTGCTAAAATACTTGGCTATGATGGTAATTACACATGCTGGAATGTGGAAGAATTCCAAAGCAAACTCAACCAGCTTATGTGGTACTGAGCCTTACGCGTTCGCCAAGTCAAGCCACACCACGTGAAGTTCGCTCTTCTCTCTTTTGGCACGTTGTATCTGCTCCCAGATTACGGATGTGTGTTCAATACATCCTGGAAAACCCGAGAGCCCAGCCTTTTGACAACTTGTTTCGATGTAGTTGTTGCTGCTGAGGAAGCTGGTCATCCTTCTTGCCAAAACTGAGAAAAACTGTTTCCCTTCCGCGTTCAGCAAGGCAATGCTCCTGAACTGATTTATAGTCATGGAGTTCCGCTCCTTAGGAATGAAGATTCCAACTGCCTCTTGCCACTCAACTGGAATGGATTGGTTCTTCCACACAACCCGCATGAGCTTCCACAAGATCTGTGTCACTTGTGGGCAATTCTTGTACACTTTGTATGGAAGCCCATTTGGACCTGGTGCTGAGGCTGATCTGGCCTTTTTTAGGACCTCTCTAATCTCACACAGCCTGGGTTGGGAGGTATCGAATGGGGACCTTGGGGGAACTGGGCGTGGCACATAACCTGGTGAGCCGAGTGGTGTATCCTTGGCTGCATCCGTATACTGGCCCTTGATATAATGTTCCAGATCCTCTTTAGTGATGGCCAGCTTACCACTCCGCTTCTCGTCCAGCAGCTGGCGGGCATGCTTGAAAGGGTCTTTGAAGAAATTATTCCTTTCCTCCTTCTTCCGTTTCTTCTGCCTCCTGATCCGTTCTGCCCGGCGTAGCTTGGTCAGCCTCTGCTTAAGGTCATCCCATAACAGCTTAAGGCCTTCTTTTTCTTCTGGGGCTGCTTTCCTCCACCTCTTCTTCAGGTGACGCCTGTCTGATATGAGCAACTCAATGTGTCTTTCCCTCCGTCCTTTCTGTCTTGGGGCTATGGTTTGTTTGGATGTACACTCTCCAAACCTCTCTCTGCAATCCTCGTATAGTTTAGCTTGAGCTCAACCGTTCCTCTCAAAGAATGCTGCAGCACTCCACTGAGGTGTTCATCAAGCCTGCTCCAAACCTCTTGCATATTCGCCTTTGGCCACTTGATCTTGATGCGCCTTTCTGGATGCTTGCGTTGACTTCCTGGTTGTGTGACTTGTGAGGGGACAGTGCGCATCTCGCTCTCACGGCTTGCCTCCTTCTCTTCTCCTTCATCTGCTGAGGTTGCCCTCTCAGCACTGTCTGGTCCTGCTGCGCTATGGTTTGCTACCATGCTTTGGGTCCCTTCCGTCTGACCTGCCGAAGCAGTACGATTGTGCTGGTTGGGCGTCTTCCCACACTTCATCCTCCCTTGATGTATCCGCAAGCCTCTGAGTGACGTCACCTTCTGCCAACCGCATGTGCACTTCCAGAGGGACATCTCATTGCCATTATCCATTCCGTTCATTACCGTGTGATCCGTCAAAGTAGGCCCATCTTCCACTCCGCCTCTCGGAGGGCCTTCGGGTTGTCTTTTCTTATTTCGTTTTGTAGTCAGTTGGGGTGCTCCCTTGTGGGAAGCTTGTGGGTAAGGTGACTAACCGCCCACACCTGGTGCGGTCTTTCCCACTATATATGTATTTTATTTGCTCCATAAATAATTCTAGATAACTTATATGAATTGTTTAAATGTGTAGAATCCGCATTTTATTTAATCAACCGGTCAAAATTTACAGCAGGACATTTCTCCAGACAGAAACTGCACACAGGCTGAATGTAAATATGAGTATCTGTAAATCCACTCTCTGATAACAGGTGGAGCTTCTGGAAAAGCTAAACTACAGCTGTTTCCCGTAAACTCTGTGGACAAAGCAGTATTGCGATTAAGAACACTTCTTTTAGGTATTACATGGAGCGAAGATGAAAACAAAATGCCATCGAATTGTTTCTGAAGATAGTCAGAACCTTCAGAGGTACTGACGGTTATCTAACGTTTTTTTACTATCGGTTATCTAAAAATATCAAGGCTGAGAGATGTCAATAGTTTTTATTTATTTTCCTCTGTGGCCTGAGCTAGAGTGTGTTATAGTTAGGTTAAGGCCTTTGCACACTGAGCGCAATGCGAAAAAGTGAGGCGAATCGCCCGCGGATATTGCTTTCACGCCGAGCGCAAAACGAATGTTCGCCTTCTGCTAATTCACGCCTGCATGCTAGGTGGCGCCGACCAACATTGTATTTTTCCTCAGATATGTATCGCGTATATGGATTTAACATCTAAATTATAATTATAAATAAATTATAATAAACAAAGTTTGGTTCTACACCAGAAACACAAGCTATCTATAATGCTTACAAGAATAGGCTACATCCTAACATATAATTAGAAGTACAATTATCATCAAGCTATACTTAAAAATGTATTTAATTATTAATGTACTTGCTTACCTACTTTAAACCATCAAGTCAAGTCAAGTCACCTTTATTTATATAGCGCTTTTAACAATACAAATTGTAACAAAGCACTGCACAATATCAAAATAGGCAAATTGTGTCAATAATGTAAAATGTCAGGTTTTAACACTCCATTTTCAGCTGAATGCATTTCATTATTGAATTTAGTAATGGCATTGTCCAGCTCAGTTCAGTTTAAATAATATCTGTGCAATCAAGTCGATGATATTGCTGGAAATGAAGATTCCCCAACTAAGCAAGGCAGAGGCGACAGCGGCAAGGAACGAAAACTCCATCGGTGACAGAATGGAGAAAAAACCTTGGGAGAAACCAGGCTCAGTCAGGGGGGCCAGTTCCCCTCCGGCCAGACGAACCAGTAGTTTGTTCCAACTGCAGCAAAGTCAGAGTGTAAGTGGTCCACTGGTTCCAGGGGTCTTTCCCCGATGGATGTCTAGGTGACGAGTTCCTCACTGGAGATCTGTCTCTGGGGCTCATCTATGTGTCAGTATAATCGCTGATGGTTGGCTTCCTCTGAGGTTCTCCGAGGGGTTGTCATCGTTTCTTCTCAGGTGTTCAGTCATCTCAGATCGTTTAAGGGTTGGATCCAGACTGAAGCTTGTGTAATTCCTAGCTACCACGGGATGTTAATCCCGTGGCAGAAACATAGAAACAATAAGACAATTAGCGTAGCAGTTGTTCCATCCAGGAATAACCCTGGATGAAATTATCAGTATAACCCAGGCTAAAGCATAATAATGTGCATTTGTTCAGAAAGACTAGCAGTACAAGATTGTGAGATGCATTATATGAATGCTTGGCTAAAGAGATGTGTCTTTAATCTAGATTTAAACAGAGAGAGTGTGTCTGAACCCCGAACGTTATCAGGAAGGCTATTCCAGAGTTTAGGAGCCAGGTATGAAAAAGTTCTACCTCCTTTAGTGGACTTTGCTATCCTAGGTACTACCAAGAGTCCAGAGTTTTGTGACCTTAGGGAACGGGTTGGATTGTAGCGTGATAGAAGATTAGTTAGGTACGCAGGAGCTAAATCATTTAGGGCCTTATAGGTAAGTAATAATATTTTGTAACTGATACGAAACTTAATAGGTAGCCAGTGCAGAGACTGTAAAATTGGAGTAATATGATCATATTTTCTTGACCTGGTAAGGACTCTAGCCGCAGCATTTTGTACTATTTGTAGCTTGTTGATTGAAGATGCAGGACAACCACCTAGCAGTGCATTACAATAGTCCAGTCTAGAGGTCATGAATGCATGAACTAGCTTTTCAGCATCAGAAACACTTAACATGTTCCGTAGCTTGGCAATGTTTCTAAGATGAAAGAATGCTGTTTCTGTAACATGGGAAATATGATTTTCAAAAGATAGGTTGCTGTCTAATATAACACCCAGATTTTTAACTGTAGAGGAAGTAACATTACATCCGTCTAGTTGCAAATTGTAATCCAAGAGGTTCTGTGTACTGTTTTTAGGTCCAATAAGTAATATCTCTGTCTTATCTGAATTTAATAGAAGAAAATTACTGGTCATCCAATCTTTTATATTTTTAACACTCCGTTAGCTTAGATAGTTTAGAGGTTTCGTCTGGTTTTGTTGAGATATATAGTTGAGTGTCATCAGCATAACAATGGAAACGTATCCCGTATTTTCTAATAATATTACCAAGGGGCAACATATATAATGAAAATAACAGAGGACCTAGGACAGATCCTTGTGGTACTCCATACTTTACTGGTGATAATTGAGATGACTCCCCATTTAAATAAACAAAGTGGTAGCGATCGGAGAGGTAGGATCTAAACCATCTTAGAGCCTGCCCTTGAATACCTGTATAGTTTTGTAATCGATCTATCAGTATGTCATGATCTATAGTGTCGAACGCAGCACTAAGATCAAGTAAAACTAGCAACGAGATGCAGCCTTGGTCTGACGCAAGAAGTAAGTCATTTGTAATTTTAACAAGTGCAGTTTCTGTGCTATGGCGGGGCCTAAAACCTGACTGAAATTCTTCATAGATATCATTTTTTAGCAAAAAGGAGCACAGTTGAGCAGACACAACTTTTTCTAATATTTTCGACATAAACGGAAGATTTGAAATGGGCCTGTAATTTGCCAGTTCACAAGGATCTAATTTTGGTTTCTTAATAAGAGGCTTAATAACTGCCAGCTTAAATGGTTTTGGGACATGACCTAAAGATAACGAGGAGTTAATAATATTGAGAAGCGGTTCTTCTGCTACAGGTAACAACTCTTTCAATAATTTAGTGGGTACAGGATCTAATAAACATGATGTTGGTTTAGATGCAGTGATAAGTTTATTTAGCTCATCCTGTCCTATAGTTGTAAAGCAATGAAGTTTTTCTTTGGGTGCGATGAATGAAGCTGAAGTACTAGACGCTGTAGAATCTACATTTGTTATTGTATTTCTGATATTATCTATTTTATCAGTAAAGAAATTCATAAAGTCATTACTATTAAAATGTGAGGGAATATTTAGATCGGGTGACATCTTTTTATTTGTTAATCTAGCCACTGTGCTAAATAAAAACCTTGGATTGTTTTGGTGATTATCTATGAGTTTGCGGATATACTCGGTTCTTGCAGCTTTTAGAGCCTGTCTATAGCTGAACATACTGTTTTTCCACGCAATTCTAAAGACTTCCAAGTTGGTTTTTCTCCATTTGCGCTCAACAATACGAGTTTCTTTCTTGAGAGAATGGGTATAACTGTTGTACCACGGCGCAGCACTTTTTTCTCTAACCTTTTTTAATTTGATGGGGGCAACAGTTTCTAACGTATTAGAGAAGATAGTTCCCATGTTGCTAGTAATTGTGTCTAGTTCATCTGTATTTATGGGTACACAGAGCAGTTGAGATAAATCCGGCAGGCTATTGGTGAATCTGTCTTTAGTGGCTGGAACAATAATTCTGCCTGGACGATAACGCGGAGCCATATAGTTAATATCAGTAATATGCAGCATGCATGATACAAGGAAATGGTCAGTAACATCATCACTTTGAGGTACGATATCTATATCAGTAATATCAATTCCATGCGATATAATTAAATCTAGCGTATGATTAAAACGATGTGTCGGCCCGGTGACATTTTGCTTGACACCAAAAGAGTTTATTAGGTCAGTAAACGCAAGTCCTAACGCATCATTTGTATTATCAACGTGAATGTTAAAATCTCCAACAATTAGTGCTTTATCAACATTAACCAATAGGTCTGAGAGGAAATCTGCAAATTCTTTTAGAAAATCTGTATATGGCCCTGGCGGTCTATACACAGCGAGCGGCAAATAGCGAATATTGAGGAAATGATAGCAGAGGATTTGGTTTTCAAGAGATAGGACAGAAAAAAAAAGCAAGCATTTATTTTTTTTCTTTTTGCTTATCTGACAGTTTAACATTGAGCATAAGTATTTCAAATGAGTTAAACCTCTTTTTTTGTATGTGAATAGATGCCTGTTTTCTGAGTAACATTGAGAATATCAAAAGAGGAATTCTATATATTGACGAAAAAGAACTTGCCATATAACTATAAACTATGACACCGCATTGATTTATCGCAAAAAATAAATACATAAAATGTTGTGCGACCAGAGAAAGTCGCAAAAGAGAAACAAGTGACGAGGCTCATGCTTATAATTTTTATTAGGCATTATTATTATTATTATTAAGTAGCTTGGTGGAGTAGATTATATATTTACATTTAGAAAAAGGGTATTTAAAACCAAAATAATCATTTAAAATATTAACTTTGTGCAAAAGCTTTAAGCCACTTTCAAAAACAACATGTTTAACACTAAATAGTTTCTTCTCTTTTTTTCAGTCAGACAGAGTACATCGTCTCTCTTTGTCTCTTAAAACTATTATCTGTCATTCTGATTATTTCATTTACAATAACTGCTGACCAGAGATTCTGGAGATTAGAAGTGTTCGCCCTTTTAACAATATTTATTTGCCACAAAGCCTGTTCATCCAAATTGAGTGACCGGATATTTAGGAGCCCAAGTTTTACAAATTGTTTTTGTTCATTTATTTTGCATTTTTCTGGTTTAATCACGATCAGATTTGTTCTAGATCCTGCATTAAATTTATATTTTGATCTCACTATTCGGGGAACAGACACAGTCTGTATAGATTGGACACTGCAAATACCTTTATCATTTAAGTGGGTAGAACAAAAGTCATCATAGCTGTTATTGGAGAATTGGCTTACTAGTCAGATAGAGCGTAGCGTTCTGGTGATGTTGTCCGACAGGAGTTCCGCACCGACTCTGCTGGGGTGCAGGCCATCAGCACGAAATAGCCTAGGACGCTCCCAGAAAAGATTCCAATTATTAACAAAGAGAATTTTCTGCTCTTTACACCATGACAACAACCATTCATTTAAAGCAAACAGTCTACTGAACCTTTCGTGTCCTCGTCGATACGTGGGAAGAGGTCCTGACACGATGATCGTCGCTGCGGGCGATGTGCTGCGTACCGTCTCGATCAGGCTCCTGAAGTCCCTCTTCAGTGTCTCCGTCTGCCGCAGCCTGGTGTCGTTAGCCCCCGCATGAATCACAACAGCTGCAACGCTCTCGTCATCCTTCAGGATCGCGGGTATCTGCACAGAAACATCAAGAACACGAGCACCAGGGAGACAATGAGTGTGCACTTTACCTTCAGCTATCTTTGCACGGACATGCCGGACGATTGAGTCTCCGATGACCACAGCATCACGTTCAGTCTCGCAGAGAGGGGCGAAGCGGTTCCGGGATGAGATGTCGAAGACCGGAGGGGGAGAAGTCGTCGACCGGGGCCTGGATCGCGTCTTCCGCTGATGCACCCAGGGTCCGTGGTTTCCCGGCGCCGGAGTGAAGGCCATCTGGGACGATCGCGTCCCGGGTGCACAGGGCCTGTGCAGAGAAACACACGGAGTAGAGGTGGTGGGAGTATTAGCAGTGCGTTGCGTACTTACCCCGGACTTGTGAGCATCAGCCCGAGATGTTTCCAGCGTTGCTTTCCGTTCCCTCAGCTGGGCCCGCTTCCCAAGCAGCTCATCGATCCGTCTCTCCACGGCCTCCAGCTCCAGCTGCACCGAATGCAGCTCGAACGTGTCCTCACCTGCACACAAAGGTAGACACAGATCCGCCATTAAAGCAAGTAACAATGAAACAATGTTAAATGTGTGTGTGTGTGTGTGTGTGTGTGTGTGTGTGTGTGTGTGTGTGTGTGTGTGTGTGTGTGTGTGTGTGTGTGTGTGTGTGTGTGTGTGTGTGTGTGTGTGTGTGTGTGTGTGTGTGTGTGTGTGTGTGTGTGTGTGTGTGTGTGTGTGTGTGAAAAGGGGTATTAGCTGCGTTAGCGGCACCCGCGCTGGCTTTGCTAACGGGCTATAAGCTAATAGTGGACTCGGGAAATCAAAATAAAACTTGCGATAACAAGCCGCTCTGATTATTCTCGTTGCAGAATGCGATCGGGGATATATTCACACGTTATAGAAACAAAAATTATTGTGTATAAAATCGGAATTTAAGATAGAAAATAGACGATAAATAATTTGCTTGACGGAGATTCAATTCAAAACAAGCGTCAGCTTAAAAAATCATTGAGTGCTTGTAATGACTTCCGATTGTGATTTATAATAATAAGCAGACACATGCACTCTTTGTATGTTTAATAACGCTACACTGCTAATATTAGTCATAAACATCCTTTATTGTAGGGCTGGGCGATATGGCCCAAAAAATTATCACAATTTTTTTCATATCAGTCGATATCGATAATTATCACGATAAATGCCAAATCTTTATTTCTTTCTAGTTTAAAGACAGATTTTTACTCCAAAGTGAAATTTGTAGAAACAAGACCATTAATTTTCCTTAAAATAAATATCTAAATAGAAAAATGTATTTCTTAGTTTCTGCATGTTCTAATGAGTGATATTGTTTCAAATCAAGAAACCGATTTTGGTTGCCTGATAATACTGATAATAATAATATCACGTTTTTTGTCTCTTAGAAGTTAGGATGCAGAGGTACATTTTTGTTCATTATCAAAATCAGTAACATATGTAGCAACCTTTAGTCTGATCAAGTTTTTTTTATTAAGCATTTGTCTCCCATAGTAGTATACATTTAAATCATGATAAACAGTTAAAACCACACAAATAGCACCTCAGTACCATGGTAAAATATAACTATATGGTTTTTAAGTAGCCTATTTGTATGAAAAACAGTCTAAAAACATGCAGTATAAATGCACACATGCTATAGCTTAACCACACATACTTACTATAATTATATACCTTTACTCCTATAATAAAATTCATTGTGAATATCCCACATTTCTGCTACAATACCATGATGCAGTGAGTGTTACTACAGTAAATCCATTGTAAATAATGGAGATGTGTAGATTGAAAAGCCTTCTGACTGTCTCGTTGCACACAGTGTTTCTCCTGTTTGGTTTTAAACTTTAAACTATCACAGAGTCATGTGTTCTTCGCTGAAATCAAGCGCTTCTCACTGGATCTCACAGCTCTGCTTAGTGTTCACGTGACCGAGTAAACGCATCTGCTCTAGTGAGCTCGCGCCGCGCGGCAGTTTGAACTGTGATCCGAGCAGATAAACTGTCCGTGTGACAAATTCGTTATCAAATTATCGCCCATCCCTACTTTATTGCTATAAAAAATAAAATGAGCTGCATACAAAACACATACAGAAAAATGTATCGTCATAATCATGTCTATTTACATTAATATTTCATGTGTAGAAAAATGTTTCACTCAAATTTATTTTTTTTAATACGGAAGATCTAGAGAGTGAACGTAACGCGTTCTGACTCATAACACTCGCGCACGTGGAAGAAAACGGACGGCGCTCTACAGATCACTTGATTCAGTGGATAATTATTAGAAATTTTATTCCGTATGAAGATAGAACATGTGAGAATAAATCTGTTCTCAAATACCAACAATAACATGAACTCAGTATCCATTCTCTTATTCAGGATACTCTTCTTCATTGTTTTTTTACACTGGTTTTCGAAAAAGAGATCTCGGTCTCTCTGAACTTGAGCGTGAAACTCCGAAACTCTGTGTATGCTTGCTTTACAGATATCTATAGAGAGTGAAATGTCTACTTTCAAATTAACTAGAGATGCACCGATTGCAATTTTCTTGGCCAATTCCGATTTCCGATTTTTTGGAAGTGTGACCTGCCGATACCGATTTATGCCGATTCCGATTTTCTTTTTTAATAACTATAATTGACAGCATATACAAACAAAAATATATGCAAATATCAACGAAAAATGATTTACATAAAAAATAAATTATTAAGTTACAATTCCCTCAATCTGGATTAATTTACAGATTTTCTCTCACTTAAACAACTCTCAAAATAAAGTGCTCTTTATTTTCGTTACTGGAAAGAGGAAGATATAGTTCACTTAAAAGGAGTTGCTGTGTGTAACAAAACAGATGTCATTTGCCACTGTTTATAAATGGTCATTTCTTTCCCCTAACCTTATTAAATGTCATCTTTCACATCAAATTCTTACTTTGTTTCAATTAATTCTGTTAGAATAATAAGAAACTGTAGAGTTGTTACCATTCAAATTAAGTTAGTATTAACAAACTATCTTTCCACTGCTGAGGAAACAGAAGCTGCATCTGAAGTGGTATTAGATGCATTTACACAGACATTTTGATGAAGCTGAGGTGCAATAATTGCATTTACACTGCAAAGTTTCAAATGCATAAATAATTTTATAAGATTCATGTTTTACATATATTTTTAAACATACAAATAAATGTTGAAAAACTGCAATGATACTTTTAAATATGACTAAACCAGCAAATGTCTGTTTTAACGAGCGAGTAATTTATTAATTAATTCAACCGATTCATTCAAACGGCTGATTCATTCAGAAACGAGTCAATTGGCTGTCCTTATGAATGGGCCACTGAATCAATTGACTCAATTGACTCACTCGATTAATTCAAAACGTGGATTCATTCAGTAAAGAAACACCACTGTGTGTTGCTCAGAGACACACAACAGTTGTGCTGTGGCTTTGATCGCAACTATTTTCGTCAGCAAAAACAGTCAATATTTTGTCTAAAATCTAAATTCACTTAATTTAAACCTCTTGTTTATTGAAATACTACTGTATAAAATCAGTGTCACATTGCAATCGTACTGATATTGTTATTCAGGGAAACATCATGGATGTCTAATGTTGCTTACCTAAATCATATTTTGTAAATCTCTTTTATTTATTTTTCTACCGCAGTATGCATCTATACATTTCTGAGAGTTACTTTGTGTGTGCTGTCTCTCTCACACAGTCACTCAGGCTGTGCAAGCCTCATCTGGCACGACATAAATACAATCAGTTGCCATTTACACTGAATGCCATTCAAATTAGAATCATTCTCACGCGAAACGACATGTATACTCACGACTGTGATATCTACTGTGAGTGTGCGCGTGGCTGTAACGTCTCTGCCTGCGCCGCTGGCAATAAAAGGATCGGCTCAGAATCGGCAAGACGTGAGGCAGGTCATGCAAGAAATCGGCTGATTCCGATCACTGGCCGGTCAATCGGTGCATCTCTAAAATGAACCAATTCAAATGTAAAACAATATTCTCAAATTCAGGGCTCTCAAGTTATAGCAAATGTTTGGAGGGAGATTAGGGGAGGGGTCACTCAAAGGGGAGGAGCAACTCAAATATTTGCAGTTAGTTTAACAGACAATAATTACACAATTATGATTTTGTGAACCAACAAAATCAGCATCAGATCGCCTGGTGTCTTAAAGGGATAGTTAAATGAAAATTCTGTCAAGTGCATTAGTAAATGCTGAAATTAACATTGACTAAGATTAATAAATGCTGTAGAAGTATTGTTCATTCTTTGTTCATGTTAACTAATGAACCTTGTTTTAAAGTGTTACCAATTAATTGTATAATAATTGTAATTACATAATATGCTTTTCTAGAGCTGAAGTGAACTTTATGTTAGAATATGTATAACATAATATTTTAACTAATTGCAAAATATGAATAATCAATCAAAGTCTACTGTTTAACCAGTGAAATAATCGACGATTAGTTGATTAACTGTTCTAATAATCGTTAGATTAATCGATTATCAAAATAATCATTTGTTGCAGCCCTAGTCTGAAATGACAAAAAAAACATATACATATATTTAATTATTTGATCAAAATATTGCTAGAGACAGTTTGGTAGTGGCTGGATATTGGTAGGGATATGTCCCTAGCGCCCCCCCCCCCCAATTCTACGCCCCTGCAATGCACATACTGTACACATACAGTAGGATTACAGTTCTTACCCTGAGCATGCATGTCAAGCTGTGTGTGTGCGTGAGAGAGAGAGACAGAGAGTACACATTTCAGCTTATGTTTTTTTTATCTTGTAAATGTTTGTTGCACATTTTGATGCCTGATGATAGGGGAAGAGGACTCCCACATAAAGCACTGCCATGACAGATAATAGTGTTCCATCCAGAGCCAAACTGTTTCGAGTTTTGGTTTTGTTAAAACCCACCAAGGAAAACACACTGCATCTGAATTTGAGTGGGGAAGCCACAGTGCTTTATATGGGAGCCCCCTACCCCTGTCATCAAGGCATCAAAATGTGCAACAAACACAATAGAATTTGGCTATATTCCCCAACATCAGCTCTCACTATCTTTTCACAGGCAAGTGATTTCGCCCAGGAATCTTAAAATCGAAACCCCTCCCCCAAAAACGAATGGGTTACCTACAGCATTCATCTGAGCTTTCTCTTCCAACTTACATTCCATGTGTGCACGCATCCATGTTGCTTAGTAACAAACGCGCTTGCGGCAGAATCGCATAATTTAAATGGAAACAACAACATCCTAATTTCTGATTGGCTGGTAGGTGGCATTAAACTCTGTATAACTCGAGGCAGCTATGAACTCGGCAGATAACTTACCTCCGTATTACCTTGTCTATTAATTGTATAGCGGGGACAAGTTATCCCTTCTCAGCGTGAGAAATACAAGGTGTGGCATGAGAGCATGTGAACTGATTGAAAGGCATGTGTCTCAAGGGAGAGACTTGAGAGTAGAGATCGACCGATATGGGTTTTTCTATGCCGATGTTAAGAGGTCAGGGTCAGCCGATGGCCGATATGTGCTGTCGATTTTATTTGGCCGATTTTTAGGGCCGATATCGTGATGTCTTCCCCTTCATTTGCATGCTAAAATGTCACACTAATAATAAGTGGATGCACAACATTTCTAAATTTAACATCCTTTATTGAACACTGACTTCAACCATCTCTCGAATCTTAATTTTGTGCACTGCACGGTATTCAAATTAAACATTTATCCAAAGAAATCAATAAACTGACCAAGTATTAAATATATAAAACAGGTTTATTTTTTTAACAAAAATAAACTTTCAATCATTTACATAAAAGAGCATTTATCAAGCAGAATTTTTCAAGTTTGTTGGAACATAAATGTAAACTTATATATACATTTAAATAAAATAAATACAACTTTATAAATAAAAATCAATTAAACTGAAAAATATAAAAAATAAAATATATAAAAAATAAATAATAGTAGTGCTGCAAACACACTAGCAACCAGCAACATTTGTTTGGTATAAATGACAGAACATCTAAAGTGCATTCTAACTTTCTGCTTTTTGCAGCTTTCTGCATTTTTATATAAAACAAAGTTCTCAATTAACCAACTGTGAATAAAAACTTAAAGGTTTTCGTGCACTTGACTTAGCAGCATCAAAAATCTAATTTAGTGCAAATAAAATAGCAGCAAACCCCTAATTTTTGAGTGAAGGAAATTATGTAAACATTACAGATCAATATAAAAAGGAATGTGCTTTAATTCTAACTCATTTGCAGTCCCTGAGTCTTCATCACTCTACCCATCTTTCACTGAAAGTTCTCAGTACTCCCAGTTTATGAACGGCAAGTTGTCATGCAGGATCAACTACGATCCGTTGCACCCCTAACCAAAACCATTCACTAATGTGTTGTTTTTGTTGTTAACAGATTGCTTACAAGTTACAAACCAATTTACTATAATCTAGTAATCACACACACACAAAAAAAATCTTTGTCATGTTGCACACTCACAGCCTTGTGTGCAAGGACAGTGCTAAACCATTAGTGATTTCTGACATGCTTGATGGTTAACGTTGGACAGGTTTAATGAGGATAATAACTGTGCGACGTGTATATATATATATATATATAGTCATTGGCCGGAACACGTCACTTTATTAGGCTGATGTCCCTTTTTATTCGCATTACACAGTTGATGGAAACACACGCAGATGCGCATATGCTTGAGCTGAATTTTCATTAATGCAAATAAGTTGAATGGAAACCCACCTATTGTCTGCATCAAACCATGCTTCCGAACAAATGTCATACTCCATTCTGGGCTGCTCCAGGACAGCTCTGTGTCTCCGAGCACGGTGCTGTCTGTGAGCGGGGCGGAGTAACGTAGCCCTCAATCACGCTGCAGTGTTTGTGAGAGCTGCCGCCTTCTCCACCCCACGCACAGAGTGAAATTCTCAGACTCCGATACAGGAAAAATACAACAGAACTTATAACATTGGGGCTAATATGTTCTGATAGCTGAGCAAGCTGCTGATAGTTTTTGACTACAGTCCTTAAAGTTAACTGCAAGTAAGTGAACCTTCAACCAGCTGTAGCATTATGCCAGTTCACGACGGTTCTATGCTATTAATTTTTTCTTTCACTGAGTGAAGCAACACTTCATAGTTTACTAGTAATCTATAGTAAATATATGGCCATAGGACTTTGAAATATCAGAATTTAAGCCTTGCCTTTATCTCCCAGGACTGTTGTTGAATCTTCCAAAAGTTTTGGCTTGGGGTCCTTCACATGCAGCAGCACGTTCCACCGCACCAATAACACGGGGCTGGCCGCGGACGTGCCTGACTTTAAATCGGCGCAACTAAACACGGATATCGGCCGATGCCGATATGTTAAAAAATGACAAATATCGGCCCAATATATCGGCCGACAGATATATCGGTCGACCTCTACTTGAGAGCCCTGCAGATTATGTAATCCAAATGAAACATGCATACAGGAGCATCCACTACTGCAGAGATGACAAGTCAGTGTTGCCGACTTCATCTCTCAAACAAAGAAAGCACTAGTTTATCCAGAAATTATTAATGTTAATGTGGCCTCCTGACACATTCATAATTATTACTTCTGCCGGTGTGCTGTGGCGCGCTTGAGCACTTATTTGCACGCCAAACAGACAGCTCAATGAAATAGGAGCGCAATAACTCGGACTAAAATATGCATTTTGCTGAAATGTTTGTAGTTGGACATTTTAAACCTACAAGTAAGTGTATTTGTATGATATCACTAACTGTAAAGTGATTGTAATGGGGCAATCAAAATAGCCTTTTTACTCAATTAGCCTAGTCTGTGCTTTTTTATTTATTTCATTTTTTAGTTTAATAAATTTAACTTTTCTTTAAAAGCATTATTTTTGTTTTTAGATCGCAATGTTACAATGTTAGAATGTAATGTGATTTTAACCCTTTTTGCACATTATATATGCCTACATGGTTACATTCACTTTATCTATTTGTTTAATCCAAATACAAAATACAGAGATATGTACCGTATACCACAAATCAGCCAGTTTCTTTTCATTTGTTATCGATTTATGCCTTTTAAATTTGAATATAATTCACATTTTGATCATATTTTAGTAAAAAAAAAAATGACAGCCCCACTTCTCACTGGATCACACAGCACTGTTTAGTGGTTGCATGATCGGTGAGTAAACACATCTGCTCTAGTCAGTTCGCTCTGCGCTGCGCCGCTGTTTGAACTGAGCAGATATGGGCCATGCGGCGCGGTTCAAATGAGTAGCGAGTAGTTCTGAGTAGGGTTGGGTGATAATTCGATAACGATAATTATTGCGATATAATTTTCCTCGATAAAACGATATGAAGAGTTCAATAAATGTTCGATATAATGTTTATGTGCCAAAAGCAGGATGAAACCGCGCAAATCATTTGAATCGCGTCACACGGTCAGTTTATCCACTGGGATCACAGTTCAAACTGCCGTGCGGCGCGAGCTCTAGTCACTAGAGCAGATGCGTTTACTCGGTCACGGTTACGTGAAAACAGTAGTGTGGCGCAAGAGTCAATGTGGTGAGCGAGTGACCTCTGGTGGTGAGTGGGCGTAAGATCACGAATCAGATTCGTGACAGATCGAGGATGACTTTCAATGGATCGCAGCGAGTGAGCTGCTCTGCCACGCACGAAACCCTGACCCAACTCTGTCACGAATCTGGTTCGTGATCTTACGCCCACTCACACAGGGAAAACGCTCAGAGATATCGGCAGTAGCAAAACAATACTCGGCAATGAGAGAGAGGAAGTCCAAGGCTTATAAAGCGTGTCTGACGGAATTCAGCTGTGTAATCAGTGCAATGTGTGAGTGGGCGTAAGATCACGAACCAGATTCGTGACAGTTCCGATTGACATGCTCCCTACACAGTGTCCATTGCTCCCTAACTCCCTGAGCAGGGGAAATCCGTTGAAGTTTACTTCACTTCGGAACATTCATTCATGGATTTGCGCTGCGCAGCGTAGCGTCTTCACGCACGGACGAGTGTGACATCATATACCTCTGTAAATATATACAATTTAAATTCACGTCTCGCACACTTCAATGCACTTTGAATGGAATATATACGTTCGCTTCGAACTGGAATCATGGCGGAATAATATCCTGTGATGTCCACTTCGCAGGGCAATTAAGTTCAAATAGAACAAACGTCTGAAGCGATAAGATTAACACACGAAATGTGCAGAGCGGGGGGAGCGCGAGGACTGTTCTTTGGGCCATGGAGAAGAGGGGGCCATATTTACATTTCAAAGTAATAACTGATGCAGCATTGTAGGGCTGCTACAACTAAAATTGATTATTATCGATAATGAAAATCATCGACAACGATTCTCATTATCGATTAATCGGGTCTGCCCACAGTACACGTCCAACTTCAGCCAGTTGCGTCAAATTACAGCACTGAATAACGCATTTCTATGGACAAAATGCATCTAAAAATAGTGGCGGAAACAGAATGAGATGCTGCGGGAGAGTTACGTGATCCAAGCTGCCCAAAACGTGATAATTCTTTATTTTAAAAGGTTTCTCAGGGCTCTAGACTAACTTTTTTGCACTGGTTGCACTGGTGCGCCTTTTTCTTAGGTGCACCAGCACAAAAGTTTGGTGCACCCAAATTTTCATATTGGCAATATTGACTAGTAAACAATTAACTAACAATCTGGTCAACATAAAGTTCTTTATTTGAAGTACAATTCTGCAAGAAAGGTAACTTACTGAAAAATTGTTGGTGCTTAAAGTGAGTGTGCAGTGCACTGAGCTGAGATTTAAACTTAAAACATCTCAAGATAAATGAAATAAAAATGAAATCTAAATTAAGTGTTTTAAGGGCGTCAAACTGAACATCTCGTGGCTCAATGTCTTATGGACTATCCTCCATTGCAGTCACATGCCCCTCGGATGGCCAACTCCTGTAGTTTGGCCTTCTTGATCTTTGGCCTTGGCTAAACCAGCTGGCCACACTCTCTCTAGCATCAAAATCTTCCAGACTTGGCCCCTCTACACTGATTCTTATCAGATCTTCCACGGTGTCTGAATGAAGGGATACTCTAGTGCAGTGGTTCTCAAACCTCTTTGGTCGCGCCCTACCTCAAACCTATAAAACAATCTGGCACCCCCATCCCACCTCAGACTACCAAATAATTTCACTAAACATTATGAAAAAAAAAATTATTTACAGAAAAAAAACCCTGTTATGTTCTGTCTAATTGTCTCTCTGTGCTCATATACTGTATTTTAATGCAGCCAAATTCGCAATAATTTTTTTTATTTTATATATTTTACTGTTTCTGTTGTCAGTCAACTGGATAAATATGAAATAATGACTGAAACACAGCCCTTTAAGAATACATAACCAGCTCTCCCTTCCAAGAAGCTAGTCTGCACAAAAATCCTAATTTATAATTTCATTGAGCCGTTGTCTGATGAAATCAAATAATACACATAAGACAAAGACAATTCCTGTGCTGTGATTTTGGCTATATTTGCATGTAAACTTAGAGAAACAATAATATCTCTTTTAACTGAACGGGCTGCTTCTCTCAGACGCTCACTGAACAGAGCAGATGCAGAGAAAGAGCTGCGTGCACGCTGATCTCGCGCCGTTGCGGCAATACCAACGATCAGAGACTCGCTAAAGTTTGTCCAAGAAGTCGCTAGATTTGTAACTAGTCGCTTTTTTGGAAAAAAAAGTTGCTAGGGAGGTCTGAAAAGTCGTTAAATCTAGTGACAAAGGCGCTAAATTGGCAACACTGCGCGCATCTCTACTACTCACCTCTCTCTCTGTCTGACTGCAGCAGCACACACATTTTCAAACGTACACACACGTACAGAAATATCTGGACCATGGCCAATCAGAGGGGAAGTCCGCCCTTCACTATCTCTGATTGGTTTAGACCACGATATGAGCCTAATGTGTCTGTTGTTGAACCACAGGGAGACTTTCAGAGTCGCTGAGACTTTTTTTTCTCAAACGGCTGGTTGCACTGGTGTGACCTCAGATTTTTTGTAGTCGCACATTGAGAAATTAGGTCTCACGTGCGACCAAATTGGTCGCTCTCTAGAGCCCTGTTACTCCACCCCAAAATGAAAATTCTGTCATTAATCACTTACCCCCATGTCGTTCCAAACCCGTAAAAGCTTTGTTCGTCTTCAGAACACAATTTAAGATATTTTGGGTTAAAACCGGGAGGCTTGTGACTGTCCCATTGACTGCCAAGTAAATAACACTGTCAAGGCCCAGAACAGTATGAAAGACATAATCAAAAACGATGTTATGTCAAAATTACATCACCGTAATTTTAAGAAGCTACGAGAAAACTTTTTGTACGCAAGAAAACAAAAATAACTTTATTCAACAATTCGTCTCCTCCGCATCACCATAGTGCCCTTTTTGGATAGTATCCACTGGACGCAAATAGCGTATGCTGTTCTGTGTCAGCTGCACCAACACTTTATGAGTTGCCAAGTCACCACAAATTGCTCTTAATCTAGTAGATTAAATTTTCACTTGATGGGGTGCACTGGTCTATCTGGTTTCTGATAGAGGAGCCCAGTTTACCTCACACATCTTCAATTTAGTGTGCAAGCAGTGGAGGGTTATGCAGAAGCCTACTATGGCCAGTAATCCTCAAACTAATCTTACGGAACACATTAAAGCGCTGTATCATATTCAAACCCAAATGAAACTATGAGTATGTAATGTTGTAATTATGTCGTCAGTTAAGCCATGAAGTAACAAAAAAAAGGCTATTTAAAGCAGCCTTAAAAATGTGCATGTAAATATCTATTTTTTATGAGTCACATTTAAAGCAGTTTCGCTTGTTGGCGATTATCGTAAGTTCAGTAGCGGCAGCTCTTAAAGTAGCAGACAAAATATCCTATAAATAACCTATAAAATAATCAGCTGCTGTGATGTCTGTTAATCAAAGAAAAAAGAGCAAATTAATAATTTCTGTAGTTTTAAGCTTTATCTCAATTTAATTTAGAATTTAGTGTTTGATAACTTTATTAAATTAAGCTATATTTTCTTACTGAAGGGTACAGGTCACATAAAACATTTATTATAATGGGTTTATGTGAAGATTGTTTTAAATTCCCTTAAATTAAAAGTTTTTTATGTCTAATAAATGTTAAATTGATAGCTCTTAATTATACTGTAATGTTGAATGGCTATATACTATATACAGAATTGACGGCTATGCTTTCCCGGGCTGCTGAGGCTGTCGGGCTCGAGTGGAAAAAGCCACTGTGTCCCGAGCCATCGAGGTTAGATCACTGGTATCTACGGAGCCGCTGGACAGGCTGCCTCCACCCTGCACACCATGGCACTCCTGCAGGTATACCAGGCCAAAGCACTAACAGAGTTGCACGAGGGTAGTTCTGACCCAGGGCTTATGCAGGAGCTGCGCACACGACGGACCTCGCCCTGAGAGTGACCCGCCGTCAGCTGTAGGAACCCCCCTGCGGCTTGGCCAACCAGGCCCTTGCCAAACCATGCGGCAAGCGTAAATGCAAGCAGACACTCAGACCCCATTTCAGGACTCTATGCCTTCTGAGTCGGGTCCCTGTCCTCCACCACGCTGTACATCTGTGGTTCCTCTGGTCCCGCTTGTACAATTTCTGGGAGCCTAGCTAGTGCTTCCCAGTCCGTCTCGCTGGCTCATTCGAACCGTCAGACTCGGCTATGCGATTCAGTTTGCCCGGCGTCCCCCCAAGTTCAGTGGCATCCAGTTCACCTCTGTGCTGACCAGCGATGCTCCTGTCTTACGGGCAGAAATCGCTATCCTGCTTGCGAAGGATGCGTACGTTCATGTCTCGATTCTCCTTCGGCACAGGCCGTTTCTCTGCTTTACGTTCGAGAAACGGGCATATCAGTATAAGGTACTTCCCTTCGGGCTGTCCCTGTCGCCCTGCACCTGCAAGGCGGCCCCATTTCCCATGAGAGAACAGGGCGTTCGTATTCTCAACTATCTCAACAACTGGCTCAGTCCCGGGAGAAGTTGTGTGAGCACAGGGACATGGTGTTCAGTCACCTCAGCCAGCTGGGACTTCGGGTCAACAGGGAAAAGAGCAAACTCTCTCCAGTGCAGAGGATCTCTTTTCTTGGTATTGGAGTTGGATGGCACGCCTCACAGAGGAACGTGTTCGGTCAATGCTGAACTGCTTGAATTCTCTCAAGCGCAGGACAGCGGTTTCAGAGGCTCCTGGGTTATATGGCATCCGCAGCCGCAGTAAAGCCCTTCAGATTGCTTCATATCAGGCCGCTTCAGCATTGGCTTCATGGCCGAGTCCGAAAGATGGGCGTGGCAATGCGGCACGCACTGAGTGAGGATCATTCCGGCCTGTAGCCAAGCTTTCAGCCTTGGTTGGACCCTGGACTTCATTGGGCAGGAGTTCCCCATATGCAGGTGTCCAGGCATGCTGTTGTGTTCACGGATGCCTTCACTACGGGCTGGGGTGCCACGTACAACGTGCATTCAGTTTTGGGGTTGTGGACAGGCCCCCATCTGCATTGGCACATCATTTGCCTCGAGTTGCTTACAGTATGTCTTGCGGTGGGGCACTTCAAAACGTTGCTACAAGGCAAGCACGTGCTGGTTTGTACAGACAACACTCTGACCGTTGTGCACATCAACCACCAGGGTGGTTCACGCTCCTGTCGTATGTCGCAACTCGCCCGCCCTCTCCTCCTATGGAGTCAGAAGCATCTGAGGTCGCATCGTGCCATTTACATTCCAGGCCTGCTCAATCGTGCAGCCGACAAGCTTTCACGGCAGCAAGCGCTTCTGGGAGAATGGAGATGCCATCCCCGGGCAATGCAGCTGATAGGTAGACACTTCGGAGCCGCACAGGTAGACCTGTTTGCCTCTCCAGACACATTCCATTGCCAGCTGTTCTATTCCCTGACCGGGGGAACCCTTGGCACGGATGCACTGGCGCACAGCTATCCCCGGGGTCTATGCAAGTATGCGTTTCCCCCAGTGAGCCTACTTTAACAGACGTTGTGCAAAGTCAGGGTGGATGAGGAGCGCAAAAGTCAGGGTTGGTTGACTTCACCTTGCTGGCCCAACCGGACCTGGTTTCCGGAACTGATGCTCCTCGTGACAGCCCCTCCCTGCTGCATTCCTCTGAGGAAAGATCTACTTTCTCAGAGACGGGGCACCCTCTGGCACCCGTATCCAGATCTGTGTTCCCTAGACGGGACGCGGAGGTCCTAGGTAATCTACCCCAGGCGGTGTTAGACACAATCCCTTCGACAAGGACACCCCCTATGAGGCGTGCCAATACTTTGATGTGGAACCTGTTCATTGAATGGTGCTCTTCTCACCGGGAAGACCTATGGGGATGCCCGATCAGAGCGGTGCTTCCCTTCCTCCAGGAGGGGTTGGAGCGAAGGCTGTTACCCTCCACCCTAAATGTTTGTTGCCGCAATTGCCGCACATTACGATCCTGTAGATGGTGTGCGTCTTTGGGGAAGCACGACCTGATCATCAGGTTCCTGAGGGGTGCGAGGAGACTAAATCCTCCTCGCCCAAACCCCATACCCTCTCGGGATCTCCCTCTGGTGCAGGATTGCAGAGGGCCTCTTTTGAGCCATTTCAGTCTGCAGAGCTGAGAACTGTCAATAAAGAGGGTAGGGTAATAAAGAGGCTTCCATCAAGAGGATAAGGGACCTGCATGTATTTTCGGTCAAAGAATCGTGCCTGGAATTCGGGCGGGCGGACTCTCACTTTATCCTGAGACCCCAGCACAGATATGTACCCAAGGTTCCCACCATGCCTTTCAGGGATCAAGTGGTGAACCTGCATGCGCTGCCCTCGGAGAAGGCAGACCCAGCCCTTGCTTTGCTCTGTCCTGTTCATGCTTTACACATATATGTGGACCATACACTGAGCTTTAAGGTCTTAGAGCAGCTCTTCATCTGTTGCAGAGGCCAGAAGAAGAGAAAGGCTGTCTCCAAGCAGAGGTTGACACACTGGATAGTGGATGCTATCGTCTTGGCATATCAAAACCAAGGCGTGCCTTGCCCCCTCTGGTTGAGAGCACACTCGTCAAGGAGTGTTACTTCTTCCTGCAAGGCACCTTGCTGACAGAAATATGTAGAGCTGCAGGCTGGGCAACACCAAACACATTTACTAGGTTTTAAAGCCTTTGTGTAGAGCCAGTGTCCGCGCTTCGAGTAGCCAGTAGAACCAGAGGAACTGCTCGGTGTCTCACTTGCTGCGCCATTCCTCTCTACGGACCGGATACGTGTGCTTATTCTGCTCTTCAGTTCAGTTCCCCACAAGGGAGTTCTTCCATCACCCTCGGCAGCTGGTTGATGCGGAGCGTCCTGCACCAGGTCTAACACTTTCTAAGTACATCTGTTGGTTGACTCTATGCTAGGCTAGGTGTTCATATGATGTGATCCCCACGGTGATCCCATGTGTGTATTCTTACATGGTAAGGTTCCCCTCTTGGTGAGCCCATGTCTTTCCCTTGGCAGACTCCGCTCTGCCATCCCTGCCGGTGTTGTCTCCCTCCTAACTGGGCCCGGAGCCACCTCAGAGACATTTTATATGTTGTACTGCCCTTAATGCCCAGTAATATGTGTGGTCTCCACATGATACCTCCCTGTGGGCAGGATGTGGATTCCGCAGCGTCCCTGGAAAGGTACGCTTTCCCAATGTTATCCAATAAGTCTTACTGTCAGGGTCTAGTGGAACAACAGTAATAGACTCTCTCCATGTAAGCCCTGTCCTATCTTCCGCCCCAGTTGCTGATGGAGGACCCAGGTGGCTACTAGGGGCGCTGGAAGGGGCAGCAATAGTGGCGCTTTGTTAGGGATCCCAATTCGTCGGTCAGGACTAGGGATGTCAACGATTAATCGACGATCGATTAATTGTCGATAAGAGATATAATCGATAAAATATATCAATGGTCGATTAAGCAGTTTCATTTTGGGGCTCATGCGCAGAACACGTGCAAACGGCTGTGAGTGACGGTGAAGGGGCTGAATCTTACAAGAAAATAATTTACTAATGTACAAACTACGCTTTTAATATGATCCAAACTTGATACAGTACAAAGTTATGATAGTCACAGTATGATACAGTACAAAGTTATTTTGTATTGAAATGTAGTAATAAGTCATGTTCAATTATAATTTCCCTAGATAATTGTTGCATATCGGGCACTTTGCTTTGACAGGGCCGCTGACGCGAGCAAGACAGATATAGGCTATTCTTTCCTACAACTTGTTAATTCGTTCCTATGACATATTAATGTGTGGCAGCTGTCCATGTTTCATTAATTTGTTCCCTAGAAAACCCATGATTTAACTTAAATGCGGGAACAATTTAAGTCATAGTAACGAATTCTTAATTCATGGCCACGAAATCTTTCATTTCCCCCCACACGTTTACCACAGTAAGAGATGCGAAAACAGTGATTAAAAGTGAACAACAATAAAATAAACCTGCAAATCTAGAGGGTGAGAGAGTGAGGATTTGGGAAAAGAAACAAATAATATTACATTCGTGACCATTCGGAAAAACAGAACACAAAGCCGCATATGGCTTGATTTAAATGTATGCTCTCGGCATGAATCAGAAAGCATGGTCGCGATGTAACATTTGCCTGCTAACCAATTATTTATCTTATTAACAAAGCGTTGTGCCTCACTTGTGTCATAATACTCACATTAAAATGTTTCAAATGGGTAACAGTGTGTTTTGCTGTAGCAACGCCGGTGGTTCTGGAAGCTGATCACTGACCGCACGTCTAGAGGTCTGCACGGGCTTAAAATTGAAGCCCGAACCTGGCCCGTACCCGAGAACGTCTGACCCGACCCGAGCGGCACAGTTAAATTTAGAGCCCTAACCCGAAATATTTTTTCCCCCACAACGAATAGCCAATAAAAAAAAGGCTGCATTTCACGATTGCATGCAACGGTCAGTAAACAAATACACAAAGAAACAGATTCATCTATGCTCGGCCATTTCACAAGGGAAAATAAAAAAAACACTTACCAGTTATGAAAGTTTGTGAACATCAGGTGCAGCGGTCGCATACATTCTGCCGAGTTTATGAATGGTTGTATGGACAAGACGATAATTCTTCCACCGTGCAAATTATGATAATTTTTGTCAGTTAAGGTTTGTTAGCATTCGTTAGCAAATCAGACACGGAGATGTAGTGCAGTAAGATCGTATTTATTTGAATTAATTAATAATTTATTTGAATTAGCGAGAGAGAGAGAGAGAGAGACAGAGAGAAAGAGAGAGAGACAGAGAGGGATGAAAGTTGCGCGTGCATGTGAACCTGCATCTGCACGTCTCTCTCTACAAGCAATCAGGCTTAGTTTCTTCAAAAACAGCAATTTCACCCACTCATTGCTGAGAAATATAATGTTGCGAGTCAGTAGCCTATCAAAGCTATTTTACTAATAAAAGTTTCTGTGCTGTTTGTGCGCTGCGTGATCTCTGATATCTGTGCAATAACGTGTGTGCATGCGTCTATGAAAGCAGCGTAGCCTCTGCATATAGTTTTGGTTTAGCTACAAACCCGAGCCCGAAGCTATCCATTAAACATTAACCCGAACCCGAACCCGAAAGTATTTCGGGACCCGCGGGCTCGGGTCGTGTAGCAGACCTCTACGCACGTCACAGCCCCACGCACCGTACTTGCGTTTGGGATCATTTTATTTTAAATCCCGATAATGTCAATTGCAAACATTGCTATGATATTTTAAAAATAAAAAACGAGCACCATGAAACCATTTAAAAAGGCGCATTCAGCAGTCTCCGTGGCAGGATATGAAACAGCACACAAAGTATAATGATCCCGTGCGTATACGGCGCGCTCTCTTCCTTTTATCATATGATTGTAATCACATCCATTCATTTTACCATGCTGCCACTAACCTTTTATTTAGACTAAAAACCCTTTTCATTCGGGTGAGGAAGCTGGCATTTTGAGTGGCATTTGCACATCCTGTCATGCCGGTGACTATATGCCACTGCAATAGACGCATTTTGTAGTAGTTAAGGTTAAAGATTAATCGATTAATTGATCGTTAATTTAAACGACGATCGATAATGGAAATGATTGAAAATTGACATCCCTAGTCACGACGTAACTCAAGTCTCTTATATTATTGGAAAACATACACCTTTCAAAAATACAATCATCAAACTGTACTGTACATAATAAATTGCGGTTATGAATGAGTGACCGACTGAAAGGGAACGTCTCGGGTACGTATGTAACCCTCGTTCCCTGAAAGAGGGAATGGAGATATCACGTCCCATCGCCACAGTTGCCTCAGCGAAAATCTGAATATGCGTTACACCTGCTGCCTACTTATGCTCGTGCCGTGACGAGCAGCAGCTGGATGCATTTATCGCATGTCAATGTGCATTGGCTCGTTTAGCTTACACTCAAAGATGATAGGACTCTCAGGCGAGATCCAAATTCGTCCGTCACCGACGTGATGTCTCCATTCCCTCCTTCAGGGAACGAGGGTCACATACATAACCGAGATGTTTTTAGATTGTTTTCTCTTTCCTCAGCCTTGCTTCTCATTCATAAAACTCTTGCAAGTGTTGACTGGTAGGAGACTCTGGTTTCTGTAATTATAATAGCTGCAATGAGAGAGAAAGTCGTGCTAAATTTGTGATGCCAGGCACAGAGTGCTCTCTCTCATTACTACACCCCTTTACCATGCCCATAAAATCACAACATGATTGAGTCAGAGTCTCTGAGGTTAAAATTTTGGGATTTAATTATTCATGATAGAAGGTGCTTTTTAATATCTCAGGGCCAGCTTGATGTTAAAGGGGTCATCGAATGAAAAATTTAACTTTACAAGGTTTTTGAACATAAATGTGTGTCGGAAGTGTGTACACATCCATCCTATAATGATCAAAATCCACCCAGTGTTTTTTTTTAATCCTCTTTCTCAAATCAGGCGGTTCTGAGATTCCTGTCAGAATGACGTAGTTCTGTACAGGCCACTCCCATGATAGTTGATTGACAAGGCCGTCTTACCTTAGACCCGCTCTGAGTGAGCTGTCATCAGTCCGCCATTGTGTCACCTCCAGTGCAGGGGAAGACAAGTATGTCTCCGATTAAGCGATTGAGGTGTTTTGTTGTTGGATGTAATAATGAACATAGCAGTCGTCATTAACTCCCAACAACTGAGCTGCTGAAGAGGATTAACATTAATTTAGTTTTGAAGGGAATGCGCCGATCCCGATCTGCCTAAATACGTCTATGTTCGAGCAAAACATTCGTGATCCAGCTTCATCTACAGAAGAAGTGAGTATAAGGGTTTTTTATGAATCTTTGCAAATTGCCTTTCCTAATAACGTGGTAGTTAGCCAGTTTCGTGGCTAAAGTAAGCAGATACTGCTCGTCACCCCACGGAAGAGAGGGTTGGGGCCAGCAGAGCTCATTAGCATTTAAAGCAACATGGACTAGAATGACTTGCTAAAACAGAGCTGATTTTGACATGGTAAAAAAAATTTTTTACACTACTATTGAGAAATTTGAACCAACGTATGTTATAGACTTTTCATTACGACCCTAAAGAATCATAACACCTTGTATCAAATGGGCATCCAATGACCCCTCTAATGAATGGAACAGAATTTGCATAATCCCTTAAAGTGATGGAATGGAGAGAGGGACATGAATAGAGTGCATACAGAGAAAGCATGAGCGTGTAAGTCTGACTAGCATAGCTCAACTTAAGCATCATGGTGGATTTGATGTAAAACTTTGTAGTGGGAATGTGCTAGTAGGGCTGCAACGATTAGTCGACATTAACGACAACGTCGACAATAAAAAATTGTCTACAAATATTTTTGTTGTCAAGTAGTCGTTTGATCTCATATGACCTAATGTAAGAGCCTGCAATACTGCGTTTTTTTACCGCTGTAGCGCTTCAGCCCTTCTGGATGCAATTCAAGAGAAGAAGTCAGCGCTTCAGAGCAAACGCTGCTGAACGAACCAGAAGCTGCTGAGCGGCGTTTGTACGAATATGTAAATCTATATTGCGCGCTTTCCTCTCAGTAACAAAATAAATAACAAAAACTGACAGCAGTGTGAAAGCACTCAAAGCAGCAGTTAAAAAGGCATCTGATTACAACGATGTGGATGTTTGCATGAGCTCTGCAGTTCAGTAACGTAAGGTTACTCCAGTAAAGTCTGGTCGCATCATGTTTATTTATATAGTAACTTACTTTATGCAATAGCCTAATTCAAGCAGCTTTACGGTATTAAACATCAGTCAGTGTCGATTTCAGTAAGAATTACAACTTGATTTTGTTATAAAGCAGCTCTCCAGTGTGGAACTAGCTAGTTATAAAATTTGTATCAATGGGAATAAAAGAATTTCATTAAAGTAATAGTTCGGTTTACAGAGATCAAAGCTTGATCTAGCTCAGGACTTTTGGTTATCATAACCATATAAAGGTATTTTAAGACAGTATGTTGTGAATAAAATAGTTTATCCAAAGCATCTTATCACTTACCTTTATTTTGTTTCTTATCTATATTACTTACAAAAGGAGATGTTAGACAGAATGTGTTAGATGTGTAATTAAGTTACTTTTTTCATGTAGTTAATTAAATGGTGAGAAAGTGTCTCTGTCTGTCATCTAGTTTTGTGTGCCAAATATATTTATTTGTATAAGGAATTGGAAACACTTTACAATAAGATATAATTTGTTAACATTAGTTACTTTATTAATTAACATGAATGAACAATGCATTTATTAAATTTATGTATTAATCTTTGTTAATGTTGGTTAATAAAAATATAGTTGTTCATTGTTTGTTCATGTTAGTTCACAGTTCATTTACCAATGTTAAAAAACACAACCTGTGATTTTTATAAATGCATTAGTAAAGGCTGAAATTATCATTAACTAAGATGAATAAATGCTGTAGAAGTATTGTTCATTCTTAGTTCATGCTAACTAAGGAACTTTATTGTTAAGTGTTACCAATCAATTGTATAATAATTGTAATGACATAATATGCTTTTCTAAAGCTGAAGTGACCTTTATGTTAGAATATGTATAACATAATATTTTAACTTATTGCAAAAGATGAATAATCAATCACAGTCCACTGATTAATCAGTGAAATAATCGACAATTAGTCAATTAATCGTTCTAATAATCATTAGATTAATTGATTATCAAAATAATCGTTTGTTGCAGCCCTATGTGCTAGTCAGCTAATCAGTCTGGTGTAATTTTGACTTATTTGACTTATTCCAGTATCGGTTCATCAAGGCAGTCATCTTGTTAATAAGGGCTTGGCCATCGTACTTGAGCATTTCTGCAGATATCTCATCAATGCCACTTCATACACGCCACTTCGGAGGGCCATAAGTGCTGCTTCCGTCTCCCTGTTGAGATTGGTCTGTCTTTCATAGGTAGATCAACTGTGGGCAAGAATAACTCATCGCAAACTCTGACACCATTGCAGGCTGTTTGAGGAGTTTTTCAAAGTGTTCCACCCAACGTCTCTCTTATGCTTTGGCCGTCAGCAGTGAATGACATTCTTTATCTCTGATCAGGACTTACCGCAACTACACGTCCTCAATCATTGTCTCATTATCTTCCGTTCCTGCCAATATTTTGAGTTGGTTCCGAAGTTTGAGTGATCCTTAAACGTAGCAAGTGTCAGAGCCAGCATTTAGCGACAAGCAAATGATGATCTGATTCCACATCAGCACCGCTTCAGCTTCTAACATCCAGAAAGGATAACACTCCGCGTTTATGGATACGGATATTGTCAGTTTCATTCTTATACAGTCCACCAGGCAATTGCCAGATTCGCCACATCATCTTGTGTCGCTGCCAGAGGTGGAAAGTAACGAATTACATTTACTCGCGTTACTGTAATTGAGTAGCTTTTTTGTGTACTTCTACTTTTAAGTAATTTTTTTAATCTGTAATTTTACTTTTACTTAAGTATATTTTGTGTGAAGTATTGTACTTCGCTACATTTTAAAACACATTAATTACTGAGTAAAAAAAAAAATCGCTCCGTGGAAACAACTGCAGTAAATAATGGGCAGAAGAAGAAACTGGCGCTAAAAATCACAAAAAAGATGCAGACGGACAAGACAGGCGTTATTGGTGCAGACCCAGCTGAAAACCAAACCCCGTCGTACTCTGCTGAAGTTGAACTCGAAGGAAATGACGTGAACCCCTGGCCATGTTTATGCTCTATTATGCAGTGTAAGCTGTATTTGCCTCGGGAGACTGAACTAGCAGCTTATAAAATCTCGACATCAACCCTTCGCAAGCATGTGTAAGGTAAATACTTGCATCGTTGCATTGGTGGTTAAAATGAAGCTTTAACAGTTTAACAAAAGGTTTTGCACAAATGAGCCAAAAAGACAGTGGTGCAGGGTGTGCAATATTGTCTGCGATAATATAGTAATTGTTGTTTTAACGATGTGCGATTTGACATTATCAGTATTTTGCCAAAAACCAAACAAATCACTCTAAACAGTGTGCCGTGAAATCTAGTAACGTTAGATTAGACTAATCCGCGTGCATTTGGAGTGCGTTCTTTCACTGCATGATTCAGTCTGTTAAAATGCGTTTAGAATGATCACAAAATTGAAGATATAGAAGCAGAAAATTTATATATTTATATAATTTAATATAGTAAGTCAACATCACATGAAGAATGCCGTTTTTCTCAAAAAATCACCATGATTGCATAGGCCTGTAGTTTTTATTTTTACAACAGTTCAAAAAACAAGAAGTTAATTAAGAGACTTACGTTTTAGACACCATATTGCCTGTTTTTGCTCTATTTCGACAACAAAAAATAATTCCAAACACAGCCACCATACACAGTTTTGCGTCTCTGACTCTGAGCAATGACGTGTTTTGTTCTTGAATGAATTAACCGTTTAAATGATTCTGTTCAATCGCAATGATTCACTTATCAGTGACTTGCTGACACCTACTGGTGGTTCTAATTTAACATTTAAAATATCTTTTGATTTTTTAGATTTTTTTTTATTTCAAATGACTATTTAACATTTGTGACCCTGGCATGGAGCACAAAACCAGTCTTAAGTCGCTGGAGTATATTTGTAGTAATAGCCAACAATACATTGTATGGGTTAAAATTATACATTTTTCTTTTATGCCAAAAATCATTAGCATATTAAGTAAAGATCATGTTCCATTAATATATTTTGTAAATTTCCTACTGTAAATATATCAAAACTAAGAGCTTAATTTGAACAATTTTAAAAGAGATTTTCTCAATATTTGGATTTTTTGCACCCTCAGATTCCAGATTTTCAAATATTGTCCTATCATAACAAACCATACATTAATGGAAATATGATTTATTCAGCTTTCAGATGATGTATAAATCGCAATTTAGGAAAATGGACCCTTATGGTTTTGTGGTTCAGGGTCACATTTTATGTCTTATTTATCAAAACATTATTTCTGCATTTGTAACTGCAGGCTAAATGCATTCATGTCAGTGTGTAAATACATCTATGCCACTTCAGATGAAGCTTCTGCGTTTCCTCTGCATTGCAAAGATGAATTTTGTTGATACTGATTTAATTTGCCTGGTAACAGCCCAAATGTCTTATTATTCTAATTAACCGATTCCTTTAATTAAAAACACCTAGTTTGAGATGTATAGGCCCATATCCCAGGTGTGTCAAACTCAGTTCCTGGAGGGCCACAGCCCTAAAGAGTTTAGTTCCAACCCTGCTCCAACACACATACCATGTAGTTTTCAAATAAGCCTAAATTATTAGTTTAGCTGTATCAGATGTGTTTAGGGGTAATATCTACACTGTGTAGGGCTGTGGCCCTCCAGGTACTGAGTTTGACAACTTTGGTCTATCCCATTTTTTCCTCCCTCCCATTGTTAAAATGTAACTAAGTAATTTTTACTCTGAGTAAATTTTAAATGAGCTACTTTTTACTTTTACTTGAGTATATTTTTAGACTGGTACTTTTACTTGTACTTAAGTAAAATTTCAGTAATGTAATGGTACTTTTACTTGAGTAGAATATTTTTGTACTCTTTCCACCTCTGGTCGCTGCTTAAGTTGAAAATACGTATTTCCAACACACACACTATTCGCAGTGCAGAATAATCATAGTAGATCGGCATTGTCATTTCGTTGCAATTGCCATTAAGCTGGGCGTTATAGTCACCGATCAGTAGGAGGACATCGTGACAAGGAACGCTAATTAATCCACATAAGTGAACAAATCAAACTAGTAATTTTGTCTTTCTACGAGACTGTAAATAATAATTCACAAAACATTTCTTCAATCCACAAATGGCATTACGTTGCATCTACACTGCAGCACGACTCAACAAAACTTGATTCTGTAAAACAATTAATTGGCTCTTCAAATGTAAATAATGTCTTCCCTCAAGCCTTTTGTTGGAGTATGTTTACCACCATATGGTTATACACAGTACAAACAACCACGTGACATGCTGCCATTGTGAGATGGTCTAATGAGGGAATGTGACAACAGTGACAGATTTACTGTAATGTATGAGTAGTAAGGCATGGGAGGAGATCATGTAAGCACATGGTATGGATTATATCAGATACAGAGAAAAAGCTCAGTTAATTCTGTCAGCTGTAGATCTGAAGGTCTGTGTATGGCATTAGTAAGTGTTTTGGGGATTTGGGGTAAATGTTCATTTTGAAGCCCAGGGCCCGTATTCATAAAGATTCTAAGAATCCTCTCAGAGAGCTCCTAATTTATCTTAAAAATTTCTAGCTAGGAGTCTTAGCTTAAAAGTGATTCAGGACCAATCTGAGAGCAACTCTGAGCGAGGAAAAGACAAAAACTTTTATCTTAGTGAGGAGGCGGGGCTGACCCCGTTGCTAGCTATGACACAGTCTTTTGAAGACTGTGATTGGTTGGTTGTCCAAGAAGGAAGTAAGAGCGCTTTTAAGAGTAGGGTTTATTATAAGCCTTCACTTTGAAATTACAAGCGTAATTTTTACAGTTTTACCGTACTCTCTCTCTCTCTCTCTCTCTCTCTCTCTCGCGCGCACACGCACACACATTATATTCTTTATTTTTTATTTACCATGCTGTCATACTTAACGTATTTTATAGGAAATGAACAGCGACACAATAAGGTTCTGAAAGTGCTGTGACAGACCCAAATCATCGCTGCTGCATAGTTGCATTTTTCCAGTTGCCAAATATGTTAATGTAGTGATTACGTATATTTCTGGTGCTATGGCATTTCTGCGCAGTGTCAGGGATGTTAACATGTCTTTAATAAGATCTGTCACAAACATGATCCCTGCACGATCTAATGTGCAGCGTCTTATTAACTCACTGTCATGCATTGTGTGCAACACATTTCTTCTCCCTCTTCATGTTTCATCCATTTTCTCCACTGCTAAAGAAACTCTTAAGCCTCTTAAAAGTCCTCGTCCGTACTCCTAACAATTTCGGACCTTAAGACCTCTTTTAAGGGTTAAGATGCTTTCTGAATTACTTTTTTCTTTACTAGGATCTTTTCTTTAAATTTAAGAGGAAACACCCACATTTCTAAGAATTTTCTTAGAATTTTGTTACTAGGAGCAACACTTAGCACTAAGATTTTTCATGAATACGGGCCCAGATCTATTTTTTTGCTTCCAATTCAAACCATCCCCCACTCAATGCCAGCATGACAGGTTACGATTACTGTACCATTAGTTCTTTGACCAGAATCCATGATTTCAAGGCTTCCTGCAAGTGCAACACTGCTTTAAAGAAAGCATTGTAAAATTTTCCCAACAAAGGCATTTGGGATGTGCAGTTGTGCACCATTTCCCAGTGTTTTGCTCCTGATGAAAACAGGTATATTCTCAGAGGAGCCTGCCTTATTTTATCTTGCCTAACAAACACAAAATGTATGAAAATTGAATCTGGTAAGAAAAGAGAAATATAATTAATTGATATGTAACTTCTCAAAGAGCATGTTTGCATGCTGCTGCATGGTTCTGACAATTTACATTTATGCATTTGGCGGATGCTTTTATCCAAAGTGACCTACATTGCATTCAAGGTACACATTTTTCCTATTCTTGCTTTCCCTGGAAATTAATCCCATGACTTTAGCATTGCTTGTGCCATGATACTGTTTGAGCTACAAGAAGGCGAGTGCTGGGATGGCATTCACCCAGACAGCAACAAACGAAGTGACCTCATAACATTAATTTTAATTAAGAGTTACTGATTTCCTACAATAGGAGCAACAGCCATCATTGACAATTCAACATAGTTAAACAAAGCTCTACTTCATACAAATAACATAAAACCACCAGATGCTGGTTCTTAGTACTGCAAGGGAGCAAACGCTTCTCTTTAATTCATGTAGCTACACCCAACAAACCCACAAATTCGCTCACACACCTATGTGTTTAGACAAGGCTCAGCTTGTTACTTTCAGTCCAAAACATGTCATTGTGCACTTTAGTTTTTCATCGACCCAGCTTTAGAAATTGTATTGAAAAAAAACCCCCAAAAAAACATGTCTGTCTGAAGAAGAGTCTGACAATTATGTGATTCCAAAATAAGTATGTCTGGAGTTTCTCTTCTTCTCCGTTTCACTTCAGAGATCTTCTTTGAAAAATAGACTAATGGCCATAATGAGAAAACACACCATGCAAAGATTATGGAAATATATTTTTGTCACTTTAGGCCACAGAACTGTACTGGTAAAATTGCCTATTGGGTCTTATGTTTTTTTATTTCCTAACAAACAACTGCAAAATAATATTATATACACTGTTTCTTTCTTAGAAAATTATCAGGCCTATAATGCCACTTTTGCTACTAAGTTTTGATAATAACTTTTCCATTCATCTGCAATGATATACTGGCTGCTGATGTATCTGGTATGTCTATTTAAAACCTCTGATTGATAGGTGAGTAGGCAGACTGTTGTTGTCCAGGATGCAAACAAGATAAATGTTGTGCACTGTAGATAGCTATATTGATTGTTAAAGGGGCCTATTATTCCCCTTTATGCAAGAATTTATATAAATTTCAGGTGTCCCCAGAATGTGTCTGTGAAGTTTTAGCTCAAAATACTCCACAGATCATTTATTATAACTGTAAATGGCTTTCTTGTGTGGAAACAAAAGCTTGCAGTTTTTGTGTGTTCAAATAAGCTGCTGCTCTGAGCCCTCTTTTCCAGAAGAGGGCCATGCCTTTACAACTCGTGCTTTGGATACTGCAGAAGAACCAATATGACTTGACGCTGTAAATACCGGTTTTAAGCCCTATATGTATGAATCAGAGCCAGAGAAACTCTGGCCGAAGTAACAACTGTGGTGATGAACCAGGATGAAATTTCAGCCATTTTGCAATGATGGATGAACAACACTTACACACACACAAATACTGCAATATATCAAGACATGAGATTTTGGGGTGTACAAGTCTCTAATATTATTGGAAAACATTTACCGTTAAAAAAAAACAATCATCAAACTGTACTGTGCATAATAAATTGCGGTCATGAAGTATACCACCAGTAAGCGTTTTCAGGTTAAAAATAAAAATTACGACAGTTCTAATTTATGTGAATGCAATAAGAGACAATGGTTTCTTTAGCTGCATTGGCTGTGAAACTTGCTAACAAATAAATTTAGGTAGGTGATTTAAAAACATTGACAAAATGTAAAGTGCGATGCTTATGTCTTCTGGGTGTGTTGCTAGATCCTCCTCAGCTCACTCAGGGGAGGATGTTATGCTGATAGGGCAGAGTCTGTAACCAGTTATGGCCAGTGCCTGTTTCAATGTGATGTCACATTGTAGTGAAAATACAAATGACTCATTTTTAGGGAATATTTATGAGTTTTAGGGAGTATAAAAAAGGAGTGGATCAGCGGCGATAGCCTTGTGGGCAGTGTGCCAACATACAGCACCGTAGTACTACGGGCGTCCTGAGTTCGAAACTAGTGATCGATCGATATTTATTTTTTTATAACCGATACCGATACCAATTATTTGCATGTTTATGTACCCGATATGCAGAACCGATATTTATTTACTGTTATAAAGTAAATAAATAACAGATTGAAGTAAGTCCATTCTTCGCTTTGGTTTTTCCTCCTTTCAGTCATCTTAACAACAACAAAAAACAGTTGAAAATTAACATTCTTTCATGTAAAATTTAATCTTCAAATTACAACAATAAAAACATTTTATTTATAAAAAGCATCATCAGCAACACTGATATTAACAGTAAGCAAAATAATGTCTAATGTTTTCAAATAGAGGAAATAAAGGACAGGAGTCGTATCAACTTCATTTTAAACTACAGTTTTAGTAGGTTTATAAGCTGTTTAATAGACTAAAGAGAGTGAAGAATAATTCACTGGATAATGTTAATTCACTGAATAATATTCTCTGGAATACTGAAATAAGCTATAACAAACAAAACATTGTATTTTATTGCATTTCTTAACTGGCATGTTTTATCAGAATTATTAAAGTGTTTTTGTCATTCTAAATTATGAAAACTGCTGATAGTGCGGTTTATCTATGCATTTACACAGAACTATACTCAAACTGCGATCGCTTGTTGAGAAAATAAATAATTAATTTCGATAGAGATGTGTTTATTTAGATGTCTATTGGCGAAATAGTGGTTCTATAGTAATGTTAATATAATTTAGCGTGTTTCAAACAAGTGAATCTTGTTAAAAGTTACATGCGGTGGCCGTGCTGGAGCATTTCCTGAGCATCAACTGCTGAGTGAACCGTGCCCACTGCTCCAAGTGTGTGTGCACTTGGATGGGTCAAATGCAGAGAACTAAATTTCACTGCTGGTTATACTCTGTATAATTATGTATGACAAATAAAAAAAAAACTATTTTTTTTTTTTTTTTTACAAAACCAATATCCGATTATGGTAAAATGCTTAAATATCGGGGAAAATATCGGTAAACCGATATATCGGTCGATCTCTATTCGAAACCTGGTCATATGTTATGGCATATTGCAAATACTGCCTGAGTAGCTGTATGTAGTTTGGTTTGATAAATCAGATCACAAAACGCCCATTTGTAGCCTGTATACACCTCTATTTAATGTGGTCCAATTTGTGAGCAGAGACACAGAACAGAGACACACATTTAGACACCGAAACAGGGAAACAGATAGGAATCTAGGATAAAAAGAGATCTCTTGACTGGAATACAGGAAACAGGAGTGTCAACGGTATTCTGCTGCTCTTGAGAAAAGCTATTTTGACTTTATTAGTCCCACAACTAAAAATCAAACTCTGTCTTTTCAGAATGAACCCTGCTGGTGTAGAGCCCCCCAGGCACACATCCAGGATTGAGAACTGACATATTACTCTCATTGTTCATCTGCTGAGTAAGCTCCATCAGATAAGACTCTCTAAAAACTTCTGCCTGCCCTTCATCCTGTCAGCATCAAAAAAGCCCTCATCCATTTGCTGGGGCAAAACAGCATCATGGATACAGAGTCCACCTACTCTGGCTACTCCTACTACTCCGGCCGGTCGAGGGGATCTCACAGACATGGGTAAGAGTTTCCATGAGGGTCTATTTCTCTTTCTGCTTCCTTCCATTGGCACTGCAGTGTGATATGCAGCAGGTCACTGGATACTGTTTCCCCTCTGTCTGCCTGTCATTTATTATGAGACCATTGTCACTCTTTTCTTTTTGCCCTCCCTTTCATTTTCCCTTTCTCGGTTATATTTCTTATTTATCAGATGATTTATCAGCCCAACATCTGGTTACTTATTCTAAGATTCACCCAGGGTCTTCTATACCAAACACTTTAAATTTCCTTTAGACATGGCATGTAACCCAATGTGTCCCTGCAGCTGCACTCCCTCATGTCTCTGTTTCTGTCTCACTATCATTCTTCATTGGTGTCACCTCATTGAAAGATAAACTTGGAGAAAATTAAGGTAACCTTTGGGAATCCTTTGAGTTTAATCAGCTTCAATTCTATCCTGCTATTTTTTCCTTACAGTTGGTTTGTGTTACAATAATACAATGTATTTAACTCAAAAATAATAATGGATTTACATATACTGTATATCTAAGTTTAGTAAGCTTGCATTTTGAACTTTAGTTGACCCCAAATATTGACACAAATGAAATATATTTCTAACACAAGATGTCCAGCATGTTTTACATGTTTTTATATTTACACCATGCATTTACATGTTTGGCAGCATTTTCACACTGGGTGAAAGTTTCAACCTTAGTTCAGCACCTTTAAACCTGACAGCGATCTTTATGTTGGTTTGGGAAACAGCAATACAACAACAATTGAGATGATCTTGAAAGCGTATTTTGCAAAGTTATAGGGAAACACAGTCCTGGTCACTAATGGCAGTCACTAGTGATTTACTTATACAAGTAGTGAAGTACTTACACAATGTCAATCCATGCTAAAATTAGAAAGATTTAATGATAACAGCTTTTCCACAGTAGTAGCTTTGCCAAATAATGACTCAATGTGGTACCCGTGAACTGTCTGACTGACAGATGACTGCTTTCAAATGGTGATATGCTATGAAGAACACCTGCACTTTGCAGTATATGGCTGTGTATGAATACATATGTCTGACAGATCAGCTACTTGGTCAAAATGCCCACCTTGCCATGTATTAGCCTAATGCAAATAAAGTTGGTTATGTCTTAGGTGAATGTAAACAGATGGGACAAAAATGCATGTCAAATTTTGGCATCTGCATGACTTGAAACAATATATCACTCATTAGAACATGCAGAGACTAAGAAATATTTTTTTCTATTAAAAGATTTAAGATATTTAGATATTTTGTTAAGAAAAAATGGCTAGTAAAGTGTCAAGAATTAAAAAATATGAAGTGTTTGTCATGCTCTGGCCATAAATAGTAGTTTAAAATCACAATTTCTACAACTTTCACTTAGGAGTAAAAATCTGCCTTTAAACTTTAAAGAAATAAAGATTTGAACTTTATTGTGATAATTATCAATATTAAGTGATATGAACAATTTTATCATAATACTTTTTTTTTAGCCATATCGCCCAGCAATAAGGGGAATGAAGCATCTGCTTCACTCTGTTCCGCCATGCCGCTCATGCGTGTTGGGCTTGTTTAAAAAAAAATATATAGTGTATTTTATCATTTTTATAAAATACAAAAAAGTGTATTTTATAATTTCACGCATATACACACAGACAATGTTGCGCTATCTTCTTCCCATGAGAATGACATCAATCGCTACTTTCTGGCATACAACACGCCTTTCAAGTAAGGGTACTGTTGACAGTGGAAACGGATCAGGGTGTACTGTCCAGAATCGTACCATACTGTACTGACCCATACCGCTCATTGGAAATGAGCCATAAATTGCATCTCAGAACATTTTAATTTAGCTTGGGGAAATATTGCTCAATCAAGCCAAAAGTATCTGTGATAATCACATAGAAAATGAATATGTCGCAAATGACTTCCTCATTTTTAAGCATCAGTTATCAAAACAAGCAAGCTTAGTAGTCTGACAGTTCTTCACTACCAAACTGTGGTTTGATCCAGATGTTTAAATGTTGCTTATGCTAAATGACATAAAATATGATTTATTGTATGTATTAGTCAAAAAAAGCTTTTTTTTTTCAGTGCACACAAACAATGGTATAATGGTTAAATGAACTTTAAGTTGTAATTCAGTGTGCTCCGCTTTAAATAGAGTGAAAGTGCATGCTGCAAATCATGAAGTGCACTGATAATCTATAGGCCATACTAGGTTAGGTGAGAATAGAAATGCATTGCATGTGAAACATGAAACTGGTTATCCTGGTTTCACCTTCGTCACCCTGCCAAGCTTTGATTTATGGTCAGCAGAATCTGGAGAAACCATAATTTACTGTCAAACCCAGTAATGCATGCTGTCAGATTCCACACACACATACATGCTCAGTTACAAACTCTGCACATGTGCAGTGCAACACAGTAATAATTATTGACTGTCTCCACATATTGTTGCATGAAATGTCTTCAGATGGAAGGAAGTTTCCACTGAGAAGCATCACATTAAATCATTATCAACCAATTGTAATTATTATAGATCATTTACCTTTGGATTTTTAGATGGTTGGGTTTTACTCATTTATTGCTTGTATGGCAGTTTTCCAGAAATCAGACCTCACAGTCTGTTACGATTGAATTAATATCATATTTTAAAAAGTATGATAATCATGTTATACAAACCCGATTCCAAAAAAGTTGGGACACTGTACAAATTGTGAATAAAAAAGGAATGCAATAATTTACAAATCTCATAAACTTATATTTTATTCACAATAGAATATAGATAACATATCAAATGTTGAAAGTGAGACATTTTGAAATGTCATGCCAAATATTGGCTCATTTTGGATTTCATGAGAGCTACACATTCCAAAAAAGTTGGGACAGGTAGCAATAAGAGGATGGAAAAGTTAAATGTACATATAAGGAACAGCTGGAGGACCAATTTGCAACTTATTAGGTCAATTGGCAACATGATTGGGTATAAAAAGAGCCTCTCAGGGTGGCAGTGTCTCTCAGAAGTCAAGATGGGAAGAGGATCACCAATTCCCCCAATGCTGCGGCGAAAAATAGTGGAGCAATATCAGAAAGGAGTTTCTCAGAGAAAAATTGCAAAGAGTTTGAAGTTATCATCATCTACAGTGCATAATATCATCCAAAGATTCAGAGAATCTGGAACAATCTCTGTGCGTAAGGGTCAAGGCCGGAAAACCATACTGGATGCCCGTGATCTTCGGGCCCTTAGACGGCACTGCATCACATACAGGAATGCTACTGTAATGGAAATCACAACATGGGCTCAGGAATACTTCCAGAAAACATTGTCGGTGAACACAATCCACCGTGCCATTCACCGTTGCCGGCTAAAACTCTATAGGTCAAAAAAGAAGCCATATCTAAACATGATCCAGAAGCGCAGGTGTTTTCTCTGGGCCAAGGCTCATTTAAAATGGACTATGGCAAAGTGGAAAACTGTTCTGTGGTCAGACGAATCAAAATTTGAAGTTCTTTTTGGAAAACTGGGACGCCATGTCATCCGGACTAAAGAGGACAAGGACAACCCAAGTTGTTATCAGCGCTCAGTTCAGAAGCCTGCATCTCTGATGGTATGGGGTTGCATGAGTGCGTGTGGCATGGGCAGCTTACACATCTGGAAAGGCACCATCAATGCTGAAAGGTATATCCAAGTTCTAGAACAACATATGCTCCCATCCAGACGTCGTCTCTTTCAGGGAAGACCTTGCATTTTCCAACATGACAATGTCAGACCACATACTGCATCAATTACAACATCATGGCTGCGTAGAAGAAGGATCCGGGTACTGAAATGGCCAACCTGCAGTCCAGATCTTTCACCCATAGAAAACATTTGGCGCAACATAAAGAGGAAGATGCGACAAAGAAGACCTAAGACAGTTGAGCAACTAGAAGCCTGTATTAGACAAGAATGGGACAACATTCCTATTCCTAAACTTGAGCAACTTGTCTCCTCAGTCCCCAGACGTTTGCAGACTGTTATAAAAAGAAGAGGGGATGCCACACAGTGGTAAACATGGCCTTGTCCCAACTTTTTTGAGATGTGTTGATGCCATGAAATTTAAAATCAACTTATTTTTCCCTTAAAATGATACATTTTCTCAGTTTAAACATTTGATATGTCATCTATGTTGTATTCTGAATAAAATATTGAAATTTGAAACTTCCACATCATTGCATTCTGTTTTTATTCACAATTTGTACAGTGTCCCAACTTTTTTGGAATCGGGTTTGTATGTCAGCAAAACAATGGCTGGATGGTTGGGTTGGGCTCATTTTGTTCCAGCCGGATTCCAATATTCCTTGAAATCTAGAAAGCTCTAGATCTTACATTAAGCCTTACTCATGTAGAAAATAGAGCTGTTTGATTCATCTAATACTAATTATATGGTACAGCACACTGATAATGATATGGGGAACCAAATGAAATTAAAAATTCAAGCCCTAATCTGCAGTACACTGTGATTTATAGGGTCCCAGTAATAGTTTCCCATGTTAATTTGGATTATGACCGATTTCCAAAGACTTCCAAAGGCAGACACAAGTTGCAAGAGTGTACTCTGTCATTAGTTTGTAGTTTGCCACATTTATGTTTGAGTTTCCACACTTTTCTATTATGTGTTTGTTATTCTCTTTTGTCACCAATAATAACTGTTATCACCTGGTAAGCCAGTTTTTGCAAACAATAAGATGATAACTGTTTGTCAACTTTAGTTTATCTTCTTGTTCCCATCTTAAATAAGCAGAGTAGGAAATGGGCAGGACACATGGAAGCAGATGAGAATAGGAGGCGTTTAACATGCTGTGCTTGTTTTGACAGGATTGAGCCTGCTTTCAGTGAGATAATTGCCATTTAGAATAAACCTGTACAGTATTTTACACTGACTTGGATATGACAACAGTTGTTTTCCATAGTTTGTTGTAGCATCACACTATGATTTTTTTAAGCCAAAAATGAACAGCTTGAGTCATAAACTGAAATCAAATGAAATTATTTCTTGAAATGAAATCAAAATTCCCTTGATCTTTTGATATATAAGAGGTTATTGTGCTTTAAAAGCATTCTGAACTCAAAATGTTCTTGTTTGTCTAAAAACAGCAAAAATCGACAGATTGTGGAATGTGCCATTTTATGACATAATAGTGTGGCTAAACACTGCCTCCACTGAAGAAGATCAATACCTTCTTCTATATCACTGCCCGTTTAGCCCTACCACTGGTTTGCGAACATAGCAGGTAAATGACAAGAGTGGCAAATGCAGGTCTACGCAGAAACCACATGATAAACTTCATTCGATTAACTTAATTTTAATGAAGTTCCAGACTGCGTCAGTAAGAACTTGGTCCTTTTTTCAATTCGTTTTACTGCGGAATTGTTTACAAGTAAGGAACAATTAGAAACAGGATTTTCAGAAAGATTGAAACTAAAAGACGATGCTGTGGCGACTATATTGGATACGATGTAGTACCACACAAGTGTGAGTAACTGTTTTCATTACATGATCAATATTGCTTTGTCTGTTATTACAGATCATTTGATATGTACTAATAGGGGTGTGACGAGACACTTATCGCACGAGACAAGACGAAACATGAGACTGAGTTCACGAGAAGGAGACGAGACGAGATTTTTAGACTTCTTTTTTTTAAATCCTCAATGATGAAATATATAGGGAAAAATAGTATTTCATTCAACTGAAAAACTCAAAATGCAAAAAACTGTAGGTGCATTTTGAAATCAACTTGTACTTTATGAAATTAATATTGTATTAATATTAAAATCACCCACAATTAAGACTTTATCTGCAGCCAGCACTAACTCTGATAGAAAATCACCAAATTATTTAATAAAGTCTGTATGGTGCCCTGGTGGCCTGTATACAGTAGCCAGTACAAACATCACATAATACTTTTTTCTCTAGATAATGTTATATGAAGCACCATTGCTTCAAAGGAGTTATAGACGGTTTCAACGGCAACAACATAAACAAAGGTTACTGTGTATGCGCGTGTTTGTGGCCCTAATTTAACTTCCGGTAGACATCCAAATAGAATCAATAACAACAGCTAAGTCCCTCTGGAGTAGATATTTTTTTCTATAACAAGCAAAATATGTTTGCTTCGTAAATCAGACAGACTGAGATGCAGCGATAACTATTTGGACGGACTTATTAAAAATGCAAATTCACTCTCTGCCAGCAGGAGACGCTTAAAAGCGGGAGAAATAATGTTAACATTAGAGGTTTGCGCCCGGTAACGGCTGTAAACTGAGCTTACAAACGCTGCTTTATCAGGCATATAACATGCAAAATGACATCAAACATTTTCTAAAGACAGTGTTCCTTCAGAAATATAGTGATATAAAAACACCTGCACCTCGTTTTGATTTTTAAACGTGCATTACGTGCTCATGTTTATTCAACAAAGCCTTTTGGAAAAGTTTTGATATTGTGGTGGGTCGCCACAAATAAAGTTATGTATGTGAAACACATCCCACAGCACAACAACCTGAGCCCAACTTCATTACTAATCACTTTAACTGTGTTTGTAGCCAGCGACACTAACCAGCCCAATATAGAAACACAGACCGGAAGATAACTTCGGTCCGGGTGCGTGCGCCCGACGAAACTGTCTATACTTAAAGCCTGTCTTCTGAGAAATACTGAGTATTGCTATAAATTGTAGCAACACCTCCCACTTTGCCTTTTGGACGTGGTTTTGTAACAGTAATCTTGGGGGGTAGACTCGTTTAAAATAATGCATTCATCCGGTTTTAGCCAGGTTTCTGTCAAACAGAGCACATCTAGTTTATGATCAGTGATCATACCATTTACAAAAAGCGCTTTCGTAGAAAGGGACCTGATATTCAATAAGCCAAGCTTTATCATTTGTTTCTCTGTGTTATATACATTTTTCATTTGTTGAACATCGATTAAGTTGTTACTCATAGACTGGTTTGGACGCTTTTTGTATTTTCTAGTTCGGGGAACAGACACAGTCTCTATAGTGTGATATCTAGGTGAAAGGGTCTCTATGTGCTGAGAATTAACTGACATCTGTGACGTGAGGCGGCTAGCAGACGGTCGGTTTAGCCAGTCTGTCTGCTTCCTGACCTGGGCCCCAGTTAGTCAAGTACGAACTCTTAGATGATGTGCCATATTTCTAGAGAGAAGAGCGGCACCACCCCAGGAAGGATGAACACCATCTCTTTTCAACAGGTCAGGTCTGCACCAAAAACTAGTCCAGTTGTCTATAAAATCATTCTGCGGGCACCACTTAGACATCCAGCCATTGAGTGACAACAGTCTGCTATGAATCTCATCGCCCCGGTAAGCAGGGAGCGGGCCAGAGCATATTACAGTGTCTGACATCGTATTTGCAAGTTCACACACCTCTTTAACATTATTTTTAGAGATCTCCGACTGGCGAAGTCGAACATCATTAGTGCCGACGTGAATAACAATCTTACTGAATTTACGTTTAGCATTAGCCAGCACTTTTAAACTAGCCAAGATGTCAGGCACTCTGGCTCCCAGTAAACAATGGACTAAGGTGGCTGGTGTCTCTATTTTCACATTCCGTACAATAGAATCACCAATAAATAGAGCACTTTCATCAGGTTTCTCAGTGGGTGCCTCACTGAGTGGGGAGAAACTGTTTAATGTTTTAATCGGAATGGAAGAGCGGTGTTTTGACCCGCGACTAGGCCGCCTCACAGTCACCCAATTGCCCTGCTGCACGGGCTCATCCGGAACCGAACAATGTACAGGACTCCCTGAGCTAGTCACATCCAAAGCCGTATCTACAACACTCACATTCTTACTATCCTCAACTAAAGTTTGGATGCGTGTCTCTAGTTCTAAAACCACTGTTGTTTGATGAACTCGTGAAAAACGGAGCGAAAGCAAAATTAAACAGAGCGATAAAAAAGAAGAAAACAGTAATAGATGCAAGTAGAAACACGAATGACAAGCTAACTGGCTAACAAATGCTAATGCGCTGCACTCTCGGTTTTAGATTAAAAGCGAAAAATCTAATTAGTCAGATTAGCTTGATAGGTAATATCAGAAATATGGTGGGAATTAAGTTATATTTTACTACTTAAACAGAGAGTGAAAGTAAGATAGAGATTCAACAGAAAAACGGAGCTACACGGAGCTACAAACACAAACCTCTCAGCACGGCCAAACAGGAAGTGAGTGAACTACAAAATGGATTTTAAGAGGGTGGGTAATAGTAACTGAATGTGATTCAAAGGAGCAGTTGATTCCCAGAGATGGTAAAAGGATTACATTTCCAATCATTAGAGATAAGCAGACCAGTACCTTCACCTCTTCCGGTCAAGAAAAAACATGGGATTTTTAGTGACCACAGAGAGTCAGACATTGGTGTCTTATTCAAAGGATGGCTGATAGCAGCTTTTGTTGTTCTGTTATGATTACATTTTGTGTTTTTTTTATGTGTGCTGCTGAGGTGGGAGTGTTTGTGCAAAACGTGAGGATTAGAACATTACTGCCCATGTCTACTCTCGGCATATGGTAACTGGGGGTATGAAGACAGCACAGCTAAAAGTTATTTCAGATTAATGTCTTTCCAGAGCTTAATGGTTTAGTCTGGGCAGACATGAGGTTTGGGGGCTGGGTGGTCTGGCTTATGACTGGATAATGGGCTGAGACGGGGTGATGCTTAGTAAATTAGAGGGAGGAGGGATGATTTTATGGATAGTTCAGTGTTTAAATAGGAATTTATCAGGCGATAGATAAAAGGCTGACCACTTTGGCAGTGCATTATGAAAAAGAGTGCATTTACTGAACACTTGATCACTTCATGTGTTGTTGTTTTTTTTGTTTTGTTTTTTGGTAGATGAAAATTGAAAAAAAATTGGTAGATTGTCTGATTGGGTGTGCATGTTCCTATTACACTTGGCCACATTAATTTGTCTACACCAAATTCTGTCCACTATATATAACAGAATTCACTTCCGTGACAGATCTAACCAGTGAGTGCAATGTCATTTTGGATGAATTACTCCAGAACGGACAAATTAATCTCCTTGACATACTTCTTTCTCTCAATCAGAAGGACCTATACCTAACTTCACTGTTGTGCCCATGTTTCTCAGAGAGCGTAGCCGGGAACGCCACAAATCCCGCAGTAAGGAGAGCAGTCGCTCGGAGAAGTCTGTCACTATCAACGCTCCCCCAGCAGAGCCATTGTTAGGAGACCATTCAGTGCGAGGAGAAGAGGTTCAGGTGAGACAGGTTTTCTGTTATTTATAGGACTATATGGTGTGAATCAACTTTAATTTTTTATTAGTTTTAACTTTAAAATTATTAATAACTTTAATAAAACATTAATTAAAAGTTTAATCTAATTTTTATTTATGAATATTGATAAATATGTGATTTTTTAACACAATACAATGATGTGCTGTGGTGTTCTTAAAAGAGAATGCAAATTCCTCACTTTGTTTTTCAATCCAATGTAAATTAATGTACCAATTACATGAATGTTAAGATGTTTTTGACTAATGTTCACTAAGTGTTTTTACAGAAATAATTATTTGTATTTTCTAGTTTTCTTCTTCTTCTACTTCTACTTTTTCTTCTGCTCTGCTCCTCTTGAGTCTATGGCATCCCATAGAACCACTTGTGGGAAAGTAATGAAATTTGGCACATGGATAGAGGACAGTCTCATTAACCATAGCAAGTTTGGAGTCTCTAACTCAACCCCTGTAACACCACCATCAGCTCACAGTTTCAGTCATGTTTATGCTATTAACTTTTTGCATTGTTTTAATTTGTCATCTTGTATTGTTATTATCATTATCATATACAGTAAAAGACAGAACAAAGCATTGTAAAGGAATTGTAGAGAATTGTTTCAGAATTGTAAAGCTGATACTTTGTTTATTAAAATTCAACAGAGCAAAAAGCTTATTGTTATGAGGCTATTGGACGGCAAGTGCGCAACAAATAATAAGTTTACGCATTAACAGAAAAGATTAAAGCTCTTGATAACAATAATTCATAGTACCGATTATGAACAAGAATAGTTAACGATATTGCCAATATCCACACAGCTGACAGCTTTACCTGTTGTAGTTTGTTCAAGTTGTGCATTAAGTAGACACTGCTTTTCTGTACTTTTACTTTGCACGTCTCCGTCATTTTCAATCTCTCTAATTCTGCTCAACTCAAACTGCTGTTAGCAGGTGTGTCGCCAATGCTGACATTCGGCAGAGATGAGGACTACGATGCGCATCATCTCAGTTTATTGCATCAAGATAAAAAAAGATGTGATCGCAAAACAATCAGGAAAAAAACGCATTACAAGCACATTTTTTAATCATAACGTGCATATTTATAAAGTAGCCAGTGGCAATCTCAGCAAAAACTTAATTCGCAAATGAATATTTATGGGCACAAATGTGACCGTTTTAGTAGCAGTCTGGAGCCCTGTAAGGTTGATATAGTAACATTAAATTATACTTTTTAATTTTAGTAAATACATTTTTTTTTACCTGAAATAAAAATGTAATTGACTGTCATTTTGTCATTGGTTGTGGTAATCATATGAAGACAAAGGTACAAGCAAACAGTCTTTCAATAAACACTATAAGATAATGCAAAGATAAGTCCAGATACAGATACAGGGTAACACAACCAAAACAGCGACGAGACAGGACCAACTGATCTGAAACAAGGAAAACTTAAATTCGCAGAGCAAACAAAGTTAATTAATGATGAACACCTGAACAGAATGACACAATCAGCTCAATAACCATGACAACTAAAGATTGTCAGGAACTAGAACAAAGGAACTGAGGAAACTAATTAGAAACAAGCTAAAAGTCCACGAAAATGAAACTCAATTAAACACATGACAATACATGACATTCATTGTTTCCCGCAATTGTAATTCACATATAAATACAATTTATATGTACACCCTTCACCCTGCTAGAATTATCTGTGTGAAGAAATGCTAATACATTCTATTAAGTATAGATAAGTACAGAAAATGCACAATAGTGAAACCAATCTAGAATAAAACGTATTATTCTTAAATCATTTAAGAATAAAACTGATTATATTTGCTACAAAGTTCATTGTTTTACAATGGAAATAAAACATAAGGTGAGATATGTTTATATTATGCATACTTGTGAGTTTTGCCCCTTTTCAAATTTAGAACAATCCTCCCATGAAGATGCAGTATGATTAAAATAATTAAATTTAAGTGTGCATACTAGTAAGGTGGAGGGAATTTTGAAGGCAAATTTGAAATAAACAAATGCTTGTTACTGTTGAATTTTGATATTAAATGTGTGTTCTATAAAATATTATTCTGTGTTAAATGGGAGGCACCACTGAAGGCAATGGTGATGGCTCTCTCCTAAATAAGAATGTGAGCACAATAAGCAACATAGGACTCCTGCCTTTAGTATTAAGGCCAAGTCACATTGCAGCGACAGACGCCATCCAATGTGGAGGAACACTAGGTTATAATAAGTCACTTCTCAGGCATTCCATGACACATCAGGTACCAGTTCAGCAAGTTCAGTCGGCGAAAACAGACACTGACAGGGGTAGCAATCTAATGTAACAAAACCCAACAAAATGTATTTTGCTGTCTGTCAGTGCATTGTAAATTGGCCTTTACAGAAGGGTAAGTACAGCCAGTAGCAGTATCTGTATTTTTTTTTAAATAACTATATTCATATAGTGTGCAGTACATTACAGAAGTACAGTATAGTATGGAAATGTTCTGTATGCGCAGAATACAATTTCAAATAAAAATTTGCTGAAATGTGCACACAGTACAGCATAGCATGGAATATGTAGAACCCATATCCCACAGTGCAGTACACCCAACTTCCCCTCGGTAGAAATGGCTGTGCAAATAGAGGAGAGTGTGTTACTGCAGGTGGTTTGTACATGCTCACTCACCTGTGTGTAGCACACTTTGAATTGCACAAAAAGTTTCAGTTTTTTTCTGTGATGTGGTAAGGTTGGGGGGGGTGATGGTCCATGTTTCAGGAGGTAGGGGGTTTGTATGGGGTTTCAGAGAGGGGCGGGGTGAGTAGAGTTCAGGGCTCTCACAGCCTGGGGGAAAAAGCTGTTGAGCAGTCTGGCGGAGTGGGCTCCAATGCTCCGGTACCGTCTTCCTGATGGTAGGAGCTGGAAGAGACTGTGGAAAGGATGGGTGGGATCCTTCACGATACTATTTGCTTTGCTGGAATACTATTTTGCATCGTGCAAGGAAAATTTCCAGGATGGAGGGGAGAGGGGCACCGATGATCTTTGCAGCTGTGTTCACTGTCCGCTGGAGGGTCTTTCGGTCTGCTGCACTACAGTTCCCGTACCAGACAGTGATGCAGCTGATCAACACGCTCTCAATGGTTCCCCTGTAGAAAGTGGTGAGGATGGGTGGAGGGAGACTTGCTCTTTTCAGCCGGCGAAGAAAGTGTAGGCGCTGTTGCGCCTTCTTGGAGAGTGATATAGTGTTGGTGGTCCAGGTGAGGTCCTCTGTGATGTGCACCCCCAGCAATTTAGTACTGCTGACTCTCTCCACAGTCGAGCTGTCGATGGTCTGTGGGGGGTGGTCACCAGAGTTTTGCCTGAAGTCCATCACAACCTCCTTTGTCTTACTCGCATTGAGGGACAGGTTGTTTGCACCACACCATTCAGCCAGTTGTGCCACTTCATCTCTGTAGTGTGTTTGATTGTTGTTGCTGATGAGACCTACCACTGATGTGTCATCGGCAAACTTGATGATGTGATTGGAGCTGAACTTGGCAGTGCAGTCGTGGGCCAACAGCGTGAAGAGCAGCGGGCTGAGCACACAGCCCTGTGGGGCACCTGTGCTCAGTGTGGTATTGCTCGAGGTGTTGCGGCCGACACGGACTAACTGAGGTCTTCCGGTTAGAAAGTCCAGGATCCAATTACAGAGGGAATTGTTGAGGCCCAGCAGGTTTAATTTATTAATGAGCTGTTGTGGGATTATTGTGTTGAGTGTTGAGCTGAAGTAGATAAACAGCATTCTAACATAGGAGTCTTTATTTTCTAGGTGGGTAAGAGCAAGGTGGAGGAAATTGCATCATCCGTAGAGCGGTCTGGGCGGTATGCAAACAGGAGCAGATCGAGTGTGTTGGGGAGGCTGGTTTTGATGTTGTGTATGACTAGCCTCTCAAAGCACTTCATTATTATTGGAGTCAGTGCTATGGGACGGTAGTCATTTAGACAGGACACAGGTGATTTCTTTGGTACCGGTATGATTGTTGTGGATTTGAGACATGTGGGGTTAACTGCCTGGCTCAGCGAGGTGTTAAAGATATCTGTTAGGACATCTGTCAACTGTTCAGCACAGTCTTTCAGTACAAGGCCAGGTATGTTGTCAGGACCCGTAGCCTTGCGTGGGTTTAATACTAGATAGGGTCTTCCTTACGTCAGCTGGAGACAGACAGAGCACCTGGCCATTGGGAAGTGTGGGCAGTTTTTGTGCAGGTGTGTCATTCTGCATTTCAAACCATGAATAAATGTGGTTTAGTGCATCTGGGAGGGATGTGTCATCATCACAGGCCTGTGGCGGTGGCTTGTAGTCAGTGATGGTCCGAATGGCTTGCCACAGGCTCCGTGTGTCTCTGCTGTCTGTGAAGTGATTATTCATTTTTTGAGCATGTGTCCGTTTCGCATTTTTGATGCCACAGGACAGATTGGTTCTTGCTGTTTTGAGGGCTGCTAAGTATTTTTACTTAATGTTTTTTAGTTTATAGATAAAAGACTCTCTCACTCACACACACATATCCTTTCTCATTCAAGCCTGCATGCAGACTAAAACAGTATCAGTATACTAATATTAGTAATATGATATGTGTGAGAAATAAATTGACTCAGAATAAATTGAAAGGAACATAACAGAAAACGATGAACAGAGAAATATAGAGATGTTGTCTAAACAATGCAAACGACTTGAAAGCAATATTTTATTTAAGAGAGAGAGTTGAATGTAACTGGCATTATTATAACGGGCGTCTAGTCCCTAATTGGTCAATTATGTTGTTTGCCATCTCTCCCTGGTGAGTGGAATTGTTTATTTAATGGACTGATGACCTCCCTCCTCCTTCTTCCTTGCTTCTCTTTCCTCTCCTTGGATATCACATGTGACATACCCTCCCTCATCTCTTGGACTCTTCCAAAGCCTTTTATTTAACCTCAGCACATGGGCATGAAACAGCTTAGATTGCAAAATCAAGTCAGTGAGCAGTGACCGGATTCCGAGTGGAGTGATTGCTTTACTTGCTGTCTCAGAGAGTGAAAAACCACAATTGCAAATATAAGTTCCATTGTAATGGCAGAACCGGGGCAGGATGAGATCAGTATGGAAGAACTGGTATTAGACAGTGAACCTTCAGAACAGCACAGATCACTGCCTGCACAACCTCGTCAGGTAGGACAACTATTGACTTGTAGCTCTTTAATCTCAGAAGAAATGACAGTATCCTGTCCAGGTGTCTGCTATGAAATCTCTCGACTGCTTGAGCTTTGCCAACAATTCTTGTTACTTTTATAGAGCAGTGTAAGTCACTGTTGAGTGTGTATTTTTTCGTCATGACCCTGACGTCAAGTAACCTATGGTGTTAGATAATATTATAAAGTTATAACGTAGTGAAATGTACATTTATTGGGTGGGATCCAATAGAATGTTGTGTTTTAGGACAAGAACAAATGTAAGAACACTAGGCTATTGCTTCTCTGAAACTGTCGGGCGGGGGGGGGGAAGCTTCAAGTTATGGAGGATTTCTTGTATAGCTTTTTTTCTCCTTCGGCTAACACATATGTAATGGTACTGCCTTGAATCATATGTGTCATGTATGTCAAAATTCACAATGGGTGAATTTTGTGTGGAAACAGACTGTCCTTATTTTTCTTCTTTTTGTGCTATATATAAATCAATATCTTTCCATCTGAGAGCATCTACATTCTCTCTCTCTCTCTCTCTCTCTCTCTCTCTCTCATGCCTCTAAAGTGCACCTCTGAACAAAGCTTTAAACAAAAAGCCCAATCAGATTGAGGTTCATCGCATCCCTTGTGTAGGCCTGATGTTATTCTGTATATATAGTGCTTAGAGCATCTGTACACTTCAGAACTGCAGAGCAATAATAGGTTTTTCTGTGAATGAGACAATAATTCACTGTACAAGTAGTGTGTATTTTCTTCAATATCGTAAAATTACAATAGAATATACAGTATATTGAATAAAAATAATAAATTACATAAAAACATAAAGCACAAAAATCTTGCAGATTTTTTTGTAGAAAAGGTACATCATCTCTCTCTAACAAGTGTAACTGAAATGTAATAATTGTTACTTCCAAACTAATAAATACAAAATTACAAAATTAAACAACTCATTTACTCAGAAATCAAAATGTTTGTTCATTTCCCAATCAATATGAACCTGAAGTGACATTTGAATTAGTGACTGAATAATGACCTTGAATTATAGACTGAAGAAAGTAAAGGAAGATAAAATCATGTGTAGAACAATTTGTAGATTCAGTCCCTTAGTGTTCCTTCCAGAGGAGAACCTGCAATGTATTCTTGAAAAGAATAAAAGCAACTTGTCTTGGCCATATATTAAATATATTACTATTAAAAAGAAACACATCTTCTATGGGCCTTCACCCACCAAAAAAACTTCAAATCACCACAGCAAATTTAGTTGCTGAACTAAATTCAGCAATCCATGCTAACAATATCAGACTTGCAAATGTAGATACAGTTTTATATATGTACTATATCTAGTATATAGTATTTATATACTACACTATATCTAGTATATACTGTATATTATATCTCTCCTTAAAAGTCAACATTGATATTGAAATAAAACTGACTGTGAAAAAGGGGTCTTTGAAAATCTTCTAAACTAAAAAAACTAAAATATTGTTCTACAAAGCTTTAATGCTCTCAGTCCACATGCTCCCAGTGGTCTAGTCAGGATACTCTGCAGTTCTTGTGGAAACCATGTTAATGTGCCTCTCAACCCCAGACACACTATATAGTTTCCTCTCCAAGGGATCCAGTCATTTAATGCATGTCTTGTGTTACTGTACTCTAGTTATAGATGTTATATCAATACACATTTTATCTCAAATGCCTCAAGCCTGGCACTCTTTCTCCCTTCCCATATCTTATCTTTCTATATCCAGTCCCTCCAGGATTTCGCGGGACTTTTTTCTGATTTTTGCAGCCTAAAATGACTGATTTTGCTGCAGCTTTTCTCAAAATTTGCGGTGATATTTGCGGCATTTCTTATTGTTTTGCAGTGAAAATATATCATGGACAACATTCTTCTAACATTGCTATAACTTTTCTGACTTCGAGAACCATTGTAGGGCTCCAGAATAACATTTGAGGACACCAGTGCCATTAAATTCTACAGAACCAGCACCTGACAGTAAAGCACTCCCTAATCGCACATGCACATCTCGGAGATGTCTATTTGATGTCTGCTTTTACATATGCAAGACGTATATTTTAGAGTGTTTGCTCATCTGCAATACATCTCTAAGACATTTCTTGTCAGATGTCAAATAGTCATTTATTAGAATGAATGCAAAACTGCTTCTGAGATGATTACAAAACCGATGTTACCCAGATCTTTAGCAGACATCTTACAGATGTAATTGTGCTGTCTGGGTAGTTGAGATGCAGATAAAATGTACTTTTATTACTGTCATCCATAATGTCTAAATATAATTTGATAAATATATTAATATATATATATATATACAGTATATTTATATGGATTGGAAATGGCTAAAAAGCCTACAAACTAATAAGCCTATAAGTCTCTGCAGCCATATAGTGGTAATTTTAAATAAGTGTTTGCTTTCCTACATTATGAAACTTTTAGTTTTTATAAATGGAGGCAACATATGAAGGATGAACAAAAAAATGTCATCACATTAAAAATAACTTTCTAATTAGATAGGCTAACACTTAAAGCTTTGAAGTGCTGGGAAAAGTTGTGTGAAGCATTTAAAAAGACATTGACATTAATCGAAAACATTAAGACCATTTCTGCCACAAGTTGTTCCTGTGTTTGTTAAATCCATGGTGAATGGTGGAGACTTGTGTTTATTGAACAATGTTTTTCCTGGTTGCCACATCCGTGGTGTTTGTTCTGGTATCTGTAGCTTTAACAGAATTCTGCGTTGAATTTGAATGCTTCTCACAAGATTTGACAGAGATGTTATTGATTCCACTGTAAATTCGACTACTTTTTTCACTGTATCTCCCAGCGCTGCGGTGTCGCGTGATCGAGAGCAGCCCGCGGCTCGCTCCAGCCTGAGCAGATAAACGGTCTGCGTCGTGTAGTCCAAACGAGTAGCGCGGATTCGTTCCGCTTTCGGTTCGTTTGTCCAATGTAGCTCTTGTAAATCGGGCATGAAGAGAACGCAATGCTGTTCATTCCATTGTTCAAACTAAGAAACAACCTTTATTTGATTGAATGTGCGTTGCGATGACGTCACGGGACGCGTCTAAGCCCAAAATCTGCGGCAATTTTGCAGCAATTACGAAAAATTGCGGAGTTTGCTTGATTTTGCGATAAATTGCGATGGCAGAATCGCACAATCCTGGAGGGACTGTATATCACTTCATCCCTTTATGGAATCCTGCTTTATACATCAACTCTATCTATTATCAAGTGCACTCATTCAATCCCACCATGCATCTCAATAATGAGTATATAACCAATGTGTATATAACTCAACAGCTAGCCACAAGGAAATACCCATGCACTGTAAGCGATGCACCAAATTAATTCCTGCATCTCTCGTCAAAAAATTTTGTCCACAGCACTTCTGAGTTTGTTGTCCTGGAAAACAGATCTGCCATAGTGTCCCTCAGGGATCTGTCTTGTCCTTTTTAGTATTTTTATGCTTCCTCTAGGGCAAATTGTTAAGAAATATCATTAATATAATCACTTTTATGCTGATGATACCTACATTTACATCAGCTCATAAAATTTATATCGGACTATGGAATGCACTTCCTTGTACTGTTAGATATGCTCCCTTACACATCTTTTTAAAATAGCTAAGATCTATAATAGATAAACTGATAATACATTAAATGATTATAGAAAGATAATAAAGCTAACGTGATTAGTTGTTCAATAGGATGTTGACTTGATTATTGTTTGTTTTTACTCTATTATAGTCTGTTATCCTGTTACTCACTTATGCATTCTGCAAAACCTTAAATAAAGTCATTTTAATTGATTAACAGTCATCTGTCTGCTGCCTTATCTGTCAGTAATGGATTTTCCATCACATCCATCCATTCTCAAACCTCTCATCCTATGTAGTCACAGATGATGAATTTTATATAATAAATTCTGAATTACATAGCTCTCCTTAGACTAATTAAACCAACATGGTAATTTCAGATCTCTCAGTCTGAGCATATTTTAATACACAGACAACTATTCTTAGTTTCCCTTGCACTCCTGTATTCACCACACCGCTATCACTTTAGCCTGAGGCGCTGAATGCTTCAGTGACTCTTCCTGGGTTCAGCATGTGCTGATGAGATCTCATAAATGTAGGCTGTTTATATTATACTCAGCGAGGAGGAAAAGTAAACAAAGCTATGATCCTGTAGCTAAGCTAGAACAAGATTCTGTAGAAGAAGCAGTTTGATTATAGTGCTTTAATCTTTTTTGTTTTATTTGATGATATCTTTTAAATGTCAAAGAATGCAGCAAATTTTGCATTAACAAATTAAAAGTACAATTCAATCAAACTTAAATCCCGAAATGAACTAGTATCCGTTAATACTGAAGCACAAAAAAATGCTACATGAATCTGAAGCATTTTGTGTGTGTCTCCATATCAAGCATGTGTGATGCTTGTCTGTCATCTCACTATATGAGGGCATGGACACTTGAACTTCATCTCCAGAGCTGCTCTTAGTCACTTCACCAGCATTTAGCCTTTCACTTGTGTAAATTATTGTCAGATACACACAAAAACTTGGGTGTGTTCTCCTGGAGGGCCACCCTACAATTTAGCTCCAACACACTTGCTTGGAATTTTTTTTGTAAAAGATTTGTTAATCTTGAAGATCACTGCATCACTGCTTATGTTGCATGAGTGCTTTACTATTGGTAGAACTAGTTCAATGGGTTTAAATATTGTGACCATGTTACTATGATTTTGGGAAACGGTCTTGACTAGTTCATTTCTCCAGCAGTGCATCACAGTGGTTTAAGCTGTGTGTTACGACATTGTACAAGATACACACCTCGGTTCAGTTTTGCAGTGATCATAGTGCTTGAGCGTTTGGCTTCATGCACAGCTTAAAACTGACTAAAACAGACTATGTGATGGTTAAGGATGGTTAACTAAATCAATACATCAGAGTCTCTTCAACTTGGGACACTTTTTTAATGCAACCGAGGTAGATTTTTATTAACATATATTTTTCCTCTATAAAGAGTATGTTAAATGATGGTATTTTGGACAAATGTGCCTAAAGTCCACAAGGCCAAAACTGCCAATAGTTGAAAGAGGCTTCACATTTATCTGTCACGTCCTATTGGTCTATTGGTTACCCCGTCCTTATGCACTAATGATGCTGAACTATGCACTAGACTTGAGTCTAATCTCTCTCTATTTCCCCATGCCCTCATCCCTCTTTCTTTCCAGGATGATAACTGGGGTGAGACTACGACAGCTGTCACTGGCACCTCAGAACACTCTCTATCTCAGGAGGACATTGTTCGCATTAGCAAAGACCTCGACGACAGCGTGGGCCTGGACTGCAAACGTTATCTAAATTTGGCTCTGTCTGTCATCCTGGGACTCGTGGTTTTTCTGACTCCACTTGCCTTCCTTATCCTGCCTCACCTCCTCTGGCCTCAAAAACTGAGAGTCTGTGGAACGGCCTGTGAAGGTCTCTTTATATCTGTGGCATTTAAACTGCTGATTTTATTGTTGGCAGTGTGGGCTCTATTCTTTAGGCCACCCAGGGCTGATTTGCCAAGAATCTTCATCTTTCGAGCCTTACTAGCCACATTAGTGCTACTGTTTGTGATTTCCTATTGGTTGTTTTATGGAGTACGCATCCTGGACTCACAGGTGAGGCTAAAAGTGTGCCTACTTATTCCAATAAAATAAAATTTCTGCACAACCTAAATGTATATTCTTCTGCACAACCAAAAGTAAGATATTTTGAAAAATGTTTTAATTCAGATGTTTTGTCCATTCAAAGTCAGTGGTGTCCAAAACAACACTGTGTGGACAAAATATATTTTATTTATTTTAATATTTCCTTATTTATTCCACATGTTTGGAATTACGTGTAATTGAGTAAATTATGATAATTTTCATTTTGGGGTAAACTTTTCAGTCTAAAACTGAAGTGTACATTGAAGTGTGCTGTTTCAAACTGTCTGAAAAGTGCCAATTATTAGTGTAGCCCACTCTAAATACAGACTAACCCTAACACTAACTTCGGAGTCATATGTGTGACTAAGTGTGGGTTGCAGTAATGAGGATTACGCTTAAATCTAGATTAAATCAAGGTTTGTCCCTACAATTATGTTGCACCAAAATTAAGTTTGTTTAAAATAAGGCAGACTTGCATTTAAACTACCATTTTTAACCTGGTTTTAAATTGCACTTTAGATATATTGTCTTTAATCCTGTTGCTCCATTACTTTAAACTTTGATATAAAAATTAGTCAGGGATGAACTTTAAATATAAGGAGATGTGGAGGTTTAAATAATAATAAAATCAGCTACAGTTAACATATTTTACTAACTAAACAAAGACAAGCAGTGTAGTTGCTTCTACATGTAAAACTGAAGTGTACTTTTGGCTTAACTGCACCAACACTAAAAAATATGAAGCTAACTAGAATGGCCCATTCTCTAAAAACATCTATGTGTGAGTACTAGTCCCAATTTCCTCTTCTTTGCAACTTTAAAATATCAACATGTTAACATTTCACAGAGAAACATTTCCATGTACCAGCTAATTATCATATTACCCTATACTTTATGTAGAAGTCACTGACAGTCTCTCTCTATCTGTTCCAGGATGAGGACTACCAAGGGATTGTGCAGTATGCGGTTTCACTAGTGGACGCTCTGCTCTTTATCCACTACCTGGCCATCGTGCTGCTGGAGCTCAGACAGTTGCAGCCATTTTTCTCTCTCTGTGTCACACGCTCCACGGATGGAGCAAGGCAACACTATAATTTGGGTCAACTCAGGTTAGAACTCTTGTCAACAAACTGCAAGATTTATGTAGTTATGAAAAATTAATTTTGAAATGTATTATGCAAAATGGCAATGTATTTCTGTATTGAAATTTACATTGTCCCAAACATATGTGCAAATTTTAGTGCAAATTGAAAATGAAAATTCAATTATGATTTACATTTTCTATTTCCTACACTAGTTTTAATATACAAATTAAAAAAACATATTTTAACGCTTTATACACTACCAGTCAAAAATTGTTGGCTGTGGAGTCAAGACATTTACAAATATGATTAAAAGATGAATATGAGACAAAACTACAGAATGTCACATTTTATTATTGGGTGATTCAACACATAGATGTTTTACCAGCTAAGATGCAACACAACTCCTTGTTCAGGCTCTTGTTCTGTCCAGACTTGACTATTGCAATGCTCTCTTGGCAGGTCTTCCAGCCAGTTCTATCAAACCTCTACAATTAATCCAAAATGCTGCTGCAAAATTAATCTTTAATGAGCCGAAAATAACGCACGTCACACCTCTGTTCATCAATTTGCACTGGCTACCAATAGCTGCTCGCATTAAATTCAAGGCATTAATGTTTGCCTACAGAACCACCTCTGGCTCTGCACCCCTTTACCTAAATTCATTTCTTCAGACTTATATGCCCTCTAGAAGCTTGCGTTCTGCAAGTGAACGACGCATTACTGTACCATCCCAAAGAGGCACAAAATCACTTTCACTGACTTTTTCATTAACTGTTCCCATCTGGTGGAATGACCTGCCTAACTCAATCCGAGCAGCTGAATCCTTACTCATCTTCAAGAAACGGCTAAAAACACATCTCGTCTATCTTTATTTGACCCTCTAACTCTAGCACTCTCTATTCTAATTTTATTTTATCTAATCAGTCTTCTTTTTATTTTTTTTCTCTAACTGCTAGCTTTTCTTGTAAAACTAACACTAAGTTTCTTTTTGCTATATTCTATAAACTCGTTTTCTTAAAAAAAAAAAAAAATTCCTACGTGTACTGCGTTAGGCTAACCAGGACTTGTAATAGCACTTGTATGTTGTTGCTCTTTTGTTGGTTTTGATTGCTTCTATAATGTCCTCATTTGTAAGTCGCTTTGGATAAAAGCGTCTGCTAAATGACTAAATAAATAAATAAAAGTATTGGAACAGTTGCCTCACAGGTCTTTCTAAGTGATCAGCTGTGTCCTGTTGCATTAATTATTCAGATATTAAAAGCAGGGAATGTGTTGTATCAGTTATATCCATTACTTATGCATTCTGAATCTTGCACAAACCAGGATGAAGACGAGGGAGCTGACATTGAGAGAAAATCAAGCAATTTGGATGCTAAAAGAAAGAGGAAGTCAATTAGAGCTCTAGCAAAAACAAAAGGCATGGAGAAATCAAGAGTTTGGAAACCACCAGTGACACCAGCAACCAACAACAACCTGATCGGCTGAGAAAACAACAGTAGTTGATGACAGACAAATCATAAAAGCTGTTAAAATTAACCCTAAAAGACATGTCTGTAAAATCACCAACAACATTCAGAAAGCTGGGGTGATGCTCTGACAATCTACTGTCCTCAGGAGACTTTGACACAGAATTACAGATGCTACACAGCAAACCTCTGACCAGCACTAAAAATAAAAAGGCAAGATTAAAGTTAGCAAAAAAGCACAAAGGTGAGCCAGAAGAGTTTTGCAACTGTGTTTATGGACCAATGAGACAAAGATTAACATTTATCTAAGTCATGGGAAAGCAAAAATGTGGAGAGAAAAAGGGAACTGCAAATGATCCAAAGCATACAGCCTCATCTGTAAAGCATGGAGAAGGTGGTGTCATAGCATGGGCATGCATGGCTGTCTCTGGAACAGGCCCTCTCCTCTTTACTGATGACTTAATGTATGATGACAGTAGCAAAAAAAATGTGTAAGGGCAAAGAAATGGAAAGTCTTAGATTCCCCAAGTCAATCTCCAGATTTAAATCTGATTGAACATGAATTTCACCAGCTGAAGAGGAGAGTAAAGGCAGAAACTCCCCAAAACAAGCAACAATTGGAATTGGCTGCATTCAAAACTAGGAAAAGTATTTCAAAGGATGAGACCAAGAGTCTGGTGATGTCTATGGGTCACAGACTCAATGCTCTGATTGTGCGCAAGGCATCTGCAACTAAATAATAGCTTTTAATCTTTTATATCTGCCTTATGTTCAACTGTCCCAATAATTATGCTCGCATCAATGAGAGGGATGAATGCTAAAAGTGCTGTTCTTTTTATTTGGTAAAACATGTATGTGTTGAAACGGCTAATAATAAAATGTGACATTATGTAGTTTTGTCTCATTTTCATCTTTTAATCATATTTACAAATGTCTTGACTCCACAGCCAACAGAGCAATTTTGTCTTTACTGTTCCAATACTTATGAAGGGGACTGTATATTATGTCCAGTATAAAAACACAGTAGGGTAGACATTATAGTTTACACTATTAGATAAGCCTTAACAATTTAGAAAAAGGGAGAAAACAGCAATGGCACAATTCCCACAATTCTTTTCAAAAATTTCCCCCTTCAACTCAATGCTTTATTTTTGACTTGGCACGGAAGTTAATGCTAGAGTTTTTTAGTCTTGTCAGTACAAGTATTCAAATTATTTTAATCTGTTCAAGCACAAAAGATAACTCACACCCCAAGCTAGATTCAGTCATTGCTCCAGGTTGTTATGAGAGACACTCAAATGCCACTCGTTTCCATTGTATTCTCTCTCTATTATATGGTGGGGTCATTGAGGGTCAAAATATTTGAGAACAAGAATGTGCATAAATTTTGAAAAAAGCAAACAAGAATCAAACTTATGTGCATTTCTTTCTTCTGTGGAGCACAAAAGAAGATGAATGGTATCAGTTTTATTCTCCTTAAAACGAAAGTACATTGTATTAAACGATGATGCTTAATGTTCTTGAAAATATTTTGTTTTGTGAAAGAAATGCTAACAGGTTTGGAACAATATGAGGTTGAGTAGATGATGATAGAATTTTCATTTTTAGGGTTAACTGGTTATAATATTCCGAAACCATATGGACATGGATTCAGTGGTGCATTTTATTTTCGATTGATTGTTGAAACATTTATTTTGGGCTTTGCATTTTCAGATTTGTGTCTGCCTATTTCTTTACATATTCTCATCCTGTATTCCCCCTCCTTTTTCTTGTCAACAAATATGATAACTAATAATTTCCAACTCCAATACATCTATGCCAAATACACCAATCAGACAGATCCTTTCCTTTTCCCTCTAATGTTATTAAATTGAAGCTTTTCCTGGTATTTCTGTTCTGCTCTACTTTGTCACCATTATAAGAGCTGGAGCTCAGGCATCTGTGTCTCTTGTTAGGCATCTGGCAAGGATGTTTTTATAATTACACACCCAATGGCTTGTTTATATTCATACTGACATCCTGAAAATATTGCAACCCTAGTGTCAGATCAGCTGCAAAAAAAACGTTATCCTAAAACACTTAGCAAGTGCCAATGGAACAAAAGCCTGTTTCTGAAAATAAGTAGGCCACCTCTCCCTTTTATTTTCTCTGTTTCTGAGTGTCTATTGTGTAGTGCGGTGTCTGCTCATCCTGGACAGAAGAGCATCTGTTGCATGCATGTAAATAGGAAGCACATGTCGTGATCAAGCACAAGCTCACTACAATCAGGTTAGCATGGCTTAACAAATCACACAAGCTTCTGGCTGAGGCATCTGGTCCCAGTATAACTGCCGCCGTGTTGAGTGACCCAAGCACACTCATACTTAGCAGCTTTTGGAGTCTGTTATCCTGAGGCCAAGTGTGTCATTATATCTTCTGTCTGGGAGGCAGCACTGTACATGAACAACACTGTATTACTGTTTCCCTCTGGCATAAACACAAAGCACACATGATTTCCAGTAAAGCAGCATTGCATTTGAGTAAAGTCTATTTTGTTTGACAAATTTTTTTCTGAATGACACACTACTAAACCCTTAGAGGCCCACAGCAGCAAAACTCAAACACATATTACTGCACTCTAAAAACCCCTGGGTTTAAAGTTTTAATTTAACCCATAATAATGAGTTGATTTGTGCTATTCTTTTTTTAAATAGTAATACTAGCTTATTTTTATCTCATGCATAGGTTCATATTTCCAGACAAACTTAAATCCTGTAAAAAATGTAGTAAAATAAACTATATAACCACTGTCTTTACATGATTTACTTTATTTGGATGAATACAGTTCTTAATACAGCATATTTTATACAGCTTTTATTAAAGGGGTCATCGGATGCCAAATTCACTTTTACATGTTGTTTGAACTCAAATGTGTCTTGGCAGTGTGTGTACACAACCACCCTATAATGATAAAATCCACCCAGTGTTGTTTTTTTTAAATCCCCAAAAATCATAACCCCTTTCTCAGATCAAGGCGTTCTCAGATTCTTGGCTGTGTGACGTCACACAGACCCAGGTTCCTCCCCCGACTGTTGACTGACACTGGTGTTTTACCTTAGGCCCGCCCTGAGTGAGCTGTACACAGTCCGACATTGTTTTGACGCCGGAGCAGGGGCAGACAAGAATAGCTCCTAAGCAATTGAGGTGTTTTGTTGTTGGATGTAATAATGAACATAGCAGTCGTCATTTACTCCCGACATCTGAGCCGATGAAGATGCAGTGGAATAACGTAACTTTTGTTTTTGAAGGGAATGCGTTTATGTTCGTGCAAATCATTCGTGATCCAGCTTCACATACAGAAGTGATTATACGTTTTTTTTTTAATGAATCTTTGCAAATCGCCTTTCCTAATAATGTGCTAGTTAGCAAGTTTCACGATGAATTCGGCTAACATTTACAGTCTTGTGAGAACTGCTCATCACCCCATGGAAGAGAGGGCTGTGTGCAGTAGCTCATTAGCATTTAAAGTGATATGCACCGAAATGGGTTGCTGTGAACAGAACTGTTTTTGACAAGGTAAAAAGGGTGTTGTTTTACACTACCATTGAGAAATTTAGACCCTAAAGAATCTTATCAACCCATTTAATGTATACAAAATTTAAAGTGATTTCTATTTATTTTTTATTAAACTACAAACGTTTTAGAAATAAACATTTAAAATGTATAACATTTTATTTCAAGTGTAATCAACTGTTCTGTTATCATTTTTTCAATTATAACCCAAAATATGATCCAATAGACTCAACAATAAATTAATAAATCAATATAAATCAGATAACTTTCAACAACAACTCTCAGATAATAAAACTAAAAATCACAGATAAATTACTCTAGAAAGGAAAACTATCGGTACCTGGATACTTAATTATAACAGTGGTGAAATTTTACAACATTAAAGCTCAGCATTGCAGTTTTGCACCATTTGAGAACCACTACAACCATAAATACCATGTTTTTATTCCTAAAAACACAACAGTATCAGCGCTTGGATCTCTGTGGGTAAAAATCACTGACGTTGTCATTAAATCAGAGATATAGATATTGTTTTGCACATAGATTAGATGTTCACTTAGATTAACTCTCATTGTGGGATAACTATATTTTTCATAAAATAAGGTAGCGTTATGAAGTTGTCCTCTATGGGAACATATAATTCCTCATGCAAAATCATTTTGATAATATACAGCCACTATTAACTCCACATTATTCTTTTTTTTAGACAGTTATTGAAAAAATCTGAATCAACACTGAACTGACCACAGTTGAACATTGAAACAATTTTTATCCTTCCATTTTTTTTAGAGCTGCTTAACAGCAGAATTGAACTCTGTTTGCATCATTGAATCATCATTGTCCTATTTATTCCTGTAAAGCTGATTTGAAACAATCTGCATTGTATAAAGCGCTATATAAAAAGGTGACTTTTCTTTTCTGGTCTTATCCATGTGTAGCATCCAGAGGGCCGCAGTGGTTATCCTAGAGAACTATTACAAAGACTTCCCTGTCCATAACCCTGCAACGCTAACAGCTTCCAAGTCTCGCGCCGCCAAACACCTGGCAGGCCTTAAAGTCTACAATGTGGATGGTGAGTTCACAGCCACTCGTGCATACAGCAATCATTTCTATCTGCTTAGAAATGTGTTTCTCCTCTCAAATGCTTTTCCACTTCAGTCATTTTAACTCCGACTTTGTTGACTTTGACATGACTGTACCAGTCGTACTGAAGTGATGTTGTGATAAATTCTTTGTGACCACTGACGATAATGCTGTTAACATTTATCTTCTCTGGTTTTGTGTCCCTGCCTAAAAGTCTTAAAAAAAATGAAAGCTTACCTTTTGGACAGTAAGTGGATCATTAAACTGTATTCTCCCTTTATTTTGTCCCTGAACACTTTGTTGCTGCACAGGAATCACTGATGAATGAGCACATGTTTTTTGGGGCACCAAAGTGGAAGTTTTGTAAGAATTCTGTTCATATATTTATTTGTTTGTCTGCACCAGTGAAGTTACATATTTCCCTAAAAACTGCACAGAATGCATAATAGTTATTTCAGATCCCCCAGGTTTCAGATAAGCTTCAGATAAGGAGTCACCAATAGCAGCTGTTGCTTTAAAATAGTGTGTACATACATGTTTGCACCGCTACAGCTGGATGTTTAGATGGACTTCGCTTTATGTGTGACTTTGTAACAGCTGCATTTTTTAATTTCATACTATGGGAGTCATGAAAATAATTAAGTTAGTGTTTGTAATCTATGCATTTACTTCAGAACCAACTGAAATTTAGTAATCATCCTGGGCACAAAAGTCGCGTGTGTGTGTGTGCGTGTGTGCGTGCGTGCGTGTATATTTGTACACACTTGGATAAATATATAATTTTTGATGCAGTTACTTTATAAGGAAAAATCAGTGCCTTATATGTATAGTGGTTCTTAAACAATTGCCTGTTTTTCATCTGAAATTTTTGTGGTAATCACCAAAAATTAAAGAATGGTGGCGAAGATTTTATATATGGGAAACAGTTCCAGTGTGGAATGCGATTGCGGTTTGACTGAGGCAATCAAATATATGTGCTGAATAATTTACCACTCTAGCGCGATCTGTTCTCTTTTTGTGATTTTGGCTGCTGTGTTTTTAGATGCCCTCTCACACACACATTTATTTTTGTGTGATTTTCAGCATATTTCACTCCATATACTTTTTCACAATGCTTTTTACTTCACACTTCTGGTGTGACTTTAAATGCAGACCTTGAGCCAAAAACGCATCACCAAACACTAATGACTTGTACATATGGGATACAGTCATTTCAAACACTTCAAAACTGTTGCAACAGAGGTGGAAATACAATTTTTAAGTACATTAATTATGTTTCCATCTTTGTTGCCACCATTTGGAAGTGCCTTTTTCTCTTCTAAAGAAGAGGTGTCCCAGTACTTTTGTCCATATAATGAATATACAAGTCATTGGTGTTTGGTGATGTGTTTTTGGCTCAAGGTCTGCATTTAAAGTCACACCAGAAGTGTTCAGCTAGGATTAGGACTTGGCTTTCTGCAGACCAGTCAAGTTCTTCCACACTGACTGAATCATCATTTCTCTTTGATCCTTGCCTTATACACGGAGGCACTGTCATGTTAGAATAGAAAAGAGTCTTGTCCAAATTGTTGCTATAAAATTAGAAGCACACAATTCCCTAGAATATCATTATATGCTTGAACATTAAGATTTGTACTAATTGGAAATTACTAAAGTAGTCAAGCCTTTCATTAATAGGGGGTTACCCAATACTTTTGGCAATATAGTGTAATACATTATCTTGTCTCCTTCAATTTTAGAGATAAATAGAGAAACAGATTAGTTCTGAAATTCCTCATCACTTATTCACCATCCACACACTATCAACACACATTGACAGCAGCTCCTGGTAGACAAAGATTCTGCTGCATATTAACCAGCTGCATATTTATTACATGCGCAAAATATAATCTTTGAAGTTTCCATAGATGAATATGGGAACAGACTTTTGACACCTAGACACAAGAGAGGCTGGATTTGAATACCTTAGAAATAGTGGGTGAAGTAATTTTAAAGGCATAGTTTATTCCAAAATGAAACTCATATTTATTCACCCTTATGTCATTCCAAATCCACATGATTTTCTTTCTTCTGTGGAATACAAAAGAAGTTTACTGGTAGCATTTTTTTTCATGCAGTTACAAAGCTTTCAAGCTTTAACAACTACACAAAGCAGTGTAAAGTAATCCAAGCAACTCTTTTCTTTGAAAGCAGAATGAAAAACCCAGAAATAGTGAATCAATCATTCATACCAGTTTTGTGAATCAAAAGCATCTCGAAAGCATTGAAACAGAAATAAAATAGGAGAAACATGTCAATGACTTGCTGCCAGGCATGAAAACTGGCCATATATTACAAGCCAAAACATCTTTCCAGTCAGACCACCGCTTGATTGGTAAATCTCACTAAAGCACAGTCTCCACTTCTTCAATCTGCATTTATCAAAACTTTCACAAACCTTGTTACTCCGTATCAGTATTGCCAGAATCAGTGCACTGAAAAAAGAAAGTAAAATGACTGTCATTTACAGAAGTGCATTTTTATATTTTTCTAATAAAAAATCATGGTTTCTGGTTTAAACTTGTTTTGTTCGTTTTGGCTGAAAGCAAATACAATGTATTCTAGAACAAAATGTAAGCGATTTTGTTTAAATAGCACTTTTACTTGACACCAGAGTGTTGATGTGCACAACAAGAAACTCATGTAACTATATTGGGCAAGAGTAAAAGATGACTTAATTTTTTGGTGAACTATTCCTTTTAAATTTAATGCAGTATATCTCAGATGTTTCTCTCATTACTCATTTGTCGGATTATAATCTCATCTATTATGATAAATTAAGTTGCAACCACTATACACACCTCTACACAGTACACACTTCTCATACAGACATGACACCACCGGATGAGAACAAACACTTGAATTGAATCAAGTTGAACTATTGTCTTCTGTGGAGCTGCTCCACATCTAAATCACATCTTGCAACACTGACTGTTTTTGAACTGAGCTGAATCAACATTGAACTGACAAAAGATAAATAACGAAAATTAATTAACAAATTCGCACTGTTATTGATTTGAACTGAACCAACACTAAACTGACTTGTTCTGAGTAATGACACCTGTTATCTTTTAGAACTGCTTTACAGCAGTTTCCATAATTGATTCTGCTATTTTTTTATAATTTCTTGTTCATCACTGTGAAGCTGCTTTGACACAATCTGTCAATGTAAAAAGCACTATCAAGGTGACTTAACTAAACGATTCCAATGCATGTGTGTCCCATCATGATCAGGTCCAGGAGGGAATAATGCAGCTGCTGGTATAGCCCAGTCTCAGTCTCAAGCAATGATTGCTGCTGCTGCCCACCGCAGAGACAGCAGTCATAACGAACTCTACTACGAAGAGGCCGAGCATGAGAGACGTGTCCGCAAACGCAGGGCTAGGTGAGAGAACATTGGTGTAGAGATTTAGAAAGACATTTATCAAATAATTGTACTTATAAGGAATGAATGATAAAAAGATAAGCTTAGAGACTTGCAATATGCTTTTTTTTAATAGTGATAGTGCCTGCTTATGATATTCAGCATTAATGAATCATGATAGAAATAGATTCTCAGCATGAAATGGGATCATTTCTAATAGAGATTAAGCAATTAAATCAGACAAAAGATTGCATTAATCAGTATCTAGTGCAGAGATTCTCATATGTTTGGTGACTCTGCTTTTTAAAGTAGCAGAGCAGCTTATTTTTGCCCTCCTATTCGAATCTGACGCACATGAGAATGTGAGTTTACGTAAGCACATAACATAACAGGAAGAAGATAGAGAAGAATAAACTGCACACAAATCTCAATCGTTCTCGCATATATTGTCAACACTGTAGATTTAAAGAGATACTTCACCCAAAAATTTAAATTCTGTCATTAATTACTCACCCTCATTTTGTTTCAAATCCGTAAGACTACTATCCGTAAGGATACTACCACGGTCAAAGTCCAGAGATGTAGCAAGGACATCTTTAAAATAATTGTTGAACCGCTGAAGTCACATGGATTAATTTAATGATGTCCTTGCTACATTTCTGGACCTTGACCGTGGTAGTATGCTTGCTGTCTATGGGAGGGTCAGAGAGCTCTCGGAATTCATCGGTCATCGATCTTACGGTTTTGGAATGACATGAGGTTGAGTAATTAATTACAGAATTTTTATTTTTGGGTGAACTATCCCTTTAAATGTGAACATGATTTGAGAACTACACTAAACATTTGATATAGGATTTACTTAATTCAGAAATAGTACATTTCACAAATAATTGCAAAGAAACACAACTTTGAATCCTTTTTTTTGTACAGTGTATGTAAAGTCTACTGCATTCCCCCAGTTTACGATGCCTCACACTTTGGGAATCACTGCTCTAGACAACAACAGATTGTGAAACTGAACTTGAGAAACTTGAGACTGTGTTACGACACCCTCTTCTTTTTCAGGCTGGTGGTGGCAGTGGAGGAGGCGTTTACACACATTCGTCGCATGCAAGAGGAGGAGCAGAAGAAGGCACCTGGTGACGTGATGGACTCACGTGAAGCGGCTCAAGCCATCTTCCCTTCCATGGCCCGAGCACTGCAAAAATACCTCCGCACCACCAGACAACAGCACCTCCACAGCATGGAGAGCATACAGCAGCACTTGGCCTTCTGCATCACAAACAACATGACACCCAAGGTGAGGCCACTGACAGTGAGACATCACAATCAGATGGTTTTTACCACAAAATAATCCCAGACAAGGTGACCATTAATAATTTTGAAGGGGTTCATTTTACAATAAAGACTGGCAGCATATGGAGATAAGAAGGCAGCCAGGAATGTCCAGGCAAGTCCAATGATCATATACTGTATACTGTCGGCTGAGATGTTTTCAACTGATCGATTTTTGAAGGCAGCATTAATGTATGCTTTGCTGCCTTTGATATCCCACAATCCTGCACGTTCATCTCCGTGACAGTTGAACCTAAAAATAAAGATGGCGCCTGAGAGTTGTCACCAAACATATACTGTTTTGCTGTAAATCATTAAACTATAATGCTGCCTCTAAAATCTTCATGTGCAAACACTGCCTGCAAAGTCATTGTCTGATAGAGCAGCAAGGGAACAAGTCAAATTTCTAAGCTTTTAGATGCAGCTGTAGACATAGTGTATTTAAATATTATTATGTGGGTTCTACGAGAGACACAAAACTATAAAAATATACAGTTTTGTTCTCAGTAGTATGCCATGATTGATCAGAATCTAGGATGCTGTATGTATGGATCAAGACTGATACAATGTGCCAGTTTTCAGAACTAGACCCGTTTACACCAAGGACGATAACGATAATTACGATATAGTTCAAAAAATAGTTCTCAATATTAAAGAATAGCAGAGTCCACACCACAGCTATAACGATAAAGGCACAGTGAAACGATATTGTTGGAATCACTTTCAAAACGTTTTTTTTTCCAGCTGATGAACAATGCAAACATTGACACCCAATCAGAATCCATAGACGCGCGTGTGCTTAGAATAAACAGAAGATATCATCCGCTGGTGTGAATGCTATCTTTATCTTTATAGTTATTGTTCTTGGTGTGAATGGGGGTTTAGTGGAGTAAAAGATGGGATTGCTCAAGCTCTCATCGACTTGTGTCTAATGTTAGTTGACTGTAATAATGAAGTGTGTTTTTGTTTTTCAGGCATTTCTGGAGAGTTATCTGACCACAGGCCCTACACTGCAGTATGGAAAGGACCGCTGGCTTGCCAGGCAGTGGACCCTTATCAGCGAAGCCTCAGTTACCAGTGGACTGAAAGATGGGGTCGTTTTTCTGCTCAAATGCATTGACTTTAGCCTAGTAGTCACTACCAAAAAGATACCTTATATTCAGCTTGCTGAAGAATTCATCGACCCAAAGTCACACAAGTTTGTGCTTCGACTGCAGTCTGAAACTTCAGTTTAGAGTTTATTTCTCATTTATTTTATTTTATTTTTTCAGCAAAAACTGATTTTCTTCTGGGATGTATTTTTTTAGTTGACTTTTAAATAATATATATATGTTTCAATATATTCCCTTTTCTTTTATGAGTTTGTTTTGTTCGTGCTTAAATGTTCATTGGAATTAACACGTTTGCAGTCAAACCAGACAAAATCAGATCAGATAAAACTGTTATGGAGGTTGAATATAATTACTGAAGACTACTTATTAATGTTTGTAAAATACAGAAACAGTAAAGGATGGAGGATAATGGGTGCAGTCATATTTTTAATGGACCACAGAGAGATGGATGGACTCAAATGGGCACATTTTCTCTGCCTCACTACTCTTTATAAAAACACTCTGGGAGACTTTCTACAAGATCAACAATACTGCAGTTGGAGCTGCACAAATGAGACTTTGAGAAACATTGGCCAATTACTGTAACAGGTTTTCCCATCATAAGGTTCACAAGCACATCATCTCAGCCAAATGACCTTCTACTGTAAATGCACACCAAAAATGTCCAATGCATATTTTTAACACACTTGTTTCTGCTGATAGGACATGTGTCTTTGTTTAAATATATGCACATTGTATACCAATGAGGTGTGTGTGTGTGTGTGTGTGTGTGTGTGTGTGTGTGTGTGTGTGTGTGTGTGTGTGTGTGTGTGTGTGTGTGTGTGTGTGTGTGTGTGTGTGTGTGTGTGTGTGTGTGTGTGTGTGTGTGTGTGTGTGTGTGTGTGTGTGTGTGTGTGTGTGTGTGTGTGTGTGTGTGTGTGTGTGTGTGTGTGTGTGTGTGTGTGTGTGTGTGTGTGTGTGTGTGTGAGAGAGAGACATTGGCAGTCAATACAATAATCCACTTACAAATTTAGTTAAAATTTCTTGATCAGATCTAATGTTTTCACTAATAATTTCTCTCATTAGTAAATTTTTTGACTTGTAAATATTGTATAGTTTTGGATTATTAAGCATGATAGGTGACAAATTAAAAAATCTGTTCTCAAGCATTAAGGCAAACGTTCAAACCAGACATATTTAATAGCACACTACAACATTACACGTTGAAAAGTAAAAATTGTGAAAAAAAATCATAATTTTGACTTATATCACTGACTTTTTAATCTTATGATTGTGATCTAAGTCAAAACTAAAATATTTTTTAATTATGATATAAAAGTTTATAATTCTGAGATTAAAATAATTACGGAAGCTCCCTCAGAATCTGGGTCCAATTTAGAAAACATCACGGTTTACAAAGGGGCTCTACTTGCATGCCCATCCTTAACAATTATTTTTTTCCCCCATCTAGCTTAGATTCTGCATTTCTCCTTTGGACATCTAATGGCCTTCTCAAGATTAATGATCTCTATGAGGAGGGGGTATTTGCTTCTTTCACCTCCTTATCTAAAAAGTATAATCTACCTAGTCATCACTTGTTTCGGTTCTTTCAAATCAGGCACTTTATAAAGAAGCAATTTCCTCACTTTCCTAATCGTCCCCCTGAATCACAAATTGACCACTTTCTTGCTCTAAATGTTAGCCGTAGGCATTTAATTTCTGTCATTTATAATTTAATAAATTCTATTACTGCAGACCCTACTGACACTTTTAAAGATATCTGGGAGCAAGACCTGGGAGTTTCTATCACTGAGGACTTATGGCATAGCATCTTGAACCAAGTGCATTCCTCTTCCATATGTGCGAGGCATGGGTTAATACAGTGCAAGATACTATTCAGAGCTCACTTAACCAATGCCCATTTGGCAAAAATTTTCCCTGACAGGAGCGCTGCCTGCAACCGTTGCAAACAGTCACCTGCTAATCATCTGCATATGTTTTGGACATGTCCGAAGCTAGTAACCTTTTGGTCTTGTGTATTTGAGACGCTTAAAAAAGCTCTTAACATTAACATTGTCCCTGACCCATTTCTAGCCCTTTTTGGGGTTTCTCCTTTACCAGATTTATTGGCCCAAGATCGTAAAGTCATTGCTTTCACTACAATCTTGGCCAGACGGGCTATTCTACTTAAATGGAAGCATACTTCCCCTCCATCTCATGACAGGTGGATACAGGACATTTTCTATTGTGTTGGGCTTGAGAAATTGAGATGTTCACTCTCTGGTTCTCTTAAATCCTTTTACAAGACTTGGGATCCCTTCTTAAATTACATTAAAGGTTTACCTTGTTCACCTCCAACTGGTAACGAATCATAACTATTAAAAAACTGACTTCGGAAGGAATTTAAAGTTTACTGTTATTATTTTCTTTAATTACTGGTTTATTTATTTTATTTATAATTATTAGTTGGTTGTTTGTGTTTTTTTGTTTGTTTTTTTTTTTTTGTTTTTTCAATTTGAATAATTTTGGGGGATATTTGGGTTGGGGAAGGTTTGTGGGAGAGATTAATGTTGGACAGTTTCCTGTAGTTTACTACTTTTCTTTCTATGATGTACCATTCTGTAACTGTCACTGAAAATGCTAATAAAAAAAAATAAAAAAAATAAATAAATAATTACGGAAAAAAATGAAGCCAGAATTTTGACAAGTCAAAATTCTAATTATGACATGCAAAACTGATATTGAGATGAAAGGTCTTGGTGAGATATTTAAAAAAAATAATGGATGCAAATACAGTAAAGCTAATGGTGCGGAAGGACACTGTCATGACTTTTAAGAAATGAACAGAGAACATGTACCTATTTTGCTTTGTGGCACAATTCTTCTTTTTTACTCATGACAATTAGAACTATGATCACTAAAACCATATGCTTAAATCTCAGATCTCTGGAAATAAAGAGGTGCTTGGCCTGTACCCTGTATGTCATGTATTTTAAGAGGTGCTCTTTACAGCAGACTGTAGGGAGTTGTAATTGGACATGGACTCAATTTGAGCTGTTCAGATGAGCAGAGATGATGTGTGATCTCTTGTGTCCTGTCCTGTTTCTTGTTCTATGCCTCACAGGAGTGTAGCTATAAAAACTGTCACGGATGGCTCATGAGAATGTCATCTAGATCTATGAAATTAAAGAATGTCCCCCCAGAGAACTGGAATATTTTGTATGCCAATGTTGAGATACTGCTGAGAAACAACTGATTGGTCATGACCACTGGTCATTTTAACTTCATTTAGAATGTTGTTGCTGTCAGCCCTTGTTAAGGACCGCTAAATTGTTTTTTAGCAAAAGCCGTAAAAATGATTTTTTTTCAGAGTGGATAATTTTAAAAGGATTATCACAAGTGTTCAAATATCATGTCATATCTATGCATAACATACAATTTTATTTTATTTTTATTTAGAAATTTAAGACTGCTTGAAATATATATTAAATGATATATTAAAGGGATAATTTACCCAACAATAATTTAACCCATTTAAATTTCAAACTTGTTTGTCTTTCTTTCTTCTGAGGAACACACACACACACACACACACTCAAAAGGACATGAGACATTTCTCACAATATCTCCTTTTGTGTGCCACAGAAGAAAGTCTTTTCATACAAGTTTGATGACAGAATTTTATATACATCACTTTACATTTTTCTGTCATTGGAAGAATTAACCATCACAGTACCTCTTGAGGGGAAACATGGATGTGTGAACATTGTCATTGACCTGTTTTTGCACATAGACTGGCATTTTAGGTTACACTTTTTATTATGTGTTTTTATCATGGGTTATTATTATTCTTCACTTGTCCCTCATTCTCTTCTATGTTCTAATGTTATCAAATGCTATTTTTTGCTAAAACGTTTATATTAAGACATTTTTACGACAGTGATGTGTGGACTGAGTTACTTTATATAAACCACTCATAATGTGACTGTGCCTCTGCTTTTACACAGTGTGTGTATGTATTTTTGTTATAACAAATGCTTACATTTGAATAAAACAGAAATCTTTAATAACACTGAAATTCATCTCTAACCTTTCTTACTGCCAAGTATATGTACTTATTGAGGTTTTTGAACTGTAGGCATGTTTTACAACTGTACTTTGATCTTTTGTTCTGAATTAGTTCATAAGCTCATTGCTCATAAAGGCCAGATTATAAATATGAATTCCTTCTGATTGCAAATAAAGAAAGTGTAAACAAATCAGCAATGTCACACTCTAAGTTTAGAGTGTACTTTTAACCCTGTGAGACACTGCACCGTACGTGCAAATACCTGCCGTGGCAGTAAATCACTCAAGAAGCCTTTCTGTGATTCAGTACAAAGGTGAAACTGCAGTTTTAAACTTGCCACACTGGATTTTCACCTCAGCTTTGCTAGAGATTGGCTGCCCTCAAAGGTCACATCAGTCATGTGGTTGGTCTAATTCATATGGGCGAGTCATATGGTATGAGTCATATGGGCGGCATCTGGATTATGTCATAAATCTCGTTGGAAAGAGTATCCATATGAAGTTGAGGGTAACTGAGGCTGAGGGTAAGTGTTCTGCATTCCAGTTTAATCACTTAGTCTGGTGGTGCACAGATGTAGTTTCTGTTTAATTAAATTACTTTGCGGCTCCACCTAGATGTTCCTCCACTGCTTTATATGCATACTGCTGAGCTAATGATGTTAGATGTTAAAGGTTCTAAAATCATTAGAGACCCATAAGAAACCCAAACACATTTACATACAGTAGCTTTCTACACTACCAGTCAAAAGTTTCTTCTGTCTCTTCTGATCACCGAGCCTGCATTTATTTGATCCAAAATACAGCAAAAACAGTAACATTTTGAATATATTTAAAAATGTAATTTATTCCTGTGATTTCAAAGCTGATTTTTTTGCATAATTCCAGTCACATGCTGATCTTTCTATTCATCAAAAAAATCCTTAAAATGTATTCAACTGTTTAAAATATGGATGATGATAATAATAAAAGTTTATTGAACAGCAAATCAGCATATTAGAATAATTTTTGAAGGATCATGTGACACTGAAGACTAGAGGAATGATGCTGAAAATTCAGCTTTGATCACAGGAATAAATTACATTTTAAAATATTTTCAAATAGAAAGCAGTTATTTTAAATAGTAAATATTTCACAATATTACTGCTTTGCTGTATTTTGGATCAAATAAATCCAGGCTTGGTGATCAGAAGAGAATTCTTTAAAAAAAAACAGAAAATCTTACTGTACAAAAACTTTTGACTGGTAGTTTTGACTGGACAGTCCATAGACTTCTGATATTTTTATGCACAGCTAGTTATAAATACTATAACCTAATCCAAATAGAAAACCATGTATTTTAATTTTTTTATGTAGCGTTTTTACAAATAAGGGTATTGCTAGATGCAGCCAAAAGGAAGTTTAATCAGATTTAGCTCACTTCTACAAAGTTGTCCCCCAAACATGATTAAGTATAGGTACATATACCAATATTAATACAAACAGATTATATAACTGAATAATATTTTCTGTTCTTTATTGAATATGTTGATACATCTCAAATGTCCCATAAAACTCACAAGTTATATTACAGAAAACTTTATTTCTTGTAGCCATATTACAGTTCCAGCCATATACAGTTCCAGATGAATAAGCAGCACCAGAATTATAATGTCACTGTATGTTTTTGCGTTTAGCATTATCAAATGTCTCTTGCTGGCAATGCAGACAGTTCTATAATAAATCAAGTCAACTAATAAATAAATGAATAAACCATCAGTCATTAAAATAAACAGAATCAATACAATCTGCAGAAAGATCGTTCCAGAAATCTGTGGTTATAGTTTTTCTATATACCAATTAATCATCATCATCATCATCATTATGGTCTTCATCGCTACTATCATCATCGTCGTCATCATTGTCGTCGTCATCATCATCATCATCATCATCATCATCATCCTCAGTGTTTACCTTTCCAGAGAGAACATCCTCTATCCAGTCCTCCAGCTCCTCCGCTGATGGTAAAGCTTCATCATTAGGCATGTTCAACCACACACTGTCAGCCTGGTCAACACACACACACACACACACACACACACACACACACACACACACACACACACACACACACACACACACACACACACACACACACACACACAAAGCAAAAGATGATAAGAATACAGAATATTTAGGCTTTGCACCTTACTTTGCCACGTGGTAGAAAGCTGTTTTCTGTGAACGTGTGAGACGTCTGATTCAGTAGGTAAATAAATAGAAGAGTAAAAAAAGTGCTGTAAACAAACTATTTGTGCTACAAACCAGTTTGTTTATAATTATCAGAATACTTTAACATATTAAGAAACACCAGTTTGCAATATCAAGCAGCACAGTGGACTATTTTTTATATAAAATAACGAGAAGCGAATGAGGAATGACTACTTTTCGAATTCAAACATACTTTTTTATTTAACTGACTTTAAAAAAAAATGAAAATGAACTATAAGACTGGTCAAGCAATTTATGCAGCTGACCACTGGTCCTACATGAAAAATCAGAAAGATTTGTTTATTTGCTGCGTGTGTATTTACTAATGAACATATAAATAAATTAATTAATTAGTTAATTATGAAGCATATGCTCTTAAAATTTGTGCAGCAATGTTATTCTGTATATTATTTTATTTTAAAAGTAAAACATTTCAGCAGCTGTTACACCTGTGAAATGCGTGATTATATGGTTTATTGTGTTGTAGATTATGAATATGTTATGTGAAGCTTTCACTTAAAAGAGTATAATGTGTCATACATTGCAATATAGGATGAAGAGATGTCTTTAAATGAAAGTATTACTTACATCAGTCACGTTCACCACACCGATCTGGGGTCTGAAAAGGTCCACCTTAAAGGTTTTTTCCCAGTATGTAGTTAACTGAAGACGAATGAACCGTTACAACATGGTCACAATGTTTCAGTTCAAGCAATTCCACTGTGTAGAAATTAATGGAATATCGTCTCACCAAAGGAAATTCATCAGGATCAATCCAAACTATGCTGAGATCTGGGTTTTTAGTGTTGTCCCTTGCAACCTCCTTTAGAATTTCCAGGAATTCATAACCATCTATGAAAGGAAAAAGGAATAAGCACAAATTAAATGTTAAATGCTATAAAGACAATCATTCTGTGCTACAAAATCTAGTCTTGGTGATGGCAGTAAGATGTTGTAAGGAATTGAAAACCTGGATCCTCCTCCTCAGCAAAGGCAACAATGTGGATTCCATCCATGTCATCCTCCTGTTGAGTAGAAACAGATCACTTCAAGTAAAGAACCATAGCCATTTAATAGGCAGTTAACATTTAACAGGCCTACAGACATTCCCACAATCCAGTCTTGCTCACCCAAGTCTCAAACATGTCCTCAGCACGAAGCTTTCTCAGAGTAGGCCTGAGAGAAGATCAAATGTTGTGTTTTTAGAATGAAAATTCATATTTTAGACAATCTTTGGCAATGGCAAAGTTCTGAGGATGCCACTGATATCACCTTCTGTGTTGATTGACAAAATCTACGATCTCCTCCTTTGTGTTGGGTTTGCCAGGAATGGTGACAGGCTCATCCATGAAGGGCTCATAGAAATCGATTTCATTCATTTTTAGTGTCAGTTGTTTAGCCACCTGGAGCATGAAACATTTACAAATGAAGCCAATACATAATCATTTTTCCTCAAAGATGGATGACACACAAGTGAAACTCTCACTCTTGTGGTTATAAAAACACATTCTTCTATACCATAATAACACATCTCATGATTTCATTCTTGTTATCGTGAAGGAATGGACTGTACGCACCCCTTTGTCAAAGGTGGCAAAAAACTTCACATATGGTTGGAACTTCTCTGCAGTCACCAGAAATGCCTTATAATCTGAGAAATAAAAAGATTGTAAGTAAAATACAAACACAAATAAAAAAAAATGTATAACATGGTAAACGGTGGCAGTGCTGAAGCACCACACAACTACTGCTCTCACAACATAACCAGAGGTCACAGCAAAGTCTTCCCAGCTAAAATGGGATACTTAATGAAAGCTGAATAGCAGTCATGTAAAGAAAATAAAACCTTTTGCCGTTTTCTCTGCTGTGCCTTTTTAGGGAATGGCTCTATAACTGTGTAGGTCTCTTTGACCACTTAGGCAGCATTTAATAGTATGTGGGGTTATCATAGCCCCTGTTTTCTTCTTCCCCAATGAAATTAATGTATTATATGTTAGATTGATAATGTTTTTCATTTAATATTTTGCATTTGGGGGGATTTTATGGTAATAAATAATTTTATGGAATAGTGATCCATTTATTACTTGTTTGTTTCCTTTTCGAGTACATAGACCTGAAAATGAAATGTCCAACTTAATCTGTAGTAAATATTGAATGCTTTGGAGCACAGTCTTAAGTTTTTCTCGTTTTAAAGAAGACACTTTTAGTGAAAAAGCTACAAAAGTTTATTATTAAAAAATCCACAAAAATACTTACAATAATTTTTTTATATCAAATATATATATTTTCTGAAACATATTTTACTCAACAACTGCAAGAAAACCAAAGCCATATATCCAAACTATTTGTTTTCCAAATGTGAGGAATCTCAAAGAATTAGCTTTCAGTAAAATTTTGTTTGGAAAAGGCTTAACAAAGCTGTGGCAATAATTCATGTCAAATACACACTAATCATAACACATAATTTAACATACTTTGTACAAATTTTCCTAAAAACACTAAAGTATGCTGAATGACATTACAGATTACTTTAATTGTATTATGTGAACCTTTTCAAAATTTATACTTAGGGATGATTGCAATACATTTCCTCTAGTTTTGTTGATTCTCACTAGGTGTCACGGTAGATCACGTTTTGGTCAGAGTTTGGGTTGTACTTTGAGTTGCTTTTTCACTGTTTCCCATTCTGTTTCCTTTGTTTCCTTTTGTTACATTGTTGTTTGATTAATTCTCATTGCTTTCATTGGTTTGTGTTGATATACAGTATATATATATATATTTAGGCTGTTTTCTGTCAGTCTTTGTTCCATCTTTGTTCGCATTTTGCTGGTTGTTCTGTTCTGTCGTGTGTTTTTATATTATAGAATCCTGAGTAACTTTGTTATTTTTGAGTGTTTGAATAAATTGAGACTGCTGCAATTAAATCCTGTTCTTTTATCCCTGCTACAACCATGCCGTGACAGAAAGATACATATGGATCTAGAGCTCCTTCTCTCCCGGGGAGATCACACCCTCAAAGAGTACAAACTAAATTTTTTGGACATTGCTCATCTCACTCATAATGACGACAGGTTCTGTGTGCAGGGGCAGGAATGCAAAAGACATGTCTGCTCGGAAATTCTCCTCAAGAAATGTTTGTGGAATTTGTGAACTGGGTCCTTCTCCAATGTGGATCCCCCTTTACCATCACTAAGCGAGAGGAAGATCTTTACCAACCCATAGTCCAGCCCACCCAGCAAATCATCGAGCCCTCCATGGAAATCGAATCAGAGCCCACTGCAGACCCAGAGCTAGAGCTGATGCCTACCACGGACCACGTGCCAGAGCTTATGCCCTCTATGGAGCTAAAGCCTACAGACACATCTGTCCCAGATGACAAAGCCGGCCTCCCAGTCTGACCAGGTGTGTGAGCCAGGAACACTGTGTGTTCCAGTGGGCATGATTATTTAGTTTGAATGCATGGAGTGGAGCCACACCCACACACCCATCCCTGTGGGTATTAAATTAGGATTTATTCCCCAAAACCTCGCTTCCCCACTATTTCTGCCCAGCTCTAAGTTTCCTGCCTCTCTGCTAGTTCTGCTCAGCCCTAAATCTCCTATGTCTCTGCTGGGTTTATCTAGGCCTGAATCTCCTTCGTTAACCATTACAAAGTTTCCTTCAGTGACATTGCTCCCATCCATGCTCTTTCTCCTCCTCCTCTGATAAATCTAGCCAGTCCTCTGGCCCTGCCTCCACAGTATCTCTTTAGTCCCTCAGTTTCTCCATCAGTGCTTCCATCCACCTGCTCTTGAGTCACTGACGGGGGGCTTCCAGGTCTCCAGCTGTATCCCCTGGCTACACTCAGGACCCTTCGGCTCCCCTTGGGCTCCACCGAGTTCCGTCGTTCCTCAGACTCCACCAGGCTCCCTTGTCCCCCTAGATCAGTCGTTGACCTGCTTCCACCACTGTCTTCCAGTCTTCTGGCTGTGCCTCATTACTCCATCCCTCTTGTTCTGCCAGGCTCCTCCCTCCCTCTGGCTCCACCTTACTGCATCCAGCTCTTGCCTGCTGAGCCCCCGTCTCCTCCAGGGCCCTTGGCCCTCTAGGGCTCAGGAGTCTCCCTTGGTCTTTGGCTCATTAGTAAGTATCTGCCTGGGGTCGTCTCCATTTCAGTTGGTCGGGCTCCTGACTACACCATGTCTCCACCCTCTTTCGGTTCCACCATGGTACTGCAAAGTGGCCCTGTTGGGGGTCACTTCCTGACTCTTCTTGACATCACCTCTTTGGCTCCTCCCGCCATCATTTCCTCCCTGGCTCCTCCCTTGACCTTGGGGTCCCTTCTGCCAACTCCACAATCTCTTCCTAAGCTCCCTCCCTCCCTTCTTTTTTGGACTTATATTAAGGCAAAAGACATGCCTTTTAGAAGCAGGGTACTGTCACAGTAGATCACATTTTGGTTTGAGTTTGAGTTGGTTTTTCACACTTTCTTTATTAGATTTTTATCAAGGTCCCCTTTGATAGAATTCATGTTCCGTGGAGGCTACTTGGACCACGGGGCTTCACACAATTGCATGGTTTGTGTGGTGCCTAAACACTCTACTGATTAGAGCATAGCCGCAAAATCATAATTTTACATGCAGAGTTTATTGATATGCAAAAGAAAAGCCACTCACGTTCAGAGTCTTCGCCCTTAAAGAATCCGATAAGGCGTATGTCTTCATCCATTCGCTCAAAGGCACGTTGTTCCATAGGATTACTGATCAACTCCACTGGGTCCTCCAGCAGCTGAAGAATGAAGTGAGACATACACAGCACTTAAAATTAACTGAAAAATTAAGTCAGAAGAAATATTTATATGTTAAAAAAATGAAAAAATTATAAAAAGAATAACAATGAAAGAAAAAATATAAATGTATTTAATATTGCTTAATCAACTTTAATACATTAATTTATACCACCAAAACTACTTTATATACTGTAGGATAAATATGTAGAAATGATTTTTTAAAGTAAGAATTGCAGGTTACTACTTTTGCAGTTAGAGAGCCATGTTAGCAGAATCCATAGTCTTAAAGTTGTTTAAACAGTAAAACATATAAAAAAGCAAAGCAACAACATATGCACAACTTTCACTCACATCTAGCAGGAATTCAACCAGTGTATCTGCAGAGAGCTCTCCATCAAACTCAATCACTCTTCCATCCTTAAACACATAGATGCTTTCTTCCTCCTCCAGACCTAATGGACAAAGATCACATGATTCAGTGAGGATTCGGTGTGTCAAACCTCAACAATGCCAAGACATATTATGTGTTTGTTACTGAAACGGTGAAGTAAGAATACTTCATTATTTAAAAAGCAATGTAATTAGCACATTGACTCATTGCAAAGTCTCTTACCAAGCTTGTTGGCAACCTTAGCATCTTTATGTGAGTCTACCAATCCAAAACCAATATCCTTGTCTTCGAGAACTTGAGCAGCAAGCTGGTGATGCATGGAAGAGACACATCAATATATTCATAGTGTGAGAGTTACATAACAACTGTTGTCTATAATAGCAATTTAGTCTGGAGCAACACTTTCATAGTATTTAAGGAGTCTTAAACCTGGATGGTTTTTTGTGTAATGTATAGCTGATATCTGCATATAGTCGAATCTGTTATTCATTAACTTTTTTATCATAAGTAGACCCAGCATTGGTGTTTGTCGAGCCTTTGTAGCCTCCAAATCAGGTCAGTCTTTACACTTAATTGCACATCAACGGTATACTGTCTAGACACAGAAAGCAGATGTACAGTCGCGTCTGACACCCTGGTGCTGCCAATTGTTACATTTTATATGGAGAATCTGAAACAATTTTTGATATTCAGGTTTATATAGTTCTTCACTCATCTGCGTATCCTGAAGAGCCTCAGATCTAGTATTTTCAAGCATATTTGTCAATGATTTCCAGTCAATGATTTCCAACCATGGGTACTAATGCATGTTCCACGGATCGCTTAGGTTAAAAAATTGGGTTAAAAAAATGAAACTGGAAACTTTTTCAATGACAAATTGTTAGTGTAAAAAAAACTTAAAAAAATGTATTTAAATGATTGTGCCAATTTGGTATAAATGTAATCTTTGCATCATACTAACAAAACATTTAAAAAAGGTACCTTACATGACCATCCAATAAAAACTGATACATATTTTTTTCATACACCTTGAAATCATATGAGTGTACACATTTAATCCATTCTAATTAGTTTTTACAATATATTTTTAAAAAGGTAAAAATATCTTACAACCTGAACTAAGCTTGTCATGTCAGAAAATTTTTTAACTACAAGATATTTTAAGAGACTTATGACTTTGACACAAAGGTTATTAGGGGGTCTTCTCTGATATCATTTCCTGTTTTATATATTAAGTAAAAATTAATTATTAAAGCTAAACTGTTTGTTTTTAAATTGAAATTAATATAAAATTTCTAATACAAAATTTCTGCCAATTTCCACATGTTGTGTGTACCATGTGAGATCTCCTCCCACCCAAATAAATGTTAATCATAAACATCAATATAAACATAAATGGTCTGTTCTAAAAATATTCAATACATCTGTCCTTCTTCATCCACCAAATTCCTCAGTTGCCTCTTTCTCTCAATAATGTCTTACCTCCAGAACCATCTCCCTCATGTGAAACTGCTGATGGAGCTCCTTATCTGAAGGCAGGGGTTCATGATATAGCAAACACATCATGTCATACTTCTTTAATGCCTTCTTATAGTTCCTCTCATTGACATTAAGAACTCTGTCCTTGCCATCGAAACTGGGAAACTCCAGACCCTCCTCTGAAGAAGAGTACAGGAGAAAATCCATGCAGGAAACCAAAACAAGCCAGACAGACAGCATAGTAGCAATGATTGAACAGGTGAATGAAAATAAGAGGCTGAGCGAAAGAGTCCAGGTAAGATCCTGCAGGACAGTGAGGCTGACCAACAAAATGAGACTCGGTGTGTAGTTCTTCAGCACTAAAAAACATCTTATGCTCTCTTCCTTCCTCTGCCACCTCACCCCTTCCCAACAATTAGGCAAAGACATGATAGGACGAGATATTTGATAGACGTGCCAATTAATATTCCCCTGGTGAATTTAGGCCTCTTTTAGTGACCCAGTCATTTAAAAGCTAAAAATAAATCCTGATCTGAAGAAAAAGAGGACAGATATGAGTACCATAGGGAATGATAGTACAAGTCTCTCAACGTGTAGATGATAATCATTGTAAAAGAAGAATCTAAATATAGGTCACCTAAACACATGACAAAGAGTCCAACACTTAGGGTATACTAGAAAAAAAGAGGTACAAAAGCTGTCACTGGAGCAGTACCTTTTCAAAAGGTACACATTTGTGCCTTATTTACCCTAAAGTGCCTTAAGGTAGGGTAGAGTTGGGGAAATCGCCCTCCTTAAGGATTGTGTAATTGTTTTTCAGTGAGACAAAAGTTAAATGTGTTCAGAAAAGTTCATAGTTTTAGTTAAAATGGCATAAATTATAAACCAAGTATGAAAAATGTCCAGCATTTTCATGTTATTAGATTTTTTAACAAAAATGTAATTTGTGCCAAGGGGGCGTTTTACCCCACCTATATGGGGCAAAACACCCCTATGGAAATGACCCCCCCCCACCCCACCCCAGTCTAACAAAGCAATTTGCTTTAAACATTTACAGCAAAATCAGAGTACATGCAGTTTTAGCTTGAAATTAAAAAGAATATAATCAATAATTATGAATTACAAAATTATAATAGTGTATTTGATATTCGTTTTACCCCACAGAGAAAAAAATGTCATTCTGAAAATATAATTATATTTTTATTAAATAACACGTACTCGCTATCTACTAGCCCTACTGTTCTCATATCATATACAACTGTGATGTTCTACAAAACAACATGATTTAAAACACTTTTTTTCTTACTGCTGAAAATTAGCTCATTTACTGTGAAATCTTTTCTCTCCGGTATATCACCAGTGTAAGATTCATGGTGAAAACTTCTACATCGCTCTTGTCAACATAGTCCATAGTTACAATAAACATTTATCTTGACTTTATCTTGTGTTTTTTTGGGGAAAACATTCGGGGGCCTTTCACCCCATGGGGGTGTTTCCCCACTCTACCCTACAAATTAATACATAAAATGTACATGTTAGTACTATTTTTTTACCTTTCGAAAAGGTGGCGCCCCAGTAACCACTTTTATCGTTTTTTTTTTCTTTTCTGAGAGTGTAATAGGAATATATAAGGTTAACACTGAGAAAATAATATTTATAAATGAAATATTACAAAGTTTATACTGTATATGGTTGTATAGCATTCAAATAAAAATAAAAGAGAAGGAACCATAATCTAAAGATTTTGGCTCATTTTAGGAGGGAAAGATGGGAGAAGAAGCCCCTTTAAGAACAAGTCAAGTTGAGCTTTATTGTCATTCCGCTACATGTGTGGACATACAGTGGGACGAGATGTCGTGCCTCACAGGACCACGGTGCTACATAAATACAGACATACAACACGAAGTAAAAACAGTATAAACCTATAAACAACTAACCTACTGTCAGCTTTGACTATACATATGCTATATATAAAAGTGGTTACCTATACATAAACTAAAAAAAATAATAAAAATACAAACTGTACAACTGTGCAGACGACTTCAAATACTGTACATGTGCAAAAAGAGAGACATTCAAGCAGCTGGCTGGGGAACAGTGTAAGGTGATTTGTGGTGCATGAGCCAGTAAACATACATACATTACAGTTATATATTGCAATCAGTCTTTTGTGGGATTATGTACACACAATGGTGTGTGAAAGTGTCTAGTGCATGTAGAGGCGAGTGTGTTGCTACAGGTGGCTTGTGCAGGCCCGCTCACCTGTGCGTAGCACACTTGAATTGCACAAAAATAACAGTTTTTTTCCTGTGATGTGGTAGGGTGTGTGTGTGTGTGTGGGGGGGGGGGGGGGTAGTCCATGTTTCAGGATGTAGGGGTTTGTTTGGGGTTTCAGAGAGGGGCGGTGTGATGTGAGTTCAGGGCTCTCACAGCCTGGGGGAAAAAGCTGTTGAGCAGTCTGGCGGAGCGGGCTCTGATACTCCGGTACCGTCTACCTGAGGGTAGGAGCTGGAAGAGACTGTGGGAGGGGTGGGTGTGGTCCTTCACGATACTTTTTGCTTTGCTGGAGCATCGTGTAAGGAAAATATCCAGGATGGAGGGGAGAGGGGCACCAATGATTTTTGCAGCGGTGTTCACTGTCCGCTGGAGGGTCTTGCGGTCTGCTGCACTGCAGTTCCCGTACCAGACAGTGATGCAGCTGGTCAGCACGCTCTCAATGGTACCCCTGTAGAAGGTGGTGAGGATGGGTGGAGGGAGGCTTGCTCTTTTCAGCCGGCGGAGAAAGTGCAGGCGCTGTTGTGCCTTCTTGGAGACAGACCTGGTGTTGGTGGTCCAGGTGAGGTCCTCTGTGATGTGCACCCCCAGGAATTTAGTGCTGCTGACTCTCTCCACAGTCGAGCTGTCGATGATCAGTGGGGGGTGGTCAACAGAGTTTCTCCTGAAGTCCATCACAACCTCCTTTGTCTTCTCCACATTGAGGGACAGGTTGTTAGCGCCACACCATTCAGCCAGCTGTGCCACTTCCTCTCTGTAGTGCGTTTCATCATTGTTGCTGATGAGACCTACCACTGATGTGTCATCGGCAAACTTGATGATGTGGTTGGAGCTGAACTTGGCAGTGCAGTCGTGGGTCAGCAGCGTGAAGAGCAGCGGGCTGAGCACACAGCCCTGTGGGGCACCTGTGCTCAGTGTGGTAGTGCTCGAGGTGTTGTGGCCGACACGGACTGACTGAGGTCTTCCAGTTAGAAAGTCCAGGATCCAATTACAGAGGGAGTTGTTAAGGCCCAGCAGGTTTAATTTATTGATGAGCTGTTGTGGGATTATTGTGTTGAATGCTGAGCTGAAGTCGATGAACAGCATTCTAACATAGGAGTCTTTATTTTCTAGATGGGTAAGAGCCAGGTGGAGGGTGGAGGAAATTGCATCATCCGTAGAGCGGTTTGGGCGGTATGCAAACTGGAGCGGATCGAGTGTGTTGGGGAGGCTGGTTTTGATGTTGTGCATGACTAGCCTCTCAAAGCACTTCATTATGATTGGAGTCAGTGCTATGGGACGGTAGTCATTTAGACAGGACACAGGTGATTTTTTTGGTACCGGTATGATCGTTGTGGATTTGAGACATGTGGGGATGACTGCCTGGCTCAGCGAGGTGTTGAAGATATCTGTTAGGACATCTGTCAGCTGTGCAGCACAGTCTTTCAGTGCGCGGCCAGGTATATTGTCAGGACCCGCAGCCTTGCGTGGGTTAATCCTAGATAGGGTCTTCCTTACGTCGGCTGGAGACAGACAGAGTGCCTGGTCGTTGGGAGGTGTGGGAAGTTTTTGTGCAGGTGTGTCGTTCTGCATTTCAAACCGTGAATAAAAGTGGTTGAGTACATCTGGGAGGGATGTGTCGTCATCACAGGCCTGTGGCGGGGGCTTGTAGTCAGTGATGGTCTGAATGGCTTGCCACAGGCTCCGTGTATCTCTGCTGTTTGTGAAATGATTATTGATTTTATTGCCATATGACTGTTTTGCATTTTTGATGCCACGGGACAGATTGGCTCTTGCTGTTTTGAGGGCTGCTTTATCTCCTGATCTGAACGCTTCATCTCTGGTTTTTAGCAGCCCACGAACCTCTGCTGTCATCCATGGCTTCCGGTTTGCACGTGTGGTGATGGTCTTGGTGACTGTCACATCATCAATGCAGTATTTGATGTAAGCAGTCACAGTTTCAGTGTACTCCTGCAGGTCTGTATGGTTATTATAGGTGGCCGCCTCTTTAAACATGTTCCAGTCTGTGTCCTGGAAGCAGTCCTGCAGTGCTGAGGTAGCATTGTCTGGCCATACCGTGATCTGCTTTTGAACCGGTTTGGCCAGTTTGAGAAGTGGTCTGTATGCTGGGGTTAGCATAACAGAGATGTGGTCCGAGTATCCGAGGTGGGGGCGGGGTTCGGCTTTGTATGCGTTTTTCACTGTTGTGTAAACAAAGTCCAGTGTGTTATTTCCCCTTGTTGCAAAGTTCACATGTTGGTAGAACTTTGGTAAAACTGTCTTTAAGTTAGCGTGGTTGAAGTCGCCGGCTATGATGAAAAAGCCGTCGGGGTTATTTGTTTGTTGTTCACTGATGGCGCTGTACATTTCACGAAGCGCGTCCTTAGCATTTGCACACGGGGGGATGTACACCGCGACAATAACAATGGCCGTGAACTCCCGCGGCAGATAGAACGGTCGACATTTCACAACCATAAACTCCACCAGCGATGAACAGTGTTTTGATAATACCGCAGCATTGTTACACCATTCTTTGTTGATATACACACACAATCCGCCCCCGCGAGTCTTACCAGACAGTGATGAATCTCTGTCTGCTCGGCAGCAGGAAAGTCCGTGAAGCTGAATGGCGGAGTCCGGGATGTTGTCGTTTAGCCATGTTTCAGTGAAAACAAACACACAACAATCCCTTGTCTCATGCTGTGTAGACCGGCTGAGTTGAATTAAGTCCAGTTTGTTTTCCAGAGAGCGAACGTTTGAGAGCATGAGTGATGGAATCGCTGGTCTAGTTGGGTTAGCCCTTAGCCTAGCTCGAATACCTCCACGCTTGCCGCGCTTCTGTCCCCTCTCACACCGCCGGCGTCGCCGTTTTGTGCGGGTAGCATCAGTAGGCGAGGCCGCGGTCTCGGGGTCCGGCTTCAGCAGCAGACAGAGGCCTTGTAGCTTCTCAGTAGTCGCCGGTGAAAGCTGATGTTTGTACACATTGCCGATATCCAGGAGGCTCTGGCGATCATAGATGTGTTTCCGGGTGTTTGTCCTTTGATTTTTTGATAAAGTCAGACAGTTTGAAGACGAGGAGACGAGACTAACAGACATAAAAACACCGTTTCTAGGACCCGGAGTAGCCGCTGCGTCCGAACGCGCCGCCATCTTGGTACAATCAGAACTAAAAAAAGTTGCACCGGGCCCGTGCTTTTCAAACACCCCAACCACCCCCACCCCCACCACTACATCCCACCCCCCAACAACGCTATCTTGAATGGACAGAGGGGGCCCCACGTAAGCTAAGGATGGCCCTGAGAACAATGTCCATATACTGGTAAACTGTAACACATTTACATAAGTTTAGCATGTAGAGGATCATTAAGCATCAGCCAAAAAGTCTATTATGGGAATCAAATTGAAACAGTTAACAGTTTAGTTGTAATGGCACATACAAAATTTGAAAGGGGGCCATCTTGCCATCTTATTTAAATGTGGACATTCCATAGAAGACTTCTGTATTTATACTGAGCTAATTATAAATACTATAACCTATAACCCTAACCCTCCAGGAATTTCCCTCTTTTTTTATAGTTTTATTTTCTTTATTTTTTATATATCGTTTTGTACAAATGAGGATTTACCTGGATGTCAGGGGTTAGATCATTTAGAATTTGCCCCCCAAATATTGTATGTACACACAAAATGAAGCACTGCATTCAAAATATCACAAACACATATCAAAGCAAACATTTGCAAACCCCTTTGCCATAATATCAATTCCTGTTAGATTTTTGTGTTACAAATAGAATTGTGTGTTGTGTTTTGCAAAAAGTGTTTTATGAAATTGAAAACTGAGTCAAAGGCTGAGAATTAGTATGGTTTTGCAGATTTTGTGTGTGGTTCTGGTGTTTGAGTGTCAGGTTTCAGAAATTGTGTGACAAGTAAAGATTTTGTGTGTAAGCAGTTGAAAAAAAAACAGAAAATCAAGCCCGAGTGCCACCTACAGGCCTATGTGAAGTGTAGTCTGTTGGGGCAAAAAGACAGATGCTATTGCATGAAAGGATAACTTTTATGTTAATAATTCAACAATAGTAATTAGGTTATATACACTAGTAACTAGGCTAAATTGCCATTTGAGCCCCGAGGAACTCTTTTTTTGCACGTCCCTGGAAAGCATCCACCACTAAGGGCAGCATGATTACTTTGCTAAAACTCCCTAGTTATTCAAATGTTTAGAGATCCACTAAAATACTATATATTATGTTTAATGGACTTTATGTCAAAGCGGGGACTTCCTAAGCTAGTTTCAGACCATACTAGTACATTCATCGACTTCTCCGCAAATCGAGCCAGTCACGCTTAATTGATGCAGAAAAATGGAGCTGCCATGGCTGCTCATGCCGTTTTTTATACTTTTGCTGAATGGAGTTGAATTGTGTATTTCAGACAACGGTGAGAACTTCGATAATTTTGGTTTGATGCTGACAGTTATCTGTCTTTGGTTGGTCGCGTTTTAATTTGTTTACTTTCACATCTGAATCTTAATACTTTAGATTTCTGTGCCTGCATCTTTAGCATTAGCGTAGTTTAGACCCAGCAAACCTGATGTTTTTGGAAGTCTTAAATTCACAATAGCATTACATGTTTTATGTAGTACCAAAAAATGATATCTAACTCGGTATTTTTGTCTTGTTTTGCAATTTAAAATCCAAACATCCTTAAAGATACGTTTCTCAGAAAACAAGACTTTTGCGTCTCAAGAAAATGTGTCATGATTTAGACATTTTCACTGGAAAACAAGACAAAAATACTGAGGAAGAGCATTGCTTTTTGCAGTGTGATCAGAGGGTACAGGTTTTTTTTTTGTTAAATTAAATAAAAAGTAATGGAGATCTGTTACAAATTGCATTTTTAAACTTACATGGATTGCTTTACATTTAGAGACCCTATTGATGTATTGTGTTCCATTTAATTTATTCTTTTGTCTTAAATTTACCTTCATGAAACCTAAAACTATAAAATACCGCATGTCTTACTATTATAGTTGTCAAAAATCTGTGTTTAGAAAAAATATTGAATGAACAGAGATTGTTTCTGGAAATATTTTTCCCCTCTCTCTTTCCGTCAGCCAAATGCTGGCAGTCATTCATCAGGAAGATCACAGAAACCACAAATAATTACCAGCCATGCAGTCAGGAGAACTGCAGCTGTCATCTCAGGTCAACTTATAAAGTAGCCCTTGTTCATAGCATATCCTCCCAAAGACTACACACACTGTAGATGCATGCAGGTGTATAATGTAGACTTACCTCCATCGCTCTTTTGATTGCAGTGTCCTGAAAGATGACCTTAGGCCATTTAAAAATGGCATATCTGAGGAGTTAATGGCAGACACAGTCAACAGAGGTGTTGGTACGCACTACCAGATCATCGGGAACAAGTTGTACAGAGAACAAAGCTGCATGTTTCCAGCAAGGTTGGTGAAGTGTATTGTTTTTTTTTGGTAAAACTATGATTCTATTGTGTGTGTATATGTGCGGATGTTATATATCAGACATTTATCCTTTCTTTGCAGATGCAGTGGTGTCGAGCACTTCATCCTAAAAGTGGTTAACCGGTTGCCAGATTTTGAGGTGGTGATTAATGTGCGTGACTATCCACAGGTTCCTGGATGGGTTCAGCCAGTCTTGCCTGTACTTTCTTTCAGTAAGGTGTGTACAACCACACCCCAGTATAGTGCCACTGAACAATGTACTAATGGGATTTTAGGGTATATCAGTAGTATATGTTATATCATGCTTAATTATATTAAGGCAATTTGCATTATTGTGCCTCTGCCTTCAGATTACTAACACTGACTGAATCCATAGCTTCACTTTTTATTAATGGGGAAAATAAATGTATGTCTTTTCTTGTAAATGAATATGCATGAATAACATTTTTTATTTTCTATTTCATTTTATTTTTGGTTTCCACAACAAAATTAATATTAGTAGGGCTCTAATTGAATGAATGTCTATTAACATTATAGTTATACTTTTGTTCATTGTTTAGACGGCAGACTACCAGGACATCATGTATCCTGCTTGGACGTTTTGGGAGGGAGGTCCTGCTGTATGGCCCATTTACCCCACTGGACTGGGCCGATGGGACCTCATGAGGGATGACTTGAAAAAGTGGGGAGCAAAGATTTAAGAATGCTTGAGAGTAGGGCTGTGCAATTAATTGAATGCGATTTTCATGCGCATCTCGCCAGTAAAGCCGGTTCCGTGATTGACACTAAATCTCCATTACCTGCTTTCAAATGGAGTGGCAGTTAATACACAGAGCCGTAGTTCACTGACAAGCTAGGCAATTTCGCGTGTTCATAATCGAATGCGATTCATCTGCGATTATGAACGCAATATCGCGTAGCTTGTCAGTGAACTACGGCTCTGTGTATTAACTGCCACTCCAACAAATTAGTCAATTTCAGGCTATTATATATATATTCTAATGTTTAGTTCACACTCTTCAGATCAGCTGCTCGATGGCCCTGGAAGAAAAAAAATCCAAAAGGATTCTTTAGAGGCTCTAGGTCAGTTGTGTCTCCAACATACAGTTAAATTCAGTGTTCTTTTCATAGTACGCTGATCAGTTTTGCCAATATTTGTAGGACCAGTTCAGAAAGGGACCCTCTGATCCTTCTCTCAAGAGAAGCCCCCGACCTTGTGGATGCCGAATACACCAAGAACCAGGCCTGGAAGTCAGAGAAGGTTTGTTTATCCTTATTTAACATATAAAAGGAATCCTTCATCAGCATCACACAATTAATTCGCTTAGGCTGCCGAACTATTCCCCCGACTGAGTCTGGTTTCTGGCATCACTTTTTTATTTTCCATTTCTGTCACCTAATGGAGTTTGGGTGCCTTGCTGCTGTTTCCTTTGTCTTGCTTAGTTGGGGCCTGAAAGCTTTTACTTTACTTTTACTTTTTAGTCATTTAGCAAACGCTTTTATCCAAAGCGACTTAAAGGGACAGCTCACCCAAAAATGAAAATTCTGTCATCATTTACTCACCCTCAAGTAGTTCCAAACCTGTATGAATATCTTTTTTCTGCCGAACACAAAGGAAGAAAGTTTGTAACCAGGCTGTTTTGGGGCACCATTGACTTCCATAGTAGAAAGATAAAATACTATGGAAGTCAATGGTGCCCCAGAACTGCTCTGTTTCTCACATTCTTCAGAATATCTTCCTTTGTGTTCAGCAAAAGAAAGAAATTCATTATAAGTTTGAAACTAATTGAGGGTAAGTAAATGATGACAGAATTTTCATTTTTGGGTGAACTATCCCTTTAACTCTCAGAAATGTATCGATACGATCACACTGACTGACACCATCAGATGAGAACAAAACTTGAACTGAATTAAACTGGATAATAGTGGTATTCCAACAGGGCAACCCCTCTGGTCAACCCCTACTGTCTTGGCCTTGGGAATCAGTTTTTTAAATAACGTATTGCTTTGATTTTGAGGTGCATATAAGAATAGGCTTGAGAAACACTTATCTAGTCTATGCTAGATGTGCTTTAATGTTTTTAGCATACTCAAAATCTGTTTGTTTTATCTTTCTGCTCTAGACTTTGTCATTTCAGAACTATTATTTTGTTGTGTTGCTTTTCCTCAGGACACTCTGGGTAGACCCCCAGCCAAAGAAATCCCTCTAATTGACCACTGTGAATACAAGTAAGACCTGTCTCAATTCTGCTTTTGCATGAGCTATAGCACTGAAACAGATGTCCTTCAGTGAAACACAGGGGTTAAAGTTCTCCGGCACCATGACGGATCTCCGGCTTGCAGCGTTCGGCTATAAAAAAACAACAACTAAAAGATAGTCCTACAGGTGCATCTCAATAAAATAGAATGTCGTGGAAAATTTCATTTCAGTAATTCAACTCATTGTGAAACTCGTTTATGAAATAAATTAAATGCACACAGACTGAAGTAGTTTAAGTCTTTGGTTATTTTAATAGTGATGACTTTAGCTCACATTTAACAAAAACCCACCAATTCATCTCAACAAATTAGAATATGGTGACATGCCAATCAGCTAATCAACTCAAAACACCTGCAAAGGTTTCCTGAGCCTTCAAAATGGTCTCTCAGTTTGGTTCACTAGGCTACACAATCATGGGAAAGACTGCTGATCTGACAGTTGTCCAGAAGACATTGGAATTTGGCTACAGTTGTCGTATTCCTCTTGTTAAGCCGCTCCTGAAACACAGACAACGTCAGAGGTATCTTACCTGGGCTAAGGAGAAGAAGAACTGGACTGTTGCCCAGTGGTCCAAAGTCCTCTTTTCAGATGAGAGCAAGTTTTGAATTTCATTTGGAAAACAAGGTCCTAGAGTCTGGATGAAGGGTGGAGAAGCTCATAGCCCAAGTTGCTTGAAGTCCAGTGTTAAGTTTCCACATTCTGTGATGATTTGGGGTGCAATGTCATCTGCTGGTGTTGGTCCATTGTGTTTTTTGAAAACCAACGTCATTGCACCCATTAACCTAGACATTTTGGAGCACTTCATGCTTCCTTCTTCTGAGTAGCTTTTTAAAGATGCTGATTTCATTTTCCAACAGGATTTGGTACCTGCCCACACTGCCAAAAGCACCAAAAGTTGGTTAAATGACCATGGTGTTGGCGTGTTTGACTGGCCAGCAAACTCGCCAGACCTGAACCCCATAGAGAATCTTTGAATCTATTGTTAAGAAGAAAATGAGAAACAAGAGACCAAAAAATGCAGATGAGCTGAAGGCCACTGTCAAAGAAACCTGGGCTTCCATACCACCTCAGCAGTGCCACAAACTGATCACCTGCATGCCACGCCGAATTGAGGCAGTAATTAAAGCAAAAGGAGCCCCTACCAAGTATTGAGTACATATACAGTAAATGAACATACTTTCCAGAAGGTCAACAATTCACTAAAAAATGTTTTTTTTATTGGTCTTATGAAGTATTCTAATTTGTTGAGATAGTGAATTGGTGGGTGAGTTTCACAATTTGAGTTGAATTACTGAAATAAATGAACTTTTCCACGACATTCTAATTTATTGAGATGCACCTATAACATTTTTGATATCAAGTTCGAGTTCATGAGTTCGCCTACCAATGAGAGGATGTATATAATTTGTATGAGAAGAACACCGCTTTCACTCTCAACCAAATTAACATTACTAGCCAATCAGATGTTTTTGCTCTTATAAACATGAGATGCGCAATAGTATCCAGAGCCGCAGCCCCGATGAATGGAAAAGAAGCTTGGGTCTGGAGCGCGACACGCTGAAAAAGCTGCGAGGTGCAATTGTCAAAGATGTCACTCTAGTCTAGCACATATTTACATAGGAAAGATATTTAAAAAGCTGCAGAGCTTTATAAATCGCTTTAATCACATCATCTCCATGAAATTGATATGATTGACAGAACAAACTAAAAAAAGGGTTCTGTTCACACATGATCTCTTAATGGTAACTTACCGGTAATTAAGTAAAGACTGTATGTGTGTGAGGTGCTAAACTCTTCTTCTGTATATGCTGTGTTTAAAGTTTAAAAACAGTGTGCATTATCTCACTAGATTTGAAACATAAATCATTTATAAAACCTATGCCAACACAGGATAATACATCAACATATTTCTATATGCGATTTGTTGTACATCGCGATTTCAAAATACAGTTTAAATCCTTGCTCTGAGTTTGCATGTGAAATGAAATGCATTTAAACATCGTGAATCACGCTGTAAAGCAGGGGTGACAAACTCAGTTCCTGGAGGGCCACAGCCCTGCAGAGTTTTGTTCCAACCGTGCTCCAACACACAAACCATGTAGTTTTCAAATAAGCCTGAAGGACTTGATTAGCTGGATCAGGTGTGTTTAATTAGGGTTGCAGTTTGCAGTTTAATTAAAGTCTGCAGGGCTCTGGCCCTCCAGGAACTGAGTTTGACACCTCTGCTGTAAAGTGAAACAACACCAGGCCCTTGACGCCCTCTGCTGTTAGGCTATTTGTTATAATAATGGTTTAAGTTGGTTATGTTCATATTATAGGCATATTGGTGTGTGGTTCAATAAAACCTTGTCATTACTTGGTTTTGATACTTTATTTAAGCCAATTATGATTGCCTATTTGTTAGTTTGTATGTAAATATAGTCATATTAAAGCCTCGTTTTAACTTAGGTCTATTTATTACTAAAAAATATCAGATTACTAAATTGTCAAAATAATCAGTAGATTACTTGGTTACCAAAACAATCGTTAGTTACAGCCCTAGATTAGTTAAAACATTTCAAAATACAACTGCATTGTTTTACTTTTTGTGATTGAAAGACAAATATTTGGTTATTGAAAATTTCTTTAAAATAGTATTAAAATATTGTGAACCAAGTATCTGTATTTTGTCTCATTTCGTGAGCTAAGTACATTGTCACACCCCTAGTGTTGATAAGCGGTGATATAGCTCATAATTTTCCAAGTGTACAATATAGCTTTCATTCTTCAGGTCAATCATAAGGAAATAAGGAAAGTGATAAATTTGCCATAGATTCCTTTCAAATGTTAAAGTTGCCACCGTCATTGCATTCTTTGCATGTGCTCCACTTTTATTTGTACAATTTTGTTGTATTAGTTTATTAATTAGAATTTGAAAGATAATAATGATGTTGTTTGATAAGTGAGATCTCTGATTTTAGTCCTTGAAAACCAAAAAGTAGTGCTTGAAAAGTCATTGAAAGTCCTGGAATTTAATTTAACAGTATCTGTACGAACTACGAACCCTGTTTAAGTTTCTAGTTCTTGGAGCATTTTGTTGTCGTTAATTGAACTGAACTGTAGTTTTCTGTAGTAAACTATCTTTGTATATTTCCTGTTTTATATTCGTTTCCTAGTATTTAATTTACCATTAATTATTTTGAACAAAACAATTTCAGTATTCTGAGCCTTAGTTAGTTTCAAGGAAAATCATTCAAATAATGTTCCTTTTTTTGTTTGCCAAATAACTCCGCGTATGTGTCCACCCACGAAACCAAACCCCAACCCCAGGAAAAAAGTTCAGGCTCAGGGTTTTTTTTTTTTAAACCCCTGGAAGCAGCATTAAGATAGTTTGTTATAGATTGTCTGTTCTCTTTATCCCTCAGATACCTTTTTAACTTCAGAGGTGTGGCTGCTAGCTTCCGTTTGAAGCATCTGTTTCTGTGTGGATCGCTGGTTTTTCACGTCGGCGAGGACTGGCTTGAGTTCTTTTACCCTCAGCTCAAGCCCTGGGTTCACTACATTCCTGTCAAGCAAGACTTGTCTGATCTGAGGTAACTTAAACATTTTCTTCTGGCTAGCTGATATCCACCCGTTTCTTTAACACACATTTCCCCCCGTGTACCCTGTTGTGATTTTATGGTTAAAGTGTTTTACATTCTGTGCTTTTAATAATGTTAGCTGTTGGAGGTGAAGTTTGTTGTTTTTGCAGAATAAACCTATAAATACTTCACTAAATTGGAACATTTGTCTTTGTTTTACATGCACATGTAAGGTATTATCTCCATTCACACTTTTGTGAAGCTTTATCAATGGGTCTAGTACCAATAACAAAGAGTTCACATCTAAGTTTGTGCTCAAAATCATTTGCATTTCACAAAATTATGTTACATTTGTATTTCTATATCAAATGTCATGATAAATGTAATCTGTGTAACATCTTCAGCTAAAATGTTCTCAGTTTACTCACCTTCTTATTATTCCAGACCTTTTAAAGTAATTATCATCAAACAAGTGAAATGTGTTCATAGTAATGTTAATGAGAACAGTAGCAGAAAACTGCATCTAAACTGTTTTTCTTTCTGTTGTTAGAGAGCTGCTTCAGTTTGTGAAAGAAAATGATTCTGTAGCAGAAGAAATTGCTATAAGGTAACAAACTGTTCATTCTTTTATCCTTTTATCTGTTTATCCTTTATTCTAGTTTGTCAGGTATATACAGCTTATACGAGATTCATCAAAAACAATTACACTTCTGTTATGGTTCACGCACCCTCATGTTCCAAACCTGTATGACTTTTTTCTCTGGAATTTAAATGTTTTAGTGTTTTTCTTGTTCATATAATGGAAGTCAATGGAAAACCAAACTGTTTGGTTATCAGTATTGTTCAGACTAGCTTCTTTTGTTTTCTTCAGAAGAAAAAAGGTGCTTATAGTTTTGGAACAACATGGCTATGAGTAAATGATCATATAATTATTTTGGCTAAACTATCCGTTTAAGACATTGTCTGTGCTAATACTAATATTTATGATTCTGTACTTCTTTAGGGGCCAGAACTTTATTCTGAATCATCTCCGTATGGAGGATGTGTCTTGTTACTGGGAGAGGCTTCTCGCTGACTTCAGCAAGCTGCTCAAATACAAACCCAAGAGAAAATCTAATTACAATCAGATCATCCACAGAGCCAGCAGATCTGAACTCTGACCTGAGGAAATCAGAATGTGGGAGACCGTCCTCCTTTTTGTTTGCCTTTATTCTTGCTCTTCATTCTGTTGATCTTTATACTGATTTTAACAAGCTGAAAAGAGTGTTTAAAGGCAGCTCTGTGTGGTTAATCCAGGGAATCCTGCCAAATGTCTTTAAGACTGTCTATATTGCTTCAAAGATTCAAGGAATGTTTTAAAATCAGTTAAGTTAAAATATAATGATCTACCTTATTAAAAAAAGACCTGTCCAGACCCTCATCCTCTGGATGTCAGAAATATTACACAGCTAAAATATGCTTGGTGTCTTCATAGCATTCATGCACTTCATAGCATTCATCAGTCTCAACACATTCTTAAGGTCATAAGAAGTCAGTTTGAAGTGTGGTGTTAAATCTGATGCAGGTGTTGCACAATACAGAAATAATTTATTGTGAAACAAAACAACATAACAGACAACGACCTGCCAAAAATGTTTCCTTAAAACTGTATGGTTTCATCATGGTTTTACTGTTTAAGCTACACTTTTTTTTTCTCCTGTTGGAAGTTATGTAGACATTTTTCCACTGCAGATTTATGGGGTTATTTCCGTTGAATAGTTACATTTGTTACATTAAATAATGTCAGTAGATTACTTTGATCAAGTGCAGAATGGTAGTACAAAATCATCTCTGGATCCGAATAATGATTCGTGATTTTGGATGAACTCGTACTATTTTTAACACATCTTCTATGTCACTATCAATGGAACAATACCAGCAAAACCTCAGTAAAACATGGTTAGTAGTAAAGTATTGATGATGTTAATTTTGATTCCCCACTTAAGTGACACTAGGGTATCATTTGAATGTAAGCATAGCTGAATTGATACTGAGATGTTGAATATGTTCTAATATTCCAGTAGATAATTGTCACTGTGTCTGTAGATTTAACATTTTCTCACAGTCATTTTTATAGCCTTAGACTAGTCAGTTGTTTCAATAAAGGTAATCATGAACAATAAAATCTTTTTTTAACCCAGAATTTTTTTTTCTTTATTTTTTCTTATTTAAAAATTCATTTCAAACAGCTTTTTTGAGTCCCGAGTAGAATTAGTCGGGTCCTCCACCACTGGATGGCGTAACTGGGCCATTGTGTGAGGAAGTGAACATGTTGACATTGTAATGGTCGCCGAGAGAGCATTGAATGAAAGCAGGTGAGACGTGTCGGATTTTATGAGAATTAGTCCATATTGATTTGTATTACAATTTGCTCCTTTATATGTATTGTCATTCACAGTGAGAAAATATACTTTGTTGCCATTTTACAAATGATCATAAATTGTTAAGCGATTTAATTTGCCTAGCGTTTTGCACTGTAAATTATACGCAGTTAATTAACTTACTTCAGAGTAACGTTACGCAAGACTAGAAGATCATTTTGTGCCTCGTTAAACATTCTTCTCTGCACTTGTTTGGAACATATTGAATTCAACTTTGTGTTTGACTATTTTTCCTCCAAAGCAGCATTCATATTACCTTTGGTTTAATTATGATTTGATAGTATTTTGGGGTGTCTTCGTATGCACGACTGGGTTTATCTCGCAGTTCTTGTGAGATAAAAGCCCTAATAATAATAAAAAAAGACGTAACGTTATGCCATAATTTATTTAAAATACATTTATTTTTTAAATACATTAACATATACTGACAAATAACTTAAGACATACTGATGTCAAATTATAATTAAACATTATTTGAACTTTTCTTTATTGCACAATGCACATATTTTAATGTCTTTTAACGCACCTTCCATCATTTGCCTTAAATGTGTTTTAATATAACTGTTAATAAAATTGTATCTGAAGTATACTTGCAATAGTTCCACTTCAGTAGAATCAAACATTCTTAAGTATATCTTTAGTTGGACCTCAGCACTACTTCTGCACATTTAAAGTGCATTTAGCACAACATTAGTTGTTTCAATTTAACAGATTTTAAGTATACTAGTTTAGTATACCAAACGTATAATTACAGGGTATTTTATTAAGCATGTAAATGTATTTGTAATTTACTCCGCTCAAAATCAATGTATTTCAAAAACATTTTAGTATATTGCTTTTCACCAGGGAGATTACAATTTCATACACTGACTTATTTGTAATTGTATTGAATTTTTTATATTTAGATATTTTATAACTATCTTTCTACAGCCACTATATATATATATATATTATTTTTATTCTTGCACATTCCTGCTTATATATATATTTTTTTTAAGTCTACAGTATACTGTCCTGCACATTTTATTGCACATTTTATTTTTTTTATTTTTTACTTCATTTTTTTATACCAATATTTATGTATATTCTCTTGTGTTTGTGTTACATATAATTGCATTGTCCATGGAGCGTACCTGACTTACATTTCACTGCTGTGCTGGTTATATTCTGTATAATTGTGTATGTGACGAATAAATCTTGAATTTTAAAAAGTAGAATTATGAGATATAATCTCTGAATTATGAGGGAAAAGGGCAGAATTATTAGTTGTAAATAAATTTTAAGATGCAAACTTGTAATTGCAATGATAATAGTCTAAATTCTTTGTTTATTTAGCTTACTTTTTTCTCAGAATTACGAGAAATGAAGTCTGAATTATGATATAAAATGTGGGAATGTTTTTTTTATCCCGTGGCGGAAACAAGCTTCCATAATTTATTCCTCTGTGATGCAGAAACTCTTTTTGGCAGCTGTGTTGCTTCAGGTGTTTAATGCAGCCTGTCTGTATGATTCTGTCGTCTAACCATAAGGCATGCGTGTCAGTGTGGATGAACATTCATAAACACACTCTTATACCTCTGGCTTTGTGTTTCTGTGATTGAGCAGCTTGTTGATGCATACTGCAGGCCAGCAGAATTCATCATCCACATGTGGGGGGACAGATGCACATGGACTTGAGGGCTCACATCTGAGTCTTCCTAGTGTCCATGCATCTGATAGTACCTCCACACAGCCCTTACCACAGCACCTAAGTAAACCAGAGTTCCCTGACACAGGATGGGATCGTATCAAATATCTTTTCTACAGAGGGTAAGTATCAGTGATGTGTCCGCAATAGATAACACATTTTTGTGTTGCTCTGCCGTTGAAATAGGACATTAAATGTGTAGATCTTTGCCTTTCACTGGCCTTGTTTAATACATGTGATATGAGATTTTATTCACAATTAACTAAGCACAACCAGATTATATGCCATATTTGTAACACACAGTATCAGAGATACCTTTATGGAACATTTGTGGGCATGGTGCATTTGCCTCTCTTTGACTCGGTTCTGCTTTCCGCACAGCGAGGGTCAGATGTACTCAGAGGAGTTAAGGAATATAGTAAAGAGTGGCATTGCTGCAGCTGTGGTTGGGATGGCCTATGGAGGCCTACCGGGAGCAAGACATGCACGTGAGAGATTCATCCAGCTCAGCCAGGCTGAAATTTACCAAAACAGAGTGGATGCAGTGGTAAGACAAAAGAACAGAGGCTGAAAATATATGCATCAAATGTATCTGTTTTGTAACAACAGAATTTCATTCACACTGACGTCTGCTCTCATTGTCCATTAATGCCTCAGTATACTTGAGTACTGTAAAATATGTTTTTTGATGCTTGGATTGCTTTGTTTTTATATTTTGTACAGCTGAGAAAAGCACATTATTATTTTATGGGGCTGAAATGTGCATACAGTGAGGTTTTGTGTATGTATTTGTGTCTCTCCAGCGTTCAGCTCATAATGCAGCTATTCGTGGGTTTGTGCGCTTTGGCTGGAGGTGGAGCTGGAGGATAGCAGCTTTTGTGACCATCTTTAAGTAAGTTTAGATATGTTTAGGTTAATTTGTGAAACATTTAATTACAGTACATGTCTGACATAAAGATATAGGCCTAGTTCACCTAAAAATGAACATGCTGTAAATGTACTCTCCCTCAGCCAATTCAAGATGTAGATGATATTGTTTCTTCGTCAGAACAGATGTGGAGATATTTAGCATTATATCATAAGCTTGCCAATGTATCCTCTGCAATGAATGGATGGCTCAGAATGAGAGTCCAAACAAATGATGAAAAACACTACAGTAATCCACATAACACCAGTCCATCAATTAACGTCTTGTGTGTAGTGTTGTCAAACGATTAATCACATCCAAAATAAAAGTTTTTGTTTACATAATATATGTGTGTGTGTTGTGTTTATTTATTATGTATATATAAATACACACACATGCATGTATATATCTAAGAAAAATATGTAATTTTTAAATATTAAATATATGATATAATTTATATGCATGTAAATATTTTCAAAATATATGCTGTATGTGTGTGTATTTATATATACATAATAAATAAACGCAACACACACTCATATTATGTAAACAAAAACTTTTATTTTGGATGCGATTTAAATGTTTGACAGCACTAGTGGAAAGCTGAATGTTTGTATGAAACAAATCCATCATTAAGACTTTTTAACTTCAAACCATCGCTTCTGGCTAAAATACAACCCCATAATTCATAATATTCATCCAGTGGAAAAAAGTCCATCCCCTGTTGTCCTCTCACATCTAAATCAACCCATATACAGTCAAACCAAAAATTCTTCAGTCACCAGATATAATTTTGGATGTTTTTCTTACTAGTGGGTGCAGGACACTATAGTTAATTTATGTAAGTGAGGATAGCAAAATATGTGACATATTGTACCCCAGAATTCTTCATACAGTGGACTATCAGTAAAATTGATAACAATTTGGGACCACAAATTTGGTTTGACACTTTGCCCTGATCATGATTTGTTTACATACCTTTCTGTCAAAGTCATCTGACATCAAGATGAATTTGTTCTGACAGTTTAATTCTTGAGTTCTTATCATATTTTATTACCATTTTCTAAACTATAGCAAATAAACTGTGATAATGTGAGAAATGTTGAAGGTGTCTGAATAAATTTAGCTTTTACTCTTTGTTTAGAACTGTTTTGGACTGTTTTGTCTTATATAATCCACAATATTGCTTTCTCCATTGAAAAGGTTATCTTGTCTGAATGAGGAGAGAAATATTTACAGATCAAGCTCTGTCAAGCCAAAACAGTTCTAAAGAAATAAGTTTTGATGTGAGAGGACCAGAGGGGATGGACTTTTTCACTAGAGAAAAAGTTTTTATAGATTCTGATTCGGAAGTGACATCTTGATGGATTTGTTTCTTACAAACATGCAGCTTTTCACTTCACAAGACATTATTTGAAGGACCGTGATGTAAGTCGTGTGACTCGTGGATTATTGTTTTTAACAGCTGATTTTTCTCTGATGGCACCAATTCACGGCAGAGGATCAAATAATTAGCAAGTGATTTCATGCTAAACTTCCTTTAAAGAAAAAAACTCATCTATGTCGTGGATGGCCTGAGAGTGTGGACATTTTCAGCAAATAATCATTTTTGGGTGAACTTTTTCTTTATTTTACAATTAATGTATTATGGACCAGTTTCACATGATGATGTGATGACGTCATCAGCATCGCAAATCCTGCAAATTTTTTAAATATTATTATTTATTTATTTTTTAAATGTATGTATATTTACAACACTTTATGCTTTTTACATAGTATATTTACAACACATTTACATCAGATTACTGGGAAAAAAAAGAGTTTACGCTGCTATGAGGGTGTTTTCTAATATAGTGTTTATGGAAGTGTTTTCTTTTCTTCTTTTTTCTCCATTCTGACTGCCGCTATCAGTCTCTCACTATTTTTTTCCTCTTTTTGAAAATTGTGATAACATTACTGAATTAGCCAATGGTGTGATTTTTGGGGAAGGCTGAAAAGGGTGGTAAGACTGTTTGGGGAAACATATTTGAAAACAGTAATTATTTAAATTAGTTCTTTAGGCACTGCTAGTTAGTTCAAATAAATTATTTCAACAGCACATTTGAGTTCTATAGGTATATACAGCATGTGTTTGAAAACCGTAGAATAGGTTTAGAACTACTTTACTAGGATTGTTGCTGCAGGAAAATTAATTGTCTGTCACTTTCTGCAATTATGAAAAACGCTTTATGCTGTTCAATTTTTTTACAGCACTGTAAGTACTGGATTGACAGTGTACAGAGACAAAAGTGCTCTGAGCCATTTTGCTGTTGCAGGGGGTAAGTTCACAAACTCCTCATCCTCTGGGTGATGGTACTTTAGTAGGCCTGTGTCTGTGCCTCAAGTGATTTTAAAAGCATTTTTGCTGAACATAAATAATGACAGTATTCGCATGTGTTTGTGTTCAGCTCTCACAGGAGGAGTGTTCCGGCTGAATTTGGGACTTAGAGGGCTGCTGGCTGGTACGGCCATAGGAGCTGTACTGGGGTGAGCAGAACAGAGAGAGAGAGGGATTGCATGTGTGTGTGTGTGTGTGTGCGCGCGCACATCTCAGCGCTGTTGCTCTCCCTGGAGAAATGTGTCTACCCTGGAGCAACACTGCACTCTTTTCCCCTCACACTACCATCTCCCTCCCTCTCTGAGGGCGTTGTCAGTCAGCTGTGGCCTTCCCTGTAACCCTCTGTCTTACATCTGCATCCCCCAGCCAAAACAACTCCCTTCCCCCCTTTTGCTCCTCCAGTTCTCCTCTTTTCATTCTTCATTTCTCATTACCAGAGGTACCCATATGTTAAACAGAAGTGTTTGATCTTAAAAACTATCAGCTGTGTTGTGCTCTTTTTTTTTGTTACGTATTTTTTCAATGTTCCTGTTATAGTTGTTTTTTTTTAGGTTCACTACTGCTTTTTCACTCGTTCCCCTCATTAGCAGAGATGCTTAATTTAGAAGCAGCTGTTTAACACACACCTGGAGCACACAGTGTGCCGGCAGACAGACCTTAATGCCTCAGTCAGGTGCAACAAAGTGAAAAAAGGCTATACATGGCACATTATGCTCTACAAATTGTGAAGACGGTTACACGCTAACATGCTCACTATTATTGGACTTTGAAATGGTTCAGTGAAATATCATGGAGCAGTTCATCCGTGTTATTGTTGTTGAAGAAAACTGAAGGCATACTTTAAAAATATAATTTAATGATTCCAAAACTACTAATGGCTGCACGTTAATTTTAGTTTGGCTAGTTTTTGAAGTTTGTAAATGTATTAATGAACACAACACATACAATACTACCAAAACTACTACTAATAATAATAATGAGCCATATTGAATTTGTATTTACAAGTTTATGTCTGCTTTAAGTGAAAGTGGACAATTTTACACAGTTAAAAGTACAAGTATCTGGCCAAAAACAGAAAATAAGTCCAAATGCCCATTTTTAGTGATTATCCTTGTAAACACATTCTTAGTAATACGTATTAAAACAGCATGAACAGTTGGAAGAAAATATGTGATCCATGCATTTGGTCTTTAAAGTGACAGCAGATTATTAAATCTGCTGCTGTCTTGAGTCATTAATGTTAATTAAGGAACAAAAGAAAAAGAGAAAGTCACTGGTTAAATCTGCTCTACTCTGAATAACCTACCTAGCTATGATAAGGATTGAAAAAAACTTAAAGCACTGTGTGTACTTAACATGAACATTTGTTCTGTTGTATATATTTATGGTAGGCCTAATGCTTGGAATTAGTTTATTTGTTCATATTTTATTACTGACTGTTTACTTGTCTTTATTTAACTTGTTTCATGGTGGGGCCTGTGAAATTTTGGCAGGACAAGTAACATAACAAACATAGATGGGATATTGTTCTTTTCACACATTTTGTTAAACATTACGCATAATTTTACACTTCTGTTAACAAACATTTGGGTTTATATATTTTGCTCACTTGAGATATGCGAATGAACATTTTTTTTAAGCATATAGTTTCCTGAAAATTTTTCTTTGTTTTGTTTTATTGTTGATAATCCATTGCATATTATTAATAATAGGTTGTAACTGAAATGAAAATGGACTATTATTCAGCACTCAGAACAGAAGAGTTAAATGCTGTTGTTCTAAATATCAGCATGGCCGTGATTACCTGCACACAGTACTCTCGCTCATGTGATATTGCTCTTTGACAAACATGTGATGTTATAACAGGCTGCCGGCTGGAGTTGTAATCATTGGTCTACAGAAGTTGGGGGGCGAGACCATGCATGACAAGAGACAACGGGAAAGACGAGAGCTACGTGAGCTGAGAGTCACTGAATGGTTAGTAACTCCAGGAAAAGAAAATCTTTTCGTACTTGGACAGAATTGACAAACTCGTTTTTTTATCTTAAAATGAAGCTGATGTCTCCATTACAGGAATGCTCGTCTCAAGCTTACAGATGATCTCATTGGGGAAATGAAGTGTGAGAAACATCAGGACACTGATAATGACCTTCAACGAATAGAGGAGCTCCTCAATCAACCTAGGAATGAGAAAGGTGCAAAGAGCTCTGACAGCCAGTAACATCATCATCCCAGTATTTGTGTCAGTCACCATCATTATCAATGTAATACTTACCTTCAAATGCAAATATTATTTGCTGTACTTATGTGCTGCATATCCCTATTTATTTTAAAACCTGCAGAAACTTGAAGCTGATACAGTTGGGTAAAGTATTTGGATTTGACACATTTACAGTAACAAATGTTTTGTGTGTTGTTATTGTAATTGATGGGTTTAACCAATATAAAATATCAGTGCCAAATAAACTCAGAAAAAAAGAAACGTCTCTTTTTCAGAATACTATATTTTAAAGATCATTTGTAAAATCCAAATAAGTTTACAAAACAATATTTTCCATACTTGTTCAATGAACCATAAACACTGGTTCTGACTCTAAACAAAACAACTGTAAAGTGCTATAGAGAGACAGGAAGAATGGTTATTTAACAGTTTTCGTTAAAACAGATATTTACATGTGTTAAGAAATTTACTGGAAATAAAAGCAGTTGAAAGCGAGTTTAAATACAGCTAAAACTATGATAGACTGATTTTTAATTTCTCTGAGCTGTTAACAAATGAAGTACGGAATATTATATATAGCATTAAAACATTTTAAAAGAGAGTATGCTATAACCAGGGGTTATGCAGGTTTTATGAAGGTAAAATTAAGATCCTTTTAAGACCAAGTATAGAAAAAATAAGGGATAAATGGAAAGGGAACTCAATATAACAACATGGTCTCAAAATGTAATATAGGGAGCAAGAAATTAGTTGTTTGAAAATACAACTTCCTACAGATCTTCATTCCTTTTCAATAGCTTAAGACTTGGATAGCTCTGCTCTCAAACTATATGAAAATAACTTCTGATCTCACTTAAAAAAAGTTTCTTAAATCAAGATACATTTCCTTGTTCAAAATAACATTAAATAAGTCTTGTTTTATGAGAGATTTATTAAAATTGGAAGAGGTTAGAAGTACATTTGTGATCAACAAGAACATAGATCTGCAAATTGGTTCAGAAAAATCTAATTCATTCAACGAGAAAACAAGTTTGCATTCCCTATGGACAGATATTTGTTCTTGTTTTAAGCATAAGCTCAGTTTTGTTCAGTTTCTCAGAAAACAAGACTTCATATCATCAGTTTGCATCTCAAGTAATTGTATCTTGATTCAAGGACATTTGGATATTTTTATTGGAAAGCAAAATCAATGAGCAAGTGTTTGTGCAATGCATATTTCTGCTCTGATTTAAGATCCTTATATGGCTTTAATTTGTGGAAGCACAAAGCCCTGCAAAATAAATAAAAAATATAATAATAAAAACCTGTATAACTCCTCACTGAGGTCTAATGTTGTCATGAAGAGGATCTTTACATCAAAATTACTCTTTGACAATACAGCATATTGAGCAGGGATGATGCCTTGAGCTTGTCAGCTGCTGGGTTAGATCTCCTCTGTAAACAAGATGTGATAACAGATGAGTCTCTCTCAGATGTACAGAAATGCCTAAAACAGACTGGAATTTGTGACAGATTTAAAGGGCCAAGAGAAAGTAATAGACAGCCTACTGTTCCTCATTTCCAGATAAGGTAGTTCACGTTTGGCAAACAGCAGGTAAGAAAGTATTAACCCAGTATTAAAATGACTTTGAATAATGTATACACATTTAAAAGACAGGTTTATATGAAATAGATACAACCAGTTTACAACCAAATTTGATACACTAGTAAGTTTTTCATTACCGGCTAAAGCAAAGAACGTTTGATTTGATTAAGCAATTCAGTGCAGTTACACATTCAAGTGGATATTAGATGGATTTATGCAGCCATTTGATTGACTGGAAAAGTTGGATGCTAGCGAAATATGCTCCTCAGGTTACCCATTATTCCAGTCAAACGGAATAATTTCAGTGAGAACATGCCCAGCAGCACTACTTGTAATTGTAATAAAAAGTCACATTGACTGCAGAGACAAGACTCCTCAGTGCTCCTGCAATTACTGTGGAAGACCAATAGCAACACCATGAGTACAAATTGTGAATTGCACCTTTTTGCACAAAAAGACCTTAGCAGGAAGTAATGTCAAGTTTGTTTCATTCTCATTTAAGGGAATTAAATACTGCAGTTCACAAATGTCAGAAACAAAAATAGTAATGGGATCCCACTATGAGAAGGTACTTGTATTGTCAGTGACAACATGGATGGAAGAGAATCCCTTGAATCCAACATCAGAATCAGCTGATGAACAATAATGTTTAACCTGTTGCTGCTCTGCATTCTGATAGCAAAAATCAAGCTGCTAACAACAACCAACTCCATATGGTCTCTCAATAGTCCAGTCATATTGCCTTATGTTTTCACTTCAGAATGCGGCAACACGTCTTTAATTAACCAAAGAGAACCAAGTCACATCCCTTCTGCTCTAACTCCAGTGGCTCCCAGTTGTGACCAGAATTAAAATAAATCAAGTTTAGACACTGTCTATTAGGACTTCCCCTGGAACAGCACCTCCCTACCTCAGTTCAATACTTCAAGTGTATTCTTCTTCTTGTGAGCTCAGGTCACTGAATAAGCTGTCTTTATGTTCCTTCACGGTGAGGGAAAAAGTGACTTTCCCAAACCTTTACCGTCTCTGTTACACTCTGATGGAATGGTCTGCCAACCTCAACCAACTACAGAAATCAAGTCACCTTTATATAGAGCTTTATACAATACAGATTGTGTCAAAGCAGGTTCACAGTGTTAAACAAGACAATAGTGTCAATAATGCAAACTAAATTCAGTTCTGCTGTAGAGCAGCTCTAAAAAGAGGAAAACAGTAAAACGTTTGTTTTTTCAGTTGAAGTCAGTTTGTTGATTAAGTGATGTCATTGTCCAGTTCAGTTCTGGTCTGACCCCACATGAAGCTTTACTTGTAAATTTGAAGATAGGCCTACAGTTCTATATAGCTTTGACTGAATTTTGAATTGTAATTTTAGTCTCCACTAAAACGGGCTGATAAATGTGATTTATTCCTCAAACCAGTGGTGCATTTCCCAAAAGCATTAGTTTGGCTAACTATTGTCGCAAGTTCTGAACTTACAACCATGGTTGCTTTTGGGAAATGAAACCCAGTTAAGTATGAAGTCTGTGCTGAACAAAAGTGGGCATTTCTAAATTTGTGGGCGTTTTCAAGCTGGTGGATGTTTCCAAATTATGCATTGAAAATGTACCCCTTACCAACCTAGGGGTTATTCTTAACAGTTTTGGTTGAAAAAATAATGTGTGAAATTGTTCATTAATATAGCAACAGCTGATTCCCAGCACGTTTTATTTCAGAATCATTGTTTCAAATTATTCTTAATAATAAATTATGTTGCACCAATAATACTACAACATTATCTTATATTATATACATGTTGCCCCTTGATAATATTATTAGAAAATACGGGATTAGTTTCCATTGTTATGCTGATGACACTCAACTATATCTCAACAAGACCAGATTAAACTTCTAGACTATCTAAGCTAACGGAGTGTGTTAAAATGTAAAAGATTGGATGACCAATCATTTTCTCCTATTAAACTCAGATAAGGCAGAGATATTACTTATTGGACCAAAAAATAGTACACAGAATCTCTTGGATCACAATTTGCAACTAGACGGATGTCCTGTTCCTTCCTCTACAGTCAAAAATCTGGGTGTTATATTAGACAGCAACTTATCTTTTGAAAATCATATTTCCCATGTTACAAAAACAGCATTCTTACATCTTAGAAACGTTGCCAAGCTACGGAACATGTTAAGTGTTTCTGATGCAGAAAAGTTAGTTCATGCATTCATGACCTCTAGACTGGACTATTGTAATGCACTGCTAGGTGGTTGTCCTGCATCTTCAATAAACAAGCTACAGATAGTACAAAATGCTGCGGCTAGAGTCCTTACCAGGTCAAGAAAATATGATCATATTACTCCAATTTTACAGTCTCTGCACTGGCTACCTACTAAGTTCCGTATCAGCTACAAAATATTATTACGTACCTAACTAGTCTACTATCACGCTACAATCCAAACCGCTCCCTAAGGTTGCAAAACTCTGGACTCTTGATAGTACCTAGGATAGCAAAATCCACTAAAGGAGGTAGAAATTTTTCATATTTGGCTCCCAAACTCTGGAATAGCCTTCCTGATAACGTCCATGGTTCAGACACACTCTCTCTGTTTAAATCTAGATTAAAGACACATCTCTTTAGCCAAGCATTCATATAATGCATCTCATAATCTTGTACTGCATTTATATCTGATCAAACGCACATCATTATGCTTTAGCTGGGGTTGAACAAATAATTTTTGCATGGATGGAACAATATCTACGCTAATTATGTCTCTATTTGTTTCTCTGTTTCTGATTCTGATTATCATCCCGTGGTAACTAGGAGATACACAAGCTTCAGTATGGATCTAACCCTTAAATGATTTGAGATGACCAAACACCTGAGAAGAGATGATGCCAACCCCTCAGACAATATACAGAATAAACCAAATTTTGCCATAAGTTAAATATATTAAGTTTCTACAATACATAAATCTATTGTAGAAACTTAATTTCCTGCAAAGCTGCTTTGCAACGACTGTATCGCAAAAAGCGCTATTCAAATAGTCTTGCATTTAATTGAATTGAATATTCAACATAAAAAAGATACCGAATTTAGAATCATATGCAAATTGTAATGTATAAAACGTTGCTTTACTAATCACAAAACCATAATCCCCATCATAATACCATATTACATAATAATCTGTGCAGTTTTATTACAAACTTTATTACATTTCTCTATAATAAAAAGTTTAAACTCCAAAGTTTACCTTCAGGTAAATAGATGTTCATTAGAAGAGATGCAATCAGGTAAGGGGGGGAAAGGTGAGAACAGTGCGCAGATCGGGGGCAAGCTCCACACACAATTTCTTTTAAAGATATTTGCTACGTGCTCATTTGTAGTTACTATATGGTATTTTTTTATTGTATTGCCTTATTTGTCTAAAATTTTAATTTTTCACACAATTTTTTTTATTTTTAACATCTTGTTGCAAAATTTTACAAAATTCAAGATTGAATATATAGAATATATTTGGTCAAGTCCCATGTTAAAAAGTGCAATGCAAGCTATTTAGGACAATATTGGCTCATTAGACGGCAATGCTAACCTAAAATGCTAAATGTTTTCCCTCTCTCTCTTCACCGTTCCCACTTTAGACCTCAAATACATAAAATATTACCCTTTTTAGACATCGTTTTTGAAGTAAAGAGTAAAGAAAATACTATACAAAACATATTGAAACAACCAGGGGCCAGTTGCTTGCATAAACGTAGCCACCATGTTAAGACCGTGTCTTAAGAACTAGTTTGATCAACTACCAGTTGCCAAAAAGTATTTCAGTCTTACTTTCCAATACAAAGACCAATCTACCTTTTTATTACTGAATTAAAAACGTTATGACCAGTCTTGAAGAAAATAAAAAAATAGATGACTGACTTTTTAAGACTAATCTAAACAGTTTATGCAACCGACCAAGCCTGTGATTATGTACACTACAGTCAAAAGTTTTGAACAGATTTTTTATGTTTTTTAAAGAATTATCTTCTGATCACCAAGCCTGCATTTATTTGCTCCAAAATATAGCAAAAGCAGTAATATTATGAAATAGGCCTATCATTAATTTTTATTTAAAGTAAGTATTTTAATATATTTTAAAATGTAATTTATTCCTGTGATTTCAAAGCTGAATTTTTAGCATCATTACAGTCACACGATCCTTCAGAAATCATTCTAATATTCTGATCTGCTGCTCCAAAAAAAACATTTATTATTATTGTTGAAAATGTTCAGGTTTCTTTGATGAATAGACAGTTCATAAGAACAGTATTTATCTGAAATATAAATATTTTGTAACATTATAAATATCGTTGTCACTTTTGATCAATTTAAAGCATCCTTGCTGAATAAAATTATTAATTTATATAATTTATTTCCCAAAAGAAAAAGATACCAACTCAGCTGTTTTAAATATTTATAATAATAATTATGCTAAAAATGTTTCTTGAGCAACAAATCAAAATACCAGAGTGATTTCTGAAGGATCATGTGACACTGAAGACTGGAGGAATGATGCTGAAAATTCAGATTTGATCACAGGAATAAATTACATTTTACAATATATTAAAAGAGAAAGTAGTTATTTTAAATAGTAAAAAATATTTCACAATATTACTGCGTTTGCTGTATTTTGGATCAAATAAATGCAGGCTTGGTGATCAGAAGATAATTCTTTGTAGGGTACACTTTATTCATAGTTCATATTAGACAATCTTTTATAATAACGTTGTATCTATAAGTTGTTATTAATTATAATAAAAAGAGCAATTATGTGTAAATTCTCTCTAGTGTACATTTTTCTCACTAGTTTATGGACACTCGATGGATTTTCTGATGTTAATGTTTTCTAGCAGCTGTCTTTCTGCGGTTGAAACACTCATTGAGTGATTACATGATCCACTACATTTAGTAAGTTGTAGTGTATCATTCAGCATGGATCGGATGTTTATTTAATGTACACTTCGTGTTGATACGAATGCACTCCTGCTTCATTTGAACTAAGGGGAAAGCGAGAGCGCGCATGATCCGTCACGCGACTAAAAAGCTCCACAAATGTATCTGGTATCGTTTGAAATTTTTCATAAAACAAAGAGAATTTGAATGCTGAGACTTTGTTTCCTGTTCTGTCATGTCCGTCAGCTCATTGCACGTGTGGCGTGAGAGGCTGGAAATTGACGCGATGAAGCGCGATTTTGCATCATGTAATCGGTTTGACGCATTTACATGGCAGGATATTATTTTTTTGTTTGGTTTATAGAAAGGTTTCTTACTATGTTTTAGTGTGATTGTTCCGGTTCATTAACACTCGCTGATTGGTGCGAAACGCATTCTGGGATACCTGGCTGCCTCAAGTTCGCACAAGTCTCCTCTTTTTTTTTTTTTTAATGGCAAGGTACCAAAGATAGAGAAGAACAGCATTATGTACAAACAGGTGACATTACCTGCAAAGCACAGTTTTTAGATGCACGTAACGTTAACAAAAGTAATCCAAAACAAAGCTTTAACAGAATAAGTTAAAAAGACAAAATAAATTAAGAGCTTTAAGATTCTTTGAAGATTAAATAGTTTGGATATACTGTTGAATCTATTTAAAAAAAAATAAAGGATTTTGATGCATCCTTGATAGAAAGGGGCGGAGCAAGAACACATCCGGGCATTTGAACTGTACTTGGCTAGATGTGAACCCTGTCCCAAATGGAACACTTCATGTGCACTTGCCGTCTTACGGACTTACTATGGCCGCCGCGTGCGCGTGTCCGTTAAGTCCACGAGACCGTAGGGTGTCCCATTCCTAGTTTTAGCGTTCTTTGTGACCATTATGCGCCCTCGATCCGCACTTCTGCCGAGCCCGCACTGATGCAAGCTCGCAGTAGACTTCTACCCGACAGTCAAAGCGGCATTGCGGCATTACGTCACGAAAGTGCGGACTCAGAGGAAGACCGCGAGGGTTTAGGGTGCCATTTGGGACAGGGCCTAGAAAAGTACTTGGGCGACGACTGATGACGTTTCACAAGTCCACAAGAACACAAGTACAGACAAGAACGCATATTGAGAAACGGCCTAGGATAACCTTCCTACTGCAATGGGGCGTGTGTTTACGTCATCACGTGTGGCGACGCCGCGTACTCGCAGACGTCAAAGCGAGAGTAAAAGGGCGGAGCGCAGAACAGCCACCAGCGTCCAGTCTTATATTTTTGGCTGCTGTGGTCACTCACTGATTCAATGAACGGCACGATGGCTGCATCGTCGAACAGGATCATGCTGGGCCCCCTCGTAGCTGCTATCGACCAAGGCACGAGTTCCACACGCTTTCTGGTAAGTCGCATCATGAGGACTGTCATTGTGTTGTGATGGTGGAGCCCAAGTGGCTTGTATACAGACAAAGATTGGAGAGTCCTCCGTGCCCTTGCCAACATGTGCGGGTAAATATTTCGGAGCCGGTTCAGCTGGACTTCTATCATGCCAGTTGGTTTCTGAAGTTTCTGAATCTGTTCATTAGCACAATGCCAATCCTTCTAGTTAGTCTTCTGTTTGCTCAGTGCTCGTGTCTCAGAATTTGTGAAATTCATCTTGCTAATAATCTTCGTTTTACCCAGTTACACAATGTTTGGATTTGAGCAGCATTACAAAGTTCATATGTTTGCTTAAAACACACTTTAATCCCCACAATAATGACCGCTGTAATCATGGTGTTTTTTTATATGAACATCCGAACTTTTTAAATGACAGTTTCTCCATTAAGTCTGCTGGTCTAAAAAAGTTTTAATTCGCCATTCCACAAATAAAACGAAAGAAATACTAAGCAAGAGCATATTTTTTTCTTTTTTTGCAATGTACAGTCAAGTTATTACCATTTTGTAGTATTTGGCATCAGAGCTATTCAAAGCCTTAAGCTTTTTTTATTTATTTAAAAAGTAGTGGAGATCTGTTGGAACTCATTGTATTCCTTGAGTTTTCTTAAGAAAGCCTTAGTTTATCTGCAGAAAACCTGCTTCTGGTGCTCTGTTAGAAATGTCACTGTTGGCTATTGTGGGATGTAAGTGTTAGATCTGATAAGGTTTTGGCACTAAAAGTGGACAACGCAATTCAATATATTCTTTGTGTGTCCAATAGGAAGACGTTTGTGTTTAAAGAGGTTGTGCTTGTAATTCCAGGGCATGACAAAGAAACGTTCCACATTGTTAAAATGTTGTGGCCAGAATTGTTACTCAACAGAAAAGCTCAGAATGAGGTGATTAATGCCTTTGTAATCAATTGCTGGAAATTCCAGTTTTCAACATCAATGACAAATCACTGCAATACCATGCTGAATTGCAGCAGGTACATGTCAGAGAAACACAACTCCGGTGTTTCTTTCTGAAATACTGAGTTTTTATACCTGTGATTTGTGTCTTTCTAATACTGAACTTTGAACTGCGGCAGATTGGACTCTTATATTATCAAAAATGGACTCCCATATTAGCAAAAACTTAAAAGTTATTAACTTAAAAATTATTTGTTCTTTTAATTGTAGGTTTTCAATGCAAAAACAGCAGAGCTTCTCAGTCACCATCAGGTTGAGATTAAACAGAGCTTTCCTAAAGAAGGGTGAGTATCGTGTCCTTTGTGTTGACACGCACTGGTTCAATGGGGCAATGGATTATGCAATATATAAAAAGAGTACAACTTGTGATTCAAATCATGTGTTCACTGTTGGTTCATACTGTTATTCTGGATGAGCTGAATGGGATTTCTTCCATTCACTTTGATAGCAAAGACGTCAGCTGTGTTATGCCCAGTGTGCTATATTTAAGAATCATGCAAATTTCATGTGGGTGGTTGGAGTGAGAACCAGGGTTATTTTTGTATCATTTGAGATCCTATTAGGGCTGTGCAATTAATCGCATGCGATTCTCATGCGCATCAGATCAGTTAAGCTGGTTGAATAAATACGATTCATCTGCGATCGTGAATGCGATATTGCCTAGCTTGTCAGTGAACTACGGCTCTGTGTATTAACTGCCACTCCATCTGAAAATTTGGTGCCATTACGAAACCGGATTTACTGACGAGATGCGCATGAGAATCGCATGCAATTAATTGCACAGCCCTAGATCCTATTATAGTTTTAAATCCTAAATTTTCTTCGTTTTAGTTTTAATTAGAGTTGTAGTCATTTTATGTTTTTGTCATTTCTTAGTGTTTCTTTAAAGTGCCCCTATTATGGATTTTTGAAAATTACCTTTCATTTTTGTCTCTCAAAAGAAAGTCATCTCTGAATCATTGAAACAAGTCGTTTTTAAAATGAATCCCAAGTTCATGTTGTTGTTGACATGAAACATTAGCATATTGCCTGCCCACTTGTTGCTTGCGCAGACCTGGGAAAACTTGTTTTTTGCGTTGGTTTGAATGAAAATGCAAATTCATTCTTTGCCACTAGGTGCAGCTTTTGGAGCGTTAAAAATAGCTGTTTCCCAGTAACATTTGTGCACCAAGCGCTCCCAAACACTGCTTTAAATGAAATTGACCAATCACTGCAGATTAATGTCACACAAAGGAGGGGTTTGGAAAAATTAATCGTTGAACGAATCGTTTGGGAGTCGTTGAACAAATAAGGTAAAAATAGATGCATATAATAAGAAAATGAAAGTGTTTTTTTGACCTTGCATGCATGTCAGCCTGTTGTTGGGGACTCCCAAAATATTAACCTTTTATAACCCATAATAGGGGGACTTTAATGTCTATATAGCTTTTATAAAATTGTAGTTCAGTTTTAGTTATTTTAGTAGAACAAGTATGAATGAAACTAAATTAAAATAAGAGTTGTATAAATATTGTTTAAAATTGTTATGCATTTCTTATTTTATTTCACTTCAAGTTTATTTATTTCAAATAACAAAATTGTTTTAGTTAACTATAATAACCTGTTAAAAATGATGTATTGTCTTCCCTCAGCTGGGTGGAGGAAGATCCAAAAGAGATTCTTCAGTCTGTGTATGAGTGCATGGACAGAACCTGTGAGAAACTGACCCAGCTTAACATTGACATCTCGAACATAAAAGGTAATAAGACAACTTGTTATTTTACCATTCACCTGCTATTGCGTGCTGTTGTTTATTTGAATTTATTCACGTTTTAATCTGTCTACAGCTATTGGTGTGACCAATCAGAGGGAAACCACCATTGTTTGGGACAAGGAAACAGGAGAACCACTTTATAATGCTATAGGTAAATATTATTACCATCGTATTATATTTGCCCAAGGGGAGGACTGGCCATCTGGAGCACTGGGAGTTTTCCTGGTGGGCTGCTGAACAATATGGACACTGTGAATGATAGTAAATTTACGTATTATTCATTGGCCCAGGCAAATGGCCCACTTGAATCAAAATGAATAATCTATTTAGGGTGCTTAAGCTCAGTGCAGCAGTGTAACAGTGATCGTCAATGACAAAATTATTGAAATAGCCAATCAAATCAAAGAAGGTTGGATTAACATTGTTCATATAAGCCGAGCAGAAATTCATGCACAACGCTGTTGAACACTTGAAGAATGTTCAGCTGCTTACTTCTTACTTCTGAATGTTATATATATAATTGTCATACGATGTAATTCCTCATTGTGTGTAATGAGCAACGAAAAAGAATTACAGCCATTTCAGCATATCCGACATAAGATTAAGAGTGAGTGTTTGCATGTTGTATATGTTACTTGGCTTTTGTGGTAGCCTTTTGGTGATTTCACTTGTCTAAGAAAATGATTCATAAAACTCAAAGTAGGAGAGTTATCATTTTTAGAGTTGGCTTTCACTCAAGTTCATAGTTGTTTGGACTGTCATATATTAAAATAAAAATATTGTTTGTTTGCAATTAGTTCACATGCATTATTTTATTGGAAATAAGTGTTCTTTAACTGTTTACAGCCGTAGTTCTCTCTCTTGGACAAGACTAATTCAAGTGTCTTCTTTGAGAAAAGACTAGGGTTCATGAACTGCAGCCATTTGATTTTGGGTTTGTACTGGAATCATCCAGTTAAAGGATTAATTTGCCTAAAAATGATAAATCTGTCATTTACTCACGCTTGCATCATTTCAAAACAATGTGGCTCAGTTTGTTTTTTTCCATAAAATATAAAAAAAATTTTTACACTCCCTGTTCCACAGGAGATAATCACCATAAGCAAGCACCAGTTCACAAGAAAAGCACCATAAAAACAGTCCACATGACTTCTGCACTATATTCATTTAATCTTTTTGTTACATGGGCTGATTTTACGGTGTAATTCAACTTTAGCGACGCTGCATAGAAAAGAGCCGAGTGAAAATTCTTCTTTTGCCATGTACATCAGAAAAGAATAGGCAGATTTTAATTTAAAGTAGTATGTCATTCATTTTAATAAGCACAAAAAATATTTTTTATTTAAATTAATTTTAGTAAGTGGTGTTAAAAAATAGCTCTGAACATAATGAGCTGGTGTGTTGTGTTGGGGATCAATTGTGGTGGGCCGCTCTATGCCAGAAAGTCCAGGGAAACTTTTTAATCCAAGTCCACCCCTGTATATGACCATTGTTTAGTATAAGAGAAATCCTATCTTCTGCTTTACAGTCCAGAATTAAATAACCAAGTAATTCCTGATTTGTTTGGATGTGTTTAGTTTGGCTTGATCTGCGGACCCAGTCAACAGTAGAAAGGCTCATCAACAAAACTCCAGGCAGAAACAAAAACCATCTTAAGGTGAGAGTGCCCATGTGTCCTTGTAAATAAGACTGAAATTATCTTGAATTTGCATCCACAATCCATTGTTAAACAATTTTCAACATGTCAGATAGTAAATCTTGTTTTTAAAGGCCCCAGGAAATGAACATAGATTTTTTTTCTTTAGCTGAAGTCTGGCTATTTTAGCTCTGTCCCACCCTGATTTCTTGTTTCAAACAGAAATGTATCAAAACATTGGAAGCAAAATTGCACTTATCAAGCCACTTCAAACTATACTCAGGTTATTTTTTATTTCTGTTATTGTATACAAAGTTGGCAAAACTGAATAAATATTTGTACTTCTCTTGCTTCATACAGCACAAGACTGGCCTACCTATCAGCACCTACTTCAGTGCAGTGAAGTTACGCTGGATGATGGATAATGTTGAACAGGTCCATGAAGCTGTGCTCTCTCACAGGGCCATGTTTGGAACAGTGGACTCCTGGCTTATCTGGGTAAGAGCAGTGTCAGTGAGGTTTCTCTTTTCCATCTCTGTAGTGTCTGTGTATATGTTTTTGAAGTTTAATGGTAAAATAATAAATCTGTGCATGGCTTAGGAGCAATCCAAGATTCTTAGACTACTTAAAATAAACTAAAGCACTTGGTCTCGGGTTGAATTCAGATGCTATAATCCAGTGGTTCTTCTCAGCCACATTTCTGAATACATTTACATGTCCTTTTAATCAAGCATACCTGATTCAGGTCATCAGCTCATTAGTAAAAACTCTTAAAAGACCTGAAATGGATGTTAGACAAAGAAGACATTAGAAATGTGCAGTGTTGAGGGGGCTCCAGGAACATTGTTGGGAACCACTGCTCTAATCAGTATGAAGTGATCATGATGATGTAAATATTTTAACTTGTTTAAATCTGTAATAACCCCTGACTTATAGTGCCTGACGGGAGGGAAGAAGGGAGGTGTTCATTGCACAGATGTAACCAATGCGAGCCGGACAATGCTCTTCAACATTCACACAATGGACTGGGATCCAGAGCTCTGCAAGTATGTACAAATTTGCATACATAGTTTTATATAATTTTTTCTGGCCTAAAGCTTATTTGCATATGAAAATGTCAAAAAGAATGTTGGATACTCCACCCAAAAAATGAAAATAATATCATAATTTACTCACCCTCATGCTGTCCTAGAAGTAAATTATTTTTTTCTTTTATAGGACTACAGTTGATGAATCAGTATGTTTTCAAACAAACCTATAGGTATGCGTGAGAGGAAAAATACTACTTTTTAAAAACGTTTTTCGCTTCTAACCAGCTGTCTCACCTGGGTTCGCTTGGCATAAATGTCAAGTCACTATTATTTGTATAGCGCTTTTAACTATGCAAATTGTCAAAGCAGCTTTACATCAGCTTTATATAAAGCTGGGTGGCTTTATATTAGCTTTACAATATTTAGACGGGGAAATAGTGTGTCAAAATAGTGTCATTTTCCTCTGGCCAGACAAAATCAGCATTTTAAATCTAGGCTGCATTAGAGTCAGATTGTGCAAAGGACTCATCTTGTTCCTGTGGTCTTGTCCCGATGGCCGTCTAGGAGACAGGGTCTTCACTAGGGATCAGTCTCTGGGGCTTATCTAGTTGTCCTGGTCTCCGCTGATGTTCAGGGCTGTAGAGGTCAACTCTAGGTGCTGATCCACCATCTGATCTGGATCTGCCGCCCACAGTTGATTTTGATATTCCGAATCAGAAAGAGCTTTATTGCCAAGTGTGTTTGCACACACAAGGAATTTGTCTTGGTGTTAGGAGCTTCCAGTACAGAAAGTACAAACATAGTGCAGGCAACATATAATTAAGGTAATAAAAAACACTAATAATGAAGAGAATAGACAATTATGAATAACAATAGTAATAAAATAAAAATATACAGAAAAATATTCTAGGCATTATTAAATGGCCAGAATTTTGAGATCGCAGCAAGGACTATAGTGTGATAAGAGCTCACTCAAATACTGAGGTGCCAAACCATTCAGGGCCTTAGTCAATTAGCAAGATCTCAAAATATATACGATGTTTAATGGGGAGCCAGTGCAGTGTTGCCAGAACTGGGCTAATGTGGTCATACTTCCTGGTTCTAATAAGAACTCAAACTAGCTGTTGCCTTTTGAACCATCTGGAGTTTATTAAATGTGCAGAGCAACCACCCAATAAAGCATTACAATAATCTAGCCTCGAGGTCATGAACGCATTAATTCCTGTTTCTGCATTTGACATTGAGAGCATAGGTCATAATTTAGATTTGTTTTTAAGATGGAAAAATGCAGTTTTACAAGTAGAAGAAACATGTTTTTCAAAGAAAAGATTTCTATCAAAAAGTACGCCTAGGTTCCTAACTAATGACGAAGAATTTACAGAGCAGCCATCAAGTATTAGACAGTGATCAAGATTATTACATGCAAAAGTTTTTGGTCCAATTAACAAAGTAATTAACTCCTCTGTTTTTTTTTCAGAATTTAGCAGTAAGAAATTTCTTGTCATCCAGTTTGATATCAACTATACATTCCATTTAGTTTTGAAAATTGGTATGTTTCATCGGGTCGCGAAGAAATATAGCGCTGTGTTTCATCAGCATAACAGTGAAAGCTAACACCATGTTTCCTAATGATATTTCCCAAGGATAACATGTAAAGCAAGGTTCTTCAAATCTTTCCCTGGAGGGCCAATCTGCTGCAGTGTTTAGCTCCAACCCTGATCAAACTCCCTTACCTGTGATTTTCTAATGATCTTGAAGAGACTCTGATTAGCATTGCTCCAGTGTGTTTGATTAGGGTTAAAGCTAAGCTCTACAGGAGTGGGCCAGATTTGAGGATCCCTGATGTAAAGCGTGAAAAGTAAGGGGCCTAGTACTGAGCCTTGAGGTACTCCATACTGCACTTGTGATTGTTATGATACCTCTTCATTTACTGCCACGAATTGATGGCGGTCAGATAAGTACGATTTGAACCATGCCAGTGCACTTCCTCTAATTCCAACATAATTTTCTAGTCTATTTATAAGAATGTTGTGGTCGATGGTGTCAAATGCGGCACTACGATCCAGTAGCACTAATAGAGTGCTCTTATTGTCTGATCGTGGTTGTATCAATGTCAGCACATTTATGACGCGTAACGTCCGCATGTTGTGAAATTCCACTGAAAAGTGATGGCTTTCATGTCACTTCTCACAACAGCTTAAAAACACATTTGTCACACAATGCTCTCCTGAAACTGTACATGACAGTTGGCTGGAAGTAATTAAAAACGTTTAAAATATGCTATTTTTCTTACACTCACCTTTTGAGTCAGAAGATTTTTGTTTATATACTTGGGTCATATGGATTACCATCATGTTTGTTTTGTGTGTTTTTTGAAGCGTAAACTTTGAGGGTTCAATTCACTTGTTTGAGTTTATCTGAAGAATTCCTACATTTGGAATGACATGATAGTGAGTAAATTTGAGAGGAGTTTCATTTTGGATTTGGAGTATCCCTTTAAAAGGGTCCTATAATGCTACATGCACTTTTACAAGTTGTTTGAACATAAATGTGTGTTGGCAGTGTGTACACAACCACCCTATAATGATAAAAATCCACCCAGTGTTTTTTTTATTTTTTTTATCTACTAAAATCTTTACCTCTTTCTCAAATCGAGCCTTCTGTCCGTGTGACGTCACACGGACGGTGGCCCCTCCCATGATTTTTGATTGACAGTAGCATTTTAGCACATACTGCACTGGTGTTTTACCTCAGACCCGCCCTGAGTGAGCTGTCATCCGTTGTTTCCCCGCCGGAGCATATGTAAACTAGAATGACTCCTAAGCGATTGATGTTTTGTTGTTGGATTTAATAATGAACATAGTAGTAGTCATTTACTCCCGTCATCTGAGCGGCTGAAGAGGATTACGCTTGGTTTTGAAGGGAATGCACCCTCGACCTACATAACTGCGTCTGTACAAGCGAATCATTCGTGATCCAGCTTCACCAACAGAAGTACGAGTTTTTTTAAATGAATCTTTGCTAATCTCCTTTCATAATAATGTGCTAATTAGCAAGTTTCATGATGAATGCGGCTAAAGTAAATAGACCCTCAGTAAATAGACCCTCGGCTTGGAAGAGAGGGGGCAGAGTCAGGAGAGCTCTTTCTCATTTAAAGGAGAATGACACAATATGGCTTGCTCTGACAAGAGCTGTTTTTGACTGGCTAAAAACTGTTTTTTACACTACCAATGAAAAATTAACCAAACGATGTTACAGACTTTTCATTAAGACCCTAAAGATTAATATCAGCTTGTGGAAAATGGGCATTATATGACCCTTTTAAGACTGGGATACACTACAATTTTTTTTAAATCTACACGGACCCAAATCATAATTTTGTTAGACGTCCTCTGATGCTAAAAATCACAGTCTGTGCCAATCATACACTGATTTTATTGATTATTTTATTTGTCTCTTGTTTGAAAAAATTCCTGATGAAGGTCATGTCGACCGAAATGTTGTTAATAAATAATTGATATCTTTTGCATATAGTGTGCGGGACCTTTTTGTCTTTTAGTTTTTGACCTAGCTGGTCTTTGCCTCTTACGCACCTATCTATTGCCGTCAGGTGTGCAAAGTTTAATTGTTAATTGATTGGTCTCTGTATTAAAATCTGTCAGCCCTGTCTAAAATATGCAGACTGGTGACCAAACTGCAAATCAGGGCAAAAGTTGTGTAGTGTATTCCAGCCTTTACTGTTTTTAAAGATGTATTAATAATGTATATTTCTTACATGTATAACAGATATTTTGATATACCAATGGAAATTCTGCCAAAAGTGAGAAGTTCTTCAGAGATTTATGGTTTAATGGTAAGTGTTTGACCCCAAAAGAGAGAATTTATTTCTGTACTTCTGTTACATAATGCATTGGTAGGATTCTGTTGTGATAAATTGACAAGAGAGAAATGATCTTTGCTCCAGAGCAGTGTCTATCAAAAACAGTAACTGTTTATTCAATAACTGTACAAACACGATCTGCAACTCCAAAAACATCTTTGCATCCAAAGTTGAATTTCGCTGTAAAGCAGTCATTCAAGCCTTTGGAGATTTTAGTGTGTCCCTCTTTGTCATGATTATATTTTGTGTCCTATGATCTCTTTGGGCTGACTGATAGAAAATCAGCTCTAATCTGGTGAGTATATCTAGCTGTCATGTCTGGGAAAACTTTGTTGTCATCACAGAAGTTGGTGCATTTCCAATATGGAGCAAATATGCTTTTTATATTTTTGTTGTGAGTGCATTTGATATATTCTTGAGGTTTAAGGTCTTATTGGAAATGTACCGGATGGTGATCTTGTCATTGTTTTTCATTGTGTTTTGGCTTGACACCCAATGCACTGCCTGTCCTTCTCAACAGCTCTTGGAGTTTAGGAACTTTCTCATTTAGTTTTCTGGCTATGGTCTTCTTCTTTGTTGCCTTTTTTCTTCTTTATTCATTCATTATGGCTGAATTCACACCATTTTGAGTTGCAGTGATGAAAATGAAGCAGCTTTTCACAGTTTTTAATATGCTTTGAGTCCCTGATTCTTCTTTTTTGTGGAGTATGTTTAGAGCAGATACTTGCAGCAGATGATTTGCCAAAGATGCTCATGTCCACTAAAGTATTAGAATTGATAATTATTAATCTGACTCAAGTGTTCGAGGTCTGGCTTTAAGCAGGGAGCTGTATAATGCATGTTAATTATTACATTCATTTGTATATTAATTTCTTCCCCTAATATTTTACTTTAATAATAATTTTTTTCTTACAGAAATCTGGCCCTTTAACTGGTATCCCCATATCAGGGGTAAGATTCTTAGATTATTATTTTTTTTCTAAAGATTACATTGTCTTTCTCTCTTGCTCCCTAAATTGTGTGTGTGTGTGACATAATTATTTTGTTGAGTTGGACAATTAAATCATAATGCATATAAAGTACAGTGTCTTCAGATTCTCAAAAATAATACAGAAATTCACAAATACTTTCTGATGTCCAGTGTCTTGGTGACCAGTCTGCTGCGCTGGTGGGACAGATGTGTTTCAAGGACGGACAAGCCAAAAATACGTATGATTTTGTTTTGATGATCCGTCTTAGTTCCTCGTAGCCTAATTTGTCAACATGCAAAAATGTGCACTTTGATTAAATGAAAATGTTGTGAGATTGTACATTTGTTCACAATGTGTATTTTTTTTATTTACAGTTATGGGACTGGTTGTTTCCTGCTTAAAAACGTAGGAACAAAGGTATTCAACATACTTAAAGCTTTAAAAATAGTATATATTTTTTATTTAATCTACATTGGATTTTTTTATGTATTGAAGCCTGTAATGTCGGACCATGGACTCTTGACAACGGTTGCATATAAACTAGGGCGTGACAAGCCAGCCTGCTATGCACTAGAGGTAATATTGTTGAATGTTGACATGGTTTATTATGTTCCTGGCAGATTATTTCTTACCAAAGCAATGTACATGTTTATGTGGCAGCTATTTCATTCCACTCTCAATAACATGAAAAGCCTGTTAATTTATAACAATACTTTACTCGTGTTCAACTGGAGTTTTTCTTTTCTAGGGTTCAGTTGCCATTGCAGGGGCAGTTGTGCGTTGGCTAAAGGATAATCTTGGAATTATCCAAACCTCTACAGAACTAGGTGTATATTTATACCCTAATGGAAGAGCATTTAACCCAGTGTTGGAATATTTCATTTTAAACATTTCACTTTTCACTCCAGAGAAACTAGCTGCTGACGTTGGCACATCATATGGTTGTTATTTTGTCCCTGCATTCTCTGGATTATATGCGCCATACTGGGAACCAAGTGCTAGAGGGTTAGTGACTGATGCATCCATTTGAAAGATCATTGTCAGTTGATGTAAGCAATGTAACTCTAAAGCTTGAGGAGAATGAGCATTGCTTTAAAATCCTATTGTGAATTTCATAGTGAGGTTATTATTTGAAGCCCAGTTGTTATTACATGTGAAATGTACAACATTGTTTTTTTTGCTTACAACAGAATCATCTGTGGTCTAACACAGTTCACCAATAGAAGTCATTTGGCTTTTGCAGCACTTGAAGCTGTCTGCTTCCAGACACGAGAGGTATGCCTTCATGAATTGGCCTCTGCATGATTATACATTCTTTTTGCATGGCTCTCTAAAATAATTGATTCTGAATATATAAACTGTTGTTAAAGGACTTTTGTATGTTATGCAAATTAATACATTTCAATTCAAATCTTTTTCATATTGTTTTATAAATAGATGTGTAATAAGCAGGATAATATACAGTTAGCTATCCAATTAATTTCCTTATCACCCTGTTCAGGTTATTTTGCAGGGTCAGTATGCTGCATATAATTATGACTTGCTTATTTTTACAGTGTTAAGGATAGTGGTGCTTTTTTTGAGTATGTCACAAATAAATAACTATTAAAAAAAAACTTTTTAGGATGCTAAATGATGCTCAAATTTGTTTCAGATTCTGGATGCAATGAACCAGGATAGTGGTATTCATCTGTCCCAGCTCCAGGTTGATGGAGGCATGACGTCCAACCGGTTACTGATGCAGCTGCAGGCCGACATACTGTGTATCCCAGTTGGTAAGATGCACATTTTCATCTTGTAAGTCTTTATATGAGGATGTACATAAACACTGGTGTAAAAGGATTTTTACTGGCGTTTACAGATGGGCAGATATGTGATGTAATTTGTATTTATTTACAGTAAAGCCATCCATGCCTGAGACCACAGCTCTGGGTGCTGCCATGGCAGCAGGAGCAGCCGAGGGGGTCAGTGTATGGAGCCTAAATCCAGAAGATCTCACTGAGGTCACTTCAGAAAAATTTGAACCTCAGATCAACCCAGAGGGTAATTGAATCTAAAGTGCACCACACACCAATTCATAACTGATGTAAATTGTATGAACCGTATGGATTTTTTATTGCATGCCTCTTGCTGAAATTATTACATTTGCAACGTGGCACAGTGTAATACTGAAACTTTATGGATTCTTGCAGGCCATAACATTGTGTTAATGATTAAAGGGTTAGTTCAGCCAAAAATGAAAATTCTGTCCTTAATTACCCCCCGCCCCCCTCATTTCGACCTTTGTATATCTTCGGAACACAAATTGAGATATTTTTTATTAAATCAGAGAGCTCTCTGACCCTCCCATATACTGCAGTTATACTACCACAATCAAGGCACAGAAATGTAGAAAGGACATCGGTAAAATAGTCAATGTGACATCAGGGGTTCAACTGTAATTTTTCAAAGCAGCAATAATACTTTTTGTACGCAAAGAAAACAATAATAAAATAATTTATTCAACAATTCTTCTCCCCGGGGCACCATCTTCTGCAATTGTGGAGAGTACTCCAGAATGTAATCAATGTAATCTGCATTGTTTACGTTCAGTAGATGGCGCTCGCATGCTGAACATAAACAACGCTGATGTTTTGTGCTCACCAAGGTTTGGATGGCATCGTTCACAGCATTTGTTTTAATCAAGCTAAACATGCTAAGTGTGAACACACCCTAAATAAAGTAGCAGATGAAACTTGAGTTTTAATTTTTTTTTTTTTCCTCTGCGCAGAGAGTGAACTGCGATATGCTCGCTGGAAGAAAGCTGTTCAGAGGGCTATGAACTGGGAAACCACAGAACCAGTCAACAATGGAAATGGTATGCTTGTTTGTTTGTTTATTTAATTTGACTTAATTAACCAATCAATCAACTAATCGGAGAAACACCTTATTCAAATAATAAAAACATAAAATTATTACATTATATGTTCTTTCTTTATATTTAAATTGGTAAAAAAAATTATCATGCATGGATTTTTTTTTTTTTTAAAATCTGAACCTTTTTGCTTATTTTTTTTTCCAATGTCCAAAAAAATGAAAAAAAAAATTCAACCAGGCCCACAAAAGTAGTCAAAGATTGATGTAGGTTTGTAGTAATCAATAACCAGACGTATTGACCCAGAATGTCCAAAGTCAGGGGAATGGATGTTTTTGCAAGGTTTTTTTTTTCTTGGAAGTACAAAGTCCTTTCTTGTTTTTTTTGCAAAGTTATTAATTATCTGGTTCAGGTAGAACTAAAGTAAATAAAATCTCCAGGAGAAGTTTATTTTGGTTTGACAAAATCAGTAGTTACTTAATTGTCCCACTTGTTTTCTCTTTCTTTCCACTGTCTTGCGTGACATGGACCTGTGTTCTGGACAACCAACAGAGGAGACTAGTATCTTCAGTAGTGTTCCCTTGGGCTTTTACATTCTGGGTAGCATGTTTATGTTAATTGGAGCAAAGTACATTGCAGGTCAGTGTGAGAGCGAGTGAATGAGAGATGATGAAAGAGACAGATGCATGTTTTGTATGTGTGTCCTTTAAGACCATTGGCCTGAGAGATTGGTGAACATGAGTGTATAACAAACACTCATTAGTTTTCTTGTACTATAGTGTGAATGAATGGCGCAGAATAGCATTTGATGCGAGTCTGTAAGGAGGAAATTATGGAACAGGTCCTGTTCATGTTTGATGGGCTTTTACTCAGAAAAACAAAAATCCACAGTTCCCCATTTTTGATCAATTGGAGAGTGCTGTGTTACTGATGGCTGTATGGCTTGGTTTGGTGAAATTGGTGGGGAAAAAACTGTACCTGTTCTAAGAATCTCCCTGTCTGTCCCAAACTTGCTTTTGCTGTCACTTCTATTCAGTGTTGGTTTTCCCTTTTTCACGGTCTCCTCTTCTCATCCATCTCAAACATTTGTGTGCTTGCTGAAAACATCTCTGCTCATCAGTTGAGCAAACATGTAGTTTTTGCTGTTTTAACATTCCTTTTTTCCCTCTTACTATAGCAGGGCAGCAGTAGACTTGAACCTTACTGCATTTCAGAAGATGGAAGATGAAGTCATTAGCAGGTCCATGGCTTACCCCTTCACAATCAACATGTGCTGTAGTAGCCTTGGCAAAAGACATTCCAACTGAAAGAGTTGTTAATGCTTTCTGCTGAAATGGTACCTCAAAATGATAAATTAAGACCTTTCTGGCCACGTAGCAGGAAGTTTTATTGACTATCTGGTATGAAATAATTATTTCTCATGTCCTCATTACTGTAGTTTCCCCACACTATTCTCTAGAAGCAACTCCTTTAACGTTGGAGTTGCTGTGGCTTGGTGTTTCTGGTATTTGTCATGTACAGTACATTCTAATTGAATTATCAGTGATAGTAAGCAACTCTTGGCTGTACAAATCAGTCATTGTCAAATTTTCTCTTTTTTATGGCACTAACAGTCACAGACATCAAAAGATGTGTGTCTGTGTATGGTAGTTTTAGTTTGAAAGAGCGAGATGTACTATTAGTACAATTTAGTTACTTTTCAAACCTATTCAGGAGAGTTTTAGTGCACTTTATAATGTATTATGCTGTTATGTGTAACACCAAGGGAACTGGACAATCTCATGTACATAATCTTGTGATGGTTTTTATGCCTTTTGAAAATGTTTGTTGACAAAAATACTGTGTAGAAAGAAATCAAGTTAACCTGTCCAAAACACTGTGGCCCTGCTGATAGAAGTGGCACTACTACATAGCTTCTGCCTCATAAGAGACCATTTAACAGGATGTCACTTGAGCAGTATTGAGTCAACATCTGAACAATTACTGACGAGATCTGCATAACTATATTTGAACAAACATACGGTTTTATCATCAATTGTAGAGCACTGTTTTGTCTTATATTCGGTCAAGTCACTGTAATTTAATATCTGAAATTGTGCATGTAAATTACGCTACTGTGCAGCTCAAGGGAGCGATGATGCTAAAATATAAAATTAATTTGACCTAATTATTTCCTTTCAGTTCCAGCAACTGGTTTTGGTTTAAATATCTAACCAGAACTTGAAAGGAAATAGTTGACACCTGATTTTTCTGTCATACTTGATGTCTGTGTAATGATTTATCACAAGTTCCATGACAATGAAGAATTTATGAACCGATGTAAACATATAAATAGATGGATGTTTTTTATTGTTATTTGCTAAATTTAATAATACAGTTGCCAATTTAGGGGTTTTATTTCATGCATAAGTTTGCATTTTAAAAAGCCAATCTGTTTTTTGAGAAGCACTTGTAAGTACTCTGTATAGTACTTCCTTAATTTGTCTTTGTTTTGCATCCATGAATACTTGAAATGAAAAAATAATGTTTAAAAATCTGATTTACAAAAAGTAGCCAGTATTAAATTTAATTTGTTTTCTTCACTGTCTGTGGCTTTGATTGTTGAATGTGTTATGCTTACTTGCATAAGTTACATATGGATTGTAAAAGTTAGTGAGTGATGCTGTGATGTTCATTACCACATCGTGTAGCTCTAGTATTTCAGTTCTTTGCCCAGGATTTTAAGTAAGTTTTCTTCTTTGAATTTTCCGTTTCTTCACTTTTAGTGTACGTACTTCACTGTCTTGAAACTGCTTTTGGGGATTAAAATAAATTATGTTTAGTCTGTCAACATTCCAGACATAATATAATGTCCATTTAAATTCAAGAAACACTTGTTTCCTTTAAGATAAGATGTACAAAGGTGGACTTAGTCTAGCAACTTTTTATCAGTATATTTCGAATTCACGTGATTATTCCAGTAGCCCCTCACTGCAGAACAAAGATGCAGGGGGCGGGGTTGGATCCATATCTAGGGGGTGGAGATGGGTATATTTAGGCTTGGAGATGGGTGGGTTTAGGGATCAGGGGGTGGAGACGGGTAGGTTTACGTATATGTAAGGTGGGAGGAGTTGGATCTAGATCCAATCTCGCCCCCTGGATCTTGTCTTCTGCAGTGAGGACCATCTCGATTATTTTGCGCAGGTCCGGATTTGCTGTTCTGAGGACAGTATTACTTTGCTCTTACAGTATCTGCAGCAGTCGTTGTATATTTTAAGTTATACATACAATACGTGTTGTAATTATGAGTAAATTCACGACCTTCACTGAGGGAGAGTTCTATGAGGGGCATTTTGACTCGCGAGCTTATGTGAATAATTTTTATTCCTGCTCAAGCGGTCACACCGACGAGAAGAATTTCCTTACTTTCGTTTTGAGATGCCTTAGCAGAGTTTTCTCGGCAGGTAAGCAATCCCTTTCAATCGAATCGCTAGAGTTAGCTGTTCTATTTAATTATGTTCTACCTTAATAATTTTGGCACAAATGTTTGTTTTAAAGGAGAACATAAAGGCAAGCGGCTGATCGATGTAGGCAGTGGACCAACTATCCACAGCGTCTTGAGTGCGTGCGAACATTATGATGAGATTGTGTTGTCCGATTTTGCAACTAACAATCGTAGAGAAATTGAAAAATGGCTGAAAAATCAAGAAGGGAGTTTAGATTGGAAACCTATGTTGCAGTACGTTTGTGAACTGGAGGGGAAAAGGTAATTATATTTCTATATTGTAGGCTACACTGAACAAAATGATAAACGCAACACTTGTTTTTGCCCACATTTTTCATGAGCTGAACTCAAAGATCTAAGACTTTTTCTATGTACACAAAAGTCTTATTTCTCTCAAATATTGTTCACAAATCTGTCTAAATCTGTGTTAGTGAGCACTTCTCATTTGCGGAGATAATCCATCCACCTCACAGGTGTGGCATATCAAGATGCTGATTAGACCGCATATAGACAGCGTATATTATGGTCAACAAACACAGGTGCATTTTATTAATGGCATTTTGAATGCACAGAGGTACAGTGACTAGATCATGAGGCCCATTGTCGTGCCATTCATTCACTACCATCACCTCATGTTGCAGCATGGTAATAAACGGCCCCATGTTGCAAGGATCTGTACACCATTCCTGGAAGCTGAAAACATCCCAGTTCTTGCATGGCCAACATACTCACCGGACATGTCACCCATTGAGCATGTTTGGGATGCTCTGGATCGGCGCATACGACAGCGTGTTCCAGTTCCTGACAATATCCAGCAACTTCGCACAGCCATTGAAGAGGTGTGGACCAACATTCCACAGGCCACAATCAACAACCTGATCAACTCTATGCGAAGAAGATGTGTTGCACTGCGTGAGGCAAATGGTGGTCACACCCAATACTAACTGGTTTTTGGACCCCCCCCCCCAAACAAATACAGTAAAACCGCACATTTTAGAGTGGCTTTTTATTGTGGCCAGCCTAAGGCACACCTGTGCAATAATCATGCTGTCTAATCAGCATCTTGATATGCCACACCTTTGAGGTGGATGGATTATCTCGGCAAAGGAGAAGTGCTCACTTACACAGATTTGTGAACAATATTTGAGAGAAATAGGCCTTTTGTGTACATAGAAAAAGTCTTAGATCTTTGAGTTCAGCTCATGAAAAATAGGGGCAAAAACAAAAGTGTTGCGTTTATAATTTTGTTCAGTGTATATTGGGTGTTTCTTAAAGTAGACTATGGTAGGCTATTTCTGCCGCAGAAAGAAAATAATACACACTTCTTAAAAGGGTGAAAACCCTTTAAGACCTTTTCAATTTCATTGGTTTACAGCAGAGCTGGTGTAGACTTTTGCGCATGAGCATTCTTTTATATACATTTTTATAAATGATCTACACTGTTTTGCTGTACTATAGAAATATTAAGTGCTAACAACAGAGATTTTAGTTAGAATCAATTAGCAAATGTGTGTTTTTTCAACTTATGACAAATTAGTTAGATTAAGTTCCTATCAAACGCTTGGTGGCGGCATCTCCGAGTACTTCGGGCAGAACAGAGCTGTGTAATATGATCAGCTCACGAATTAAGTCTGGGGAACAAATTCTTAATTCGGGCCATGATACAGTCCTACCTATGCTATACATAGCCTCACCTATGAGAAAAATTAATTATGTTTCTGTGTGATGAACGTAAATAGTGGTCCTCAATCTCAACAGGTGGGTTGCGCATTAAATGAAGTCAGACATTATTCCACTTTTCACTGTACACGAAGCAGACTGAGCAGTTTTAGATGGGAAATGTTGATAAAAATGATCAACAGTTTTGTATAACGTATATTTATATGTAGCCTATATTCTTTATTTTAGGATTGTGGATAAGCAAAAACTTAGGATATGATGATAATTCACTGTAGTTCAGTAAGACATAGGAGGACAAACCGGCAAATGTTTTAATTTTAAAGAACAGCTGCGGTGACAAATAAGACAATAATACCAAATAGTCCATCAGCATGAACTGGGGGTTTTATATGTGGATAATGGGAAGTAAAATTAAAGAGAATTAAAATCCAATTTTTTTTATTAAATCTGACCTACAGCAAATATTCTTATTAATGTGCTTTAGTGCGTATTTAAGCAATATATGTAAATGTTAAGCAACATTTTTATTTATACTTTTATATATAGGCTTTATGCACAAATTAAATTACTGGTTTTGTGGCTCAATCCTTTAAAAAGAACCAGGAATCACTGTACTATATTAGGCCTAGTGATTTTAGATTTTTAGTTGTTATTATAGTCTTTAATAAAAAAAAATATTAATCACATAGGTCTCCTTTACTCATTAAAAGTGCTCACGTACCTATTGCACAAATTTACAGCTCTGAGTGATTTAATATTCGATACTTATGCAGGTGTTTATGGCTACAATGAATGAGTGTTAATAACTGAATCTAAATTCATACCGTACACAGATTAGAACACGCACACACAATGAGGGTGTGGATACATAAACAATTGGATTTTTAATATCTGATGTCACAGACTTATTTACTATTAATAGGAATCTTTAAAAATGGTTAGAGAATCAATATAGGCTCAAATATTTTATTAAGATATAAACAAGGAAACATTGGGCTTGCCATGAAAACATTTTATTAGCACTTTATAACCTACAAGTTTGTGACGCATTAAGCAACGTAACTCATCTCTTTAAACAACAAAAAACAGTTGCGCTTTAAAACGTAAAGTCAGCCGCTTATGTTCGTGTTCATCCATCTCTAAAATACAGTAAATTATCATAATTTGTGTATAAAATCCCAACTTAGTGCTGATCCGCGGCCTGCCGATCCTCAAGGAAATATGAATGAAGCACCATTCAGCCTGAAGAACCCGGAGGTGCTGTCATCAAGAGTTTATTTGTAAACAATGACTTCATCTAACTAAAATTACCATGGTTACTAAACAGATAATAATTAATATAGGCCTATGATTCTAGAGTTAGCACATAATATTTCTGTAATATGGCCAAACCAATTACAAAATCGTACACAAAGGAATGCACATGCTCGGGTCTACACCAATAAGATTTGCCATGTTATAAACCAATGTAATTGGGGGTGGGTGGAGCGACACATGTCGCCCCGCCGAAATCGTCCAGATTACACTCTGGAGTACTTGCTGAAACCTGAGTTTACAGTTTTACTCACAATTACAGTTTACATATTACAACTTCAATTTCTTATTAATTTCAATTAATTTGGTTATATTTTTATAAAAGTTTCTCAGAATTACGAAAAGTCACAATTACGCCTTTTTCGTGGCGGAAATGGCCTTCCATACTAAGCTATGTCGGCCTTGTCGACTTTAGAAAAACACTCTCAGGTTTAATTGCTTAGTAGCATTGTATGACAAAGGAAAATTTCAATTTTTTCAGATGAGTGTCCTTTTTCCATTACATATCAAATTATATAACATTCCTCTGGTACAATGAAATGAGGAAAGTGCAAATTACATTACTTTGAATTAAAATGGCAAGCTCCTGGTAAAACTGTAAAGTTGAAGAAACACCCATTTATAAGCATGACAAAGCATACATTTTTATAAAATAATTCCAAAAATAATTTATTTTCATTTTGTTCAAAATTATTTATATTTCAATTAATCTTTGTTTGAACTATGGCAGCCTGTCTGATTTGGAGGCTACACTGAAGCAACGAGTCAAAAAAGTTTTAAAATGTGATGTCCGGTTGGAGAATCCATTTTATCCACACACGCTGGAACCAGCTGACTGTGTCATTACATCCCTGTGTCTGGAAGCAGCGTGCAAAGACATTCAAACATACTGTCGTGCTTTACATGGGCTGACCGAACTTCTGCGTCCTGGTGGACTTTTGGTCATGATAGGTGTTCTGGGTGAGAGCTTCTACAAGGTGGATGAACAGCTCTTTTCTTGTCTTAGACTGAGTCGGGATAATATAGAGGAAGCGCTCAGAGGTTTAGGCCTCTCAACCCAGGAGTTTAATATGCTGCCTGCAGAAGACAGAGAGAACAACTCTGTGTCTGACTTTGAGGCCGTTTTTCATCTTGTAGCTAGAAAACCCTCTGAGTGAAAGTGCAAATAGTGGGATTTATATAATACAGCAAAAACAGTTGATTTTAAAGCTAGAGCACACCAAAATAAATCATTTTTTTATAGCCCAGGATTTTTTTGCTTATTAATAAATCCAGTGTAGGAAGACTTGGCATTTTAGATGAGCATGGAATGCATAACTCTTGAAACTTTGAATGTGTTTTATAATGTAAGGATTTAAAAAATATAGATAAGAAAATTATTTTGTTTAAAATCTTTGTAAATTTATCTTTGTAAAATAATATGCTTTTTGAAGTAATAAACATTACTATGAAATTATTTCATTACTTTCTTTACACAAACAATACAAAAGAGAGCTTCGTCTGTGCACTTTATATTTTATCCAAACATTCCTTACTATCAATCATTTTAATACCTGCAAAGCCACAACCTATGTGAAACAACTAACACCACAAAGGAAATAAACCGAGAACAAGCTTGTATAGTAGCCTATTGTAAGTATGACTCCATGTCATGACACTATCGGTTTTATATCGGAGTAAGTGTTCCAAATGGAAACTTAAAACAAATGAACTGAAAATGATTTGTTCTTGCTCTGTAGCACACATTTGTGACTCTCATAAGATTTCAACACTAATGCTTAGTCATTCATTGATTATAATACTTTATGGCCTGCTTATCCCCATGATATATTACAGATTAAGCGATTGCTGTTTGTTTTAATCTAGTTTTAGAGCAAGTTTTTTTCCCCCAAGATTAGATTGCTGTTAATTTTAAAATTTTGATGTGAATTCTCATTTTAGGTTGGTTTTGTGTATCAAACGAATCATTAAAATGATCCAACTTAATCACTACTTCTCTCATGAACAGAAGTTGTTTTCAGTAAGCTTTAATATTTGTCTGCTCCTCATAGAAGATGGCTTTGGAAACCTGAATTTTTTGAGCCCGAGTCCTTATTCAGTTTAAAAATAGTGAAACCGGCCAAGACATTGTTCAAAAGCTCACATTTTGTGTTTAATATCTCTATGCCTAGTGGGACAACTTACCCCACTCTTCCCTACTTGTGCAACCCTTATACAGAGGCAGACAGTAACTAAGTACATTTGCTTGAGTATTGTACTTAAAGGGATACTCCACCCCAAAATGAAAATTGTCATTTTTCACTTATCACCACATCGTTCCAAATCCGTAAAAGCTTTATTAGTCTTCAGAACACAATTTAAGATATTTTGGATGAAAACCGGGTGGCTTGTGACTGTCCCATTGACTGAAATTGAACTGTCAAGTTCCAGAAAAGTATGAAAAGCATCGCCAGAATACTCCATCTGCCATCAGGGGTTCAATCTGAATTTTATGATGCGACGAGAATATTTTTTTTACGGAAATAAAACAAAAATAACTAAATTAATCAACAATTATGCAACGTAACGTCTTCTCTGCGTCAGCGTAGCGCCATTTTGAAAATTATCCCCTGGACGCAAAATGCATACACTCTTCTATATCAGCCTCGACACAGGGTTGCGTCTTCTTTGTCGATTTACGCTCTGATTTGAACGCAAACAGCGCACCCTTGTGGCCTAGCTGATACAGAAGTACTTACACATTTTGCATCCAGGGGATAATTTCCAAAATGGCACTACGCTGATGCAGAGGAGACGTTACTGTTTCTAATGGTTGAATAAAGTTGTTATGTTTTATTTCCGTACAAAAAGTATTCTCGTCACTTCATAAAATTCAGATTGAACCACTGATGGCAGATGGAGTATTCTGGCAATGCTTTTCATACTTTTCTGGACCTTGACAGTGCAATTTACTTGGCAGTCAATGGGACAGTCTAAAGCCTCTCGGTTTTCATCCAAGATATCTTAAAATGTGTTCTGAAGACTAACGAAACTTTTACGGGTTTGGAACAACATGGGGGTAAGTGAAAAACGACAAAATTTTCATTTTGGGGTGAAGTATTCCTTTAAGTATACTTTTTAAGTATCTGTACTTTACTTGAGTATTATTTTTCTGTAAACATATGACTTTATCTTCACTACATTTGAAAGACAAATATTGTACTTTTCACTCCACTACATTTCTATCAAGGTACTGCGAAGTAGAAAGTCCTTACTATCAATTTTTCCCTCTCATTTTTTTTTTCTTGCTGAGCAAAACTTTTCTCTATTGGGCGTGCATTAAGGCCACCTGAGCAAAAACATTCTTTATACACTGTACAGCACACACACAAAAAAATGTGTAACTTTTAACTTTAATGTGCAATTTATATTTGATTTGACCCTCGATGTAACTAAATTATGTACATTTTAGGTTATCTGAGAATTTTTTTTTACAGTACAATACACTGCCATTTAAACGTTTGGGATCAGTTAATTATTTTAAGAAGATTCTTAGGCTCATCAAGGCTGTATCTATTTGATAAAAAATACTGAATATTACTTTACAAAATTATATTGTGAAATATTGCAATTTAAAATAAAATGTTAAAAAAATTATATTTTAATATACTTAAAAATATTATTTATTCCTGTGAAGCAAAGCTGACTTTTCAGTGTCACGCGATCCTTCAGAAATCATTCTAATATGCTAACTTATAATCAATGTTGGAAAAATGTGTGCTGCTTAATATTTTTTGGGACCTGTGATATTTTTCAGGATTCTTTGAGAAATAAAAAGTTTAAACGAACAGTGTTTATTCAAAATAGAAATGTTGTGTTACAATATACACTACTATTCAAAAGTTTAGGGTTAGTAGATTTTTTTTTCTCATTTATTATTTTTTATTCAGCAAGGATGTGTTAAATGGATAAAAAGTGATAGTAAAGACTTATATTGTAAAAAAACAACGATATTTTTAATTAATGCTGTTCTTTTTTACTTTTTATTACCCTAATCAAAGATTCGAAGAAAAATGGTTCCAAAAAAGATTTAAGCAGCACAACAGTTTCAACACTGATAATAAATCAGTATATTAAAATGATTTCTGAAGATCATGTGACACTGAAGAGTGGAGTAATGATGCTGAAAATTCAGCTTTGCTTTACAGGAATACACTATATTTTTTTAATATATTAAAATAGAGAACCAATACTAGAAATTGCAATAGCCTAAGAGTTCACAATATTACTGGGTTTTTTCTTCTGTATTTTGATTAAATAAATACAGCCTTGTTAAGCATAAGTGACTCCGTTAAAAAACAAGGTCAATTATTTATTAGGTTTATAATATAGGCCTAACATAATATAAAGCATTTAAACTGATAGAAGAGCATAGAAAACAAACTGAAGCATTTAAACGAAGATCTGCAAATTAAATATTTAAAAGAAAAACGTGACCGTGAATTCTTATATACTTATCTATTCTAAACATTCCTATGAAGTACAGTTTGCACAATACACCTGTGTGTGACTGTAAATGTCTCTGAGTTTTGTTACCGTTCTGTGCCCATCCTCTGCTATTTTCAACACTTAATCAAGCTGCTCTTCTTTAATACATGAGGACGTTTTATTTCACGTCATTGCGTTTGCTCTCGATTTGAGCTATTTCGTCCGCAAGCATTGAAGTATTCAGTTTATACAGCGACTCATTTGGCGCACATCATTCTCTTTCTATGAAACCTGTAAACCGCATTCACCGCCTCTAACTCTATAATGGCATACCCGAGCATTGCAATTATTTCGTTTGTACTAGAGTACAATCAAATGGCTTTCCCAACTCATCTTTGCGTGTGCGCTGGAATTATTTCTCTGCGCGGCTGCGGTGTAAGAAGTGCGGAGCATCGCTTATCACTCTGTATTTACAGCAGTTTCACCGTCCACTCTGTTCAAATGTGGATGAATGGCTTCACATAGATGCGTGCACACACTGTCAGAGCTGTGTGAGATCACTACCATCCTGCTTTTGTGGGAGTGGGTAAGGGTGTTAAATTATTTTTTTTTTACCTATAGGTCTTTAACATTCTAAAAGCTCTTATTTCAAAGTTACTACAAGCTGGTCAGTGTATTCAATAGGTGTAATGTATTGGACGTTGTTTCAGAGGTATTGCAAGTATTACTTACAACAATAATAAAACAGTGCATTGACATAAAAAAGGGAAATTTACTTTTGGTACTTTAGTACTTTTGAAAAAAGCAAGTACTTCTGTACTTTTACTTAAGTAAAACTTAACTCTTTACAACTTTTACTTGTAATAGAGTAATATTTGACCAGCAGTATCTGTACTTTCACTCAAGTAATGGCGTTGTGTACTTTGTTCGCCTCTGCCCTTATAGAACACTAATGTAAAAAGACCCACTGATAGAGACTTAGTAATGTGAGATGGTTATGGAAACGATTGATGTTTTAAGCACCATCCTGTTACACAGCAAATTTAATGCAACCATTATGGAAACAATACTGTGCATACAATTCTATGCTAATATTATGGTCAGTCTACAATGCAGCCTGGCATTACAGCTGCAATCAAATGGGACATATATCATAACAGATATCCTTTGAGACACTGTGTTCAATGACAGCATTATTAGGCATGAAAAGAAGCTGTGGCGGCCTATTTATATTTGAAAACAATCCAATGAAACAAACTCTATGAACACTGTTTCAGTATTTAAATCAACATTTAAAATCAGACAAAATTTCAAGTTTGCATTCCTTTATTCTCCTTAAGACAAAAATCAGCTTTCTGTAGAAGCTTATTTCCACCACAATGTTTTTTTAAATAACAAAAAGAAAAGGTAAGTGCAACTTCTCAAAATTTTGACTTTTTCCCTTGCAAGTGTAAATTAACATCTGCCAGATAAAAAGTCTGCACTGTGAGATGTAATTTCAGAATTGCAAGAAAAAACATCAGAATTTTGAAAAAAGTGGCAATTGCTTTTTATTATTACTTGGCAGAAACAAGCTTCCACATCTTTCATCATACAAGAATAAAAAAGTAGAAACAACATGTTTATTAACAGTTGAGCCAATGTTAATATTTGATATATAAAATATTAACAGTTGAGCCAATGTTAATATTTGATATATAAAATCTAAACTCGTCATTTCTAACAAGTTTGTAGGTGCTGTCTGTCCATGTTTACGCTAACACAATTCATAGAGCTGCACAATAACTGTTTCAGTTGAAGTGTTCATGATCAGTTTTCCACCATTGTAGACTCATTTGTTATATTTTCCTCATCACCTCCGGAGTCCATTGCCGCCTCCTCCTCCTCCTCTTCACTGAGGGATTCTGCTGCCGTTCTTTTCATCCCTCTCTGTTTAGACAGAGCGGCAGCATAACGAATGTTGTAAATGTTCCAGTCGCAGCTAGAAAGAAAACAAAAGTTATATTTAAAATTAATCCAGAGAGAAAAACTAACATGGTTTCCTTTTTAGAATTCTGTCAAGCTTACAGTTTGGACAGATCCTCACTGTGTCTTTGGATGCTCTTCAGCAGCTGCTGTACAGTAGGCAATACAGCTCCAGATCTGAAAATGAGACAAGAACAGTCTTACAGTGCTCACCAACAACAGATAAAACACTGCAAAATAGGACATGAAACATTTCTCCTTTTCTGCATGAAAAAAAAACCCAGCTGTGAAAGGTGGTGTTTAACCGCCAAAAACTATTGATCATCTTCAGGAGATAAAACTACTTTTTTTTTGTGTGCAAAACCCTATAACCAGTAGTCTGATAATGTGATGTAACAGCGTATTCGGTCTCTATGCATATTATTTGTGCCAAACTGCCAATTTAAGTGCAAAAATGGGCAATTTAAGTACAGGAAATATAATTTAAGAATTCAATAACTTAAAACCCGTGTGAGCTCATTCTAAAAAGAGCTATGCTGCTGACCGGTTCTTGAGCTTTTGTCCATGTAGGGTGAGCAGACACTGGGCCCAGCTGAGGTAGAACTGCAGGTGGTTGGACTTTTCCAATGTCGAGGCCACAAAGTTCAGAAGTTTATCCACATACACATCCGGCAGTGAACTACTTATCACTGTAACTGAAATGTCAAACAATAATATGAAAAGAATTACAACAAAATTATGTGTTTTTAATGTGACAAGAATATATTTGATAATTTTAAGAGGGAACATACTCTGGTCATAAGGAACCGCCTCCAGAACCTCTCTTATGAGTGGCATTTCATTTAGACGAAAAGACATCAAAATGGCCGATGCCCACTCTTTTTTCTTCACCTGTTGCCGTATGCTTGCCGGCGTGACATCCATGTCTAGATCATAGGGGTCAAACACCAGTGAGGCGTCAAGAGAGTAGACCAGCAACCCTTCAGTGGAAGCTGCCGCCCAGCTGCGCCCTGAATAAAGAAGTAGGCCAAAACATCATCATTCCGTTCCATTTTCAATAAAAATATTAGGACGTCTGGATAAACAATTTTCGAATAGTTAATTATACTGAAATCTCTATCAGTGTGTTGTGCTGTAAAGACAAAAACTCTACCGGTAGGTGAAAAGCAGAGAGAGCTCACACGGATCTCTGGTTTAAAGCGTCTGGAGCTCATATCACCTGACAGATGAGGAGAGACAGGCATGAGAGTTGCATGCAAAAGCCAGTATTTATTATATATGCAATAATACATTCAAAGCTCTTATAAACAAAATGCTCAGCTACACTGATTGGCAGGTTTACTAATCAGTGAGATGTGGACTCACCTCTCTTGACTCCAGGAAGATTGAGCTCTACTCCGTCTCCATCCCCTGTACCTTCATCCACTAAAGAGAGACTACCAAACTCTGTCATCTTACGCCTGTCGAGGAACTCCTGAGAAAAGAAGAACATGGCAGAATTACTTCATAAGCTAGAGTACAAGAATTTCGAAATGCTAATTTAAGGAATATTGCATGATTACAGTGTATTTACGGTTATGTAAAAATTTCAAAGGGTTCGTGAACTGTATTTTTCTATTTTTAGGTTTCCTTAGGTGCAGATTTTAACATCAAAAACTGTCACTTTGTAGAAATAAGCCAGACCTACACACTATTTAAATAGGTGTATTGTCTTTAAGATTTCAATGTAAACACCCACTAATGTGACTGGCTAAAACCTCTGCATATAAAATAAGCATGTGCAACTTTTGAAAACTTTGTACCATGTTACTCCATTAGAGCTGTCAAGATAAACTAATCATGAAAAATATTGATTACAGCATTTGTACTTTTATTGCATCAAAGGTTGCAGCTCTGAGCATTGCAGCTGATCACAGTCATGTCTATTGAGTACATGAATGCAATGATCTCACCACTACAACTCAATTTTTGCACAAACACTAGCATCCAGGTCCTAAACATAGCTTTTTGCCACACCTGCCAAATACCAAATAATCCACAATGAAATGACCCAAACAAATAATGCTTTACAGTTAAAAATAAAGAGACACATTCCTAACCTTAGGATCATTTGAAAAGTAATGTTAGTTTTAGTCCACTGATCATGTGGCATTTCTCACGTCAACGAGGCGATGATGAAGTAGTAGGTGTTGATTTGTGTTACCTCTTATTTTGTAATAAAAACTCGGAAGTAGAAAATTTCATTTTGGGAGCTTTCATTTTTTCCACATACAATGAAACAATTTTATTTTGGTTAAAGTAAAAGCAATTTTTGGACCAATGAGGATGTTTTGAGTTCTGAAACGTACAGTACACTTCTAGACTTTTTAGTACCTTTTATACGTCACAAGAACCATTATAAAATCTCTGAACCATTATAAAAATTGGAAGTTTTGTGTCATAGACTTTTTAACGTCTCTATACGCAGTGAATACAAACAAGTAAGTTTGATGTGTACCTCCATAGCGTCCAGAGAGAGATTACAGGAGATCTCAAACTTCTTCATCAGAACATGTTCCTTGATGTTATAAATGCACACAAACTTTGACTGCCCACCTGCAAGGATTGATTCACCATCTGCTGAGTAGCACAAGGAGGTGAAGGACCTACAAATCAAATAGAGGAAATAAGTGACCAATGCCGGTTTCATACACACCTAGGTTCAGGTGTGTAAATTAGGTTTACTGGGGGTAATGTAAATCCAGACAGTTTTTTTTACAAAATAAACCGATATTCCGAGTTTATGTACATCATCCCAATTACTACACGGCTACTTGCCAAAATAATTAGGCACAAAATTCACCACATAAATATAAATAAGGACATAAAATGTGTAAAAACATAATAATTTATCATAAATCCATTACTGTGTATAAAAGCATTCTGGCAACAATATTTACTTTAAATATATATACTTCAACAATATTACCACAGGCCTAATATTAAAACAGAGGTCCTCTTGTTTCATTTTACAGTAAACACAGTCGATAACTTGGGCGCACATTTGAATGAAATTGGAGAGCGCGGACGGTGGTGTGAGAGATGTGAAAGAAGTGGTATATTATCCAGTGATGCTAATGACAACGGTTGTTATCGGGTAATACATAAATAATATTATACATTTTTATCTCTTTAGTTTCTTTTTTTGTAGCTATCTGTGACTTACTTTCCCTTGGCAGACTGTTTAGCAGTGATCTTTTCTGTTTCTTTACGGCCCATCTGCAGGTCATGGCGGCCAGCGATAGAGCCAGTCTGTCCTCCAGTCTGAGGGGTCCAGAATGTGATCTCACCATCCAGAGAGGCAACTGCCAACTCCTGACCATCAGGACGATATGTTACCGCAAGTCCTGAATAAAAACAGGTGCCAGACATCTTTAAATAACAAGTCCTTTTCTTTCCAAACCACCTGTTCTATTTCTCTCTAAACAGTTTTACATAAACTGTAACTTTGTGAACTTGCCATCAGAGGTGAGCTGCAAGGTCTCTTTGGTCTGCCAGCTGTCCAGCATGTCCCACAGCCGGACTGTTTTGTCCCATGACACACTGGCAAGCACAGACTGGACTGGACTGAAGCACAAGTTGCTGACAGGCCCCTCATGACCACTAAGCACCTGCTCCAGCAGTAAAGAGTTACAAAGAACCCAATTACATATCAAATGATGTTTGCACTGAAATGATTATTCTTGGCTGAAATGGAAAATTATGGACCCACTGGGACAAAAGGCAAATCTAAAGTTTAAACAAACCTAACTAAGTTTAATTTCTAGTTTTCAACCATTTACACAATTCATACTGTTTGTTGACAAATTGATCATTATATTAAAAAAAACAAGGATATTACACATTGCACTTATCACATGATCAGAAATAAGCACACTGAATTCAGTGGTATCTGACCTCTAGTAGTCGTCCAGTCTGCATGGACCATAGGAAGATCTCAAAAGAGTCTTGAGAACCTGCACACACCAGCTCTCCACTACTGTCCACTGCCAGAGAGGAGAACTGAGCCGGTCGTGGAGACGTCATGGTACGGAAGTTCCGGTACCTGAGAAAACAGAATGAGAACAGAGTAAGAATAAAGAGAGAACAGTGTTCAGCAGTGTAGAACGTGCATAGGGAACATTCTCCTCAAGCTATATTTCTACACACACTTTATATGAAAAATTATTATGCAAAACCGGTTATTGAAATAAATGATACTCTAAAGACCCCAGCTTTTCTCTTTGTAACATCTTTTTCAGGTTTGATTCTAACTATAATTTAACATTAATGAAAAATAGATTTTTTTTCAGTTCTAAAAATGCTAATCTTTGACAAAAAGTCATTTTTATTGTTATAATTGTGATTTCATAATATGAACCCAAGTGAAAAAACTTGTGAAAAGATATCTTTCAGTTGGTCAATTAGCAAATAGTGGAGCTCTGCAGCCATCTACTGGTAAAAATTATAATTTAAAAAGTGCAATTTCCAAAATATGGGCAAAAGTTTTACACCAAACCATGTCAAATGATCCATGTTATCCCCATGAATGAAAGTTTCGTTTAGAAAGTGAATTTTACATAAAAAGCTTTTTTTTGTATAAAAACCTATTAAAAATATATATATTTTACTTATTTATATAAACAAATCCTCCAAAAACTACACAAATGTGGAGTAAAAACATTATTAACAGAGTACAATTACATTGGTTTAAAAAAATAAATAAAAATAAGACCATGAGTCCCCAAAATGAAGACCGCACAAGGGTTAAACACACCCCCTCCCGCAGTTCCTTTACAAACCTTAGTTTGGGAAACCTTGATGTAATATTATTTTTAATGCACTTTATGTTGTAAATTACAATGAATGGAACAAGTTCTTACTCTTTGCATTTTTTACATCATTATGGTACAAGATAATGCTATTTAAATCAATGTGATAAACGAGTTAAATCAAAGGTAATCTGATTATATTAACTAAAATGTGTAATGTAACGGATTACTTTACTGACTACAATTTTTGTCATGTAATCTGGAATCAGTAACGGATTACAATTTGTAAGTAATCTACCCAGCTCCAGTGACAAGTAAAGAGAGCTATACATTGGAGAAATCAGCAAATAATTTTGAGCGGTCTATTTTTTGACTAACAATCAATGAATTCAACACTCATGTTCTGAACATAGGATCAAATTTAGTAATTCATTAAATAATCACATTTATCTTCTGTATAAACATATATATGATATTAAAGGTATAGTTTCACCAAAAATGAAAATTCTGTCATTAATTACTCATGTCGTTCCAAACCCGTAATACCTTGTTCATCTTCGGAACTCAATTTAAGATATTTTTGATGAAATGGTAGTGTTCACGCAGAAGTTGGCATTCTAACATAGAACCAGATGCACTGCACCTTATTTGAAAGCAGAGGAATGCACACGCATACGTCATGGTACTGTTGTGAACACGCGTCGAAGACTGACACTAAAGAGAATAAATTGTTGAATAAAGTCATTATTTTTCTTTTCTTTTCACACAAAAAGTATTCTCGCAGCTTCATAAAATTAAGGTTGAACCACTGACGTCACATGGACTATTTTAACAATGTCCTTCTGGGTCTTAAACGTGGTAGTTCCATTCCTGTCTATGTAGGGTCAGAAAGCTCTCAGATTTAATCAAAAATATCTTAATTTGTGTTCCAAAGATGAACAAAGTTCTTAAGGGTTTGGAACAACATCAGGGTGAGTAATTAATGCCAGAATTTTCAGTTGATTACTTCAGGGCTGAAGTAATAAACATCACAGAGGAAACCAAAGCATGAAGTATTGTGCAACAGTGAATACATAGTTGAAAATGGATAACAGCTGATACCTGTGCAGGTCAAATGCTCGGACAGTGCCATCTAGTGAGGCGCTGACCACCACAAAGCCACTGGAGGTGAAAGCAACATTGGTGACACTGCTGGAGTGTTCAGTGAACGTCACAAAACAGAGGCCACTGTTGGTGTTCCACACTTTAACCTGGAAAGCAACAGTTTATCGGTATCTCTCATTTATTCCCTCGACAAAAACCTAGTGGTAGAAGACTTACCTTCCCATCATCTCCTCCAGTAACAAGATACTGACCATCAGGTGAATAAGCCAAAGAGTTCATGTTGTTGAAGTGTCCCTGCTGTTTGAACACATAGGACTCACTCTGCCATTCCCAGACCAGCAGCTGGCCCAGACCTTTAACACAGGACAGAAACAAGGCATTACAGTAAAGGACAGCACACTGTTGTGCTCTGATAAACAAACTGATTGAGAGCAATACCTGAACAGCCAAAGCCAATCCAGTCACCAGTGGGATTTATAGCAATGGTAGAAATCCTCTGATCTGAAATACTAGATGTGATATTATGCTAAATTACGATTCAATAATCAGAACAGAATAAAGCTAAAGCTATGTAGTCACAAAAACCTGCGACTAAGACTGAAAATATATTCAAATACACAATACTCTGGTTGTTAGGGCTAGGCAAAAATATAGCAAACTTCATTTCTTAAAACTCCCAAGATCTTTCACTCAGTATAAAACATATTTTTATTGAATTATCCTGGTGGGCTGCACACAATAGAATAAACTTAACAGTGCAGTCTGATTCACGAAAAATAGCTCTTAACTCCCAGACCTTCTGGAGATTTTTGACAAATACAAGATTCACAGGAAATATATGACAAACCTGAGAGAATGAATGAGGTCAAATTCTGGCAGCTCATGCAGGTGGAATGCTCCAGATGCAAAACCTGTCACAAGGATGTGTGTTTTCTTGTGGAAAGCAGCAGCTTTCAACTTGTTGAAATCTCCCTCCTTGTTAAAATAGTGTCTGCAATAAAAGACAGCTTTAAAATGTTATTACATTTAGTCATTTAGCAGATGCTTTTATCCAAAGCGATTAACAAATGAGTACAATCGAAGCAATTAAAATCAGCAAAAGAGCAATGATATGCAAGTGCTACTACAAGTCTCAGTTAGCTTAACGCAGAACACGTAGCAGGTTTTTTTTTATTATTGTATAGTAAAAAAACAAATAGAATACAAATAGAATAGAGAAGCTAGTGTTAGTTTCTTTTTTTTAAAGAAAAACAAGCAGTTAGTAAATTAAGAGTGTCTAAAAGGGGCAAGTTTTTTAAAAGAATAGAATTAAAATAGAGTTTGAGGGTCAAATAAAGATGGAAGAGATGTGTTTTTAGCCGATTCTTGAAGATGGCTTAAGGACTCAGCTGCTCGGATTGAGTTGGGCAGGTCATTTCACCAGGAGGGAACAGTTAATGTAAAAGTCTGATTACATTTAATGTAAAAGTTATTACAGAGACATGAGAGCATTTCCCATGTTTCATAACCAAAACACTGATCATGGTGTGAATAAGTCTTAAGAACAGACCCACAGATTGAAGAAATAAGGATATTTTCAGAGGGGGGAAAACTCACTTGCTCCTCTGTGAATAGCGGACATTTTTGATGCCTTCCACTTGTTTGGGTGTATCTGCGCTTCCTTTAATCACATCTCCTCTGGTCTCTCCATCTTCCCCTATAATTTCAACATCATCATCATCATCTTTGTTTCCTTCCCCTTCTTCTCTCTTTTTTTTCTCCTCCTCCATCTTCTTTCTCTCAGAGTATTTTGGGCCCTTCTGTAAGCCCTCGAGTTCAGTGTCACTTTCCCATACACACAAAGTGCCCTCTTGGCTCACTGTGTACATCTGTGAAAACAAATTAAACAGCTTATATGTGGCATATGTGAGCACAGGTCATTACAACAATGCAAAAACAAACCTCACCCCTGTGCTACACAAATGCAGCAGACACTTTTTTTACATACGTACATCTAAACTGTCCTTCTCAAAGAAACAGCCCACTATGATGTCCTTATGGCCACCAAGCGAGTAGTAGATGAGGTTCGCCCATCTCTCTGCTCCAAAGATCCAGGTGGTCATGTCCTTACTACCAACAGCAAAGCACCTAGTTTTAAGCAAAGGAGAGCGAGAGTTTAATCTGTCACATAGTGGTAAAATACGGTTCAGTAATTTCAATTATTCCCACCTGCACTGTTTGCAGTTCATTACATTTCAAACACACAAGGTGTTAGAGGTAATTTGGGTAATTCATAAAATACTCAGGGCTAGAGCATCATGTGAGAAACCAGCATTTAAAAATCACTAAATCTCTTAAACATTTATTTATGTTAATGCATTAAACTAATATTTATACATGTTCTATAAGGATCCCTAAAAGGAACAGTTAAGCTTATCAGAATAAACGTTCAACCGGATGATAAAAACATCAAAATAATCCACAAGCAATCAACATGACTCCAGTCAATGAGTTAACATCTTGTGAAATGAAAAGTTACATGTTTGTAAGAAACAAATTCATCATTATGACATTTTAACTTCAAACCACTGTTTCAAATAGAAGTCCTCTATTCATAATATTATTTTCTCCAGTGAAAAAGGCATCTCATTTGAATTTGGAGAGAAATACGCAGATCAAGCAGTGTTGTTTACAAACCAAAACAGGTCTGAACAAATATGTGGGTGGATTTTGATATGAGACGAGAACGGTGGATTGACTTTTTAACTAAGGAATGTTATTACATATTAAGGACTTTTATTTTGGCCAGAAGCAATGGTTTGAAGTCCTGTGGATAGTACTTGTGGATTAATGTGATGTTTTTATTAGCTCTTTGGACTCTCATTCTTACGGCACCCATTCACTTCAAAGGATCCACTGGTGAGCAAATTATGTGATGCTAAATTTCTCCAAATCCATTTCCATGAAGAAACAAACTCATCTACATCTTGCATGGCCTGAGGCTGAATACATTTTAAACTGAAATATTCCTTTAAGTGTGCAAGAAAGTATAAAATGCACAATTAAAGTGAATGCTTTTTGCAGCAGCATTAATACATTTAAGTATACAGAAAAGAGCTGTTACGTACTTCGAATCGTCTGTCCAGTCGATACATGTTGTCTCATCAAATGGTCCATAATAACTCTTGTCTAATGCAAATGCATTAAACTCTCGGTTTCTTCCAGGTGCATGATACATTAGAGCCACATTTTCCTTTGTTATCACAAACTTCCTTTAAACAAACGAAGAAACACAACCAGGGAAAATGTAATAAGAGCTGTTCATGCATAAAATCCTATTATAAAGATAATAAGTGCTGTGTATAATAACTCAACTTTCCATCAGGGGAGAAGGAAACATTGTGCACAGGACTGTGGAAGTGATGATGGTGAAGTACTGCCCGAGTGACCAAACTGACCAGTACGGCCGCACCATCTGAAACACATTAATCAAACAGTGTTAAACACAAAACTCTCTCAGCAAAAAACTAACCTGTAAAATTATATTTTCCCCATCTTAAACAGTGAAGTTTAAAACTACACTTATAAATGCTTATATGTTCTCATTCATTATATTGTTTTTTTCCATTTACAGATGATATTATCAGCATAACAATGCATTGAAAGCTTAATTAAAATATTAGCATTAAATTCAAAAGTATCCCTTTTCCTTCAAGTAGCATTTACTTGAGCAGCATTTCACAGCTGGAGGTTTGTGAAAAATTATGGAAATTTCGCAAACAGTTCAGATTCTGCTGCAAAGCGTCACTAAAAAAAACAATAGTGTCATTTTTCAGTTTAGTGTTTATTTGATTCAGTTCAATAACTGAAGTGTTGATTCTGCAATAAAGCAGCTCTACAGAACACAATAGTGTCATCTTAATACAGCAAAGTGTGCTTCACTGGAAGCAAGTTAATCTGACCTTCTGTACAAATAAGTTTGGATGGCAAGTGTCACAAATTTGCTGACACAGAAAAGGTGCGGAGTCTGTAATATGAAATGTTATTAGCATTTTGCATTAGCAAAAATCAGACAAAAAATGTGCATATCCAGCAGACAAAAAGCTCGATGAGGGAGCAAAAAAAAAAAAAATCAATCACATAAAAAGACCTTTAATCTTTAAATATTTTTATTGTCTAATGAAGAGCCACATAGCTTGAAATGTTACTGTTGGTGAGAACTCGTAATAAATAATTATTCCACTTGCGGAATAATAATAATAATTTTCTCTTGTTTTGTGATTAACATGTTATGTCACAACCTCTTCATAATCCTTAAACTATTAACTCTTGTGTTGAAATTAAAAGGAATTATTTTCAAAATGGTATTCACATTTTTAATACTGCTTTTGACATGAAAAAATATGCATGGAGGATGATGGACTTTTCCATACCTTCATCAATAAGTATGGCAAGATTCCCATCTGGAGAGATTCCCAAACAGCTGATGTTCTTTGTGGTGGACACTGGTAAGGTTTCTGATTTGTTACTGATGAAATACAAAATGTCCTCAGTTGAAAACAGTATAACTTTCACTCGCTAATGACTGAGATAGCATTTTCAGCTCACAATCGCAGTTATTCTGGCAATGAAATCAGTGTTATTATGAAAAGGACTGATACTCACTTTTTCAAATCAAAGACGGAGATGCGGTTGCCAACAGGACTGATGACAGAATTTCCATCTTTAGAGAAACACAGGTTCCCATGGCGATAAAATGCCCCTAATAAGTTGGAAAACTAGAAGAAAACGCGAATACTTTGAATTAAATATTCACTATCAGACATACATTCTGATTTAAGACAAACATTCTGCTTTAGTTATGTGTGTCTAAAAATATTTCTCGTTACAATAACCAGCAGGCAAAGTATCACACAAATGTCTAATAAAAAAGCAATACAATTATTCACGAGAAGAACATCAATAGTAAAATAGTGTATGTAATACCTTGTAAGCAAACTTCATGTTTTCTGGGATGTTATATTATAAATTATCCATTAAACATCACAAATCGTTCTGCACGTGAAAAAAATCTAAACACACGAACGCACATGGGTTCAAAAACACTTCCGGGTCAATTCCAAACTAAAAGCACCCGGCATCGGCACATAAAAGTCTCCCAAAGGTTATTGCGAAATGTAATATATTGTGACATTAAGTAAGTACAAACGGTGAAGAAAAATAGACTTAATGTTTACAAAGAATATTAAATTTATTTCACTCTTAGTATGGTTTAATTTATCATTTGTAGATGCTAAGCAACTAACGTTACCTTTTTATTTATTAAAAAACACGTGCTCCCTGCCAAATAAATAAAGTTTGTGCTTGAAATGAAAAGTTACAGTCATGTCCACCAGATGGTGTCTTGGCACAATGCTGAAATCATTTCAACGTAAAAAAAAAAAATCTTTTTTTTTAATTGATCTCGTTATCATAAGCCATATCACTTCTGTCTTTCAGTTTGTGAGTGTCTCTGATTAAAACGAATAATTTTGATAAAATGTCATTCCTATTACCTGAACGTTGCTCTGTCCTCCAGGAGAAAAGAGAAGTGACGTCAGCGTTTGATTAGCATATCTCCCTCTATATACTTCATGCTTGCGCATTGACGCGCCACAGTACTGCACCGTAATTCAGCTAAACACTTCAAACTGCAATCCGCCTACACAGGTATGTTTTTTTTTTAGTAGCTACGCATATGAAATAATGCTATTGGTACCGTGTTAATGATTGGTAATAATGCAAATCGTTTATATCACTATTTTTATTGAACGTGAAATCTGTTCTTTTCCTAATAATTCTGGAAAACAAAGCATATGCCTTTGTATCTGAAAACGCGGTGAATTCAAACATCTCCAGAATGTTACAAATAGTAAGAACGAGTATGCAAATGTTGCTTTAAAGTCGATACCTTCAGGCGATCAAGACGGTTAACCTATTTTCCTTTGTTAAGCCTCTTTGTGCTCCAAATGCATTAATAAGGATGTGACTCATTATGTCATTTGGCACATTTGCTGCCTTGTATCAAAAGCACAGTTGGCTATAATGCGGTTATAACGTGTGATGGGTGAAGAGGGCGTTGAAAGAAACGGCAGCAGTGTGTGCCGTGGGTGATAAAGCAGTACAGGGCGGTGGTTTTCCTAAATGCAATCACATTTTGCTAAAGGCACTCTGAATGCTTTTGCCTGAGCGTACACACGAAAGAAATGGAATCAAGAGCAAAAGTATATAGGATTGTAACCTTAGGGAAAATGTATAAATAAGATGAATAAAACACAATTCCTGTAGCTTTTAATAGTTCATATTGTAACCTCAGCGTGGGAACTGCTATTGTTATGTAGATATTCAATTTTTGCTGCCTCCGACGCCATTCATAAAGGGTGCGGTTTTGTTCAGTTCGTGTGTGGCGGTGTCAGGAACATCAGCGGGATGTGATGCAAATCTTCTCAAAATGAACAATAGGTTTTTAGAGATTCATTGCCTTTGGTGTTTTAGAGAAGCAACCCTCGCTTTGGCTTAAACGCTTTTGCAGTCAAGAGCGAGTGGAGAAGAAGTGACATTTGTATTCTCTTTTGTTTCTTGAGCAGACAACCAATCATGTCTGACAAACCAAACCTTGAGGAGGTCACCAGCTTTGACAAAAGCAAGCTGAAGAAGACTGAGACTCAGGAGAAAAACCCACTGCCATCTAAAGAAAGTAAGGAATTACAGCACAAAACTGTACTTTTGTTCTGGCTAGTATTGCATAACTACAGTAAACTGTCATATCTGTGGCCTTGGGTCATAATTTGTTATTTTCTCCTAGGATGCTATCAAATGACATTTACACAGAATCGGAGTAAATTCTATAATTTTTTTCTTTGTCCGCAGCCATTGATCAGGAGAAGCAGGCGGCCTAGTGAAGGCACAAGTGGCCATCATGCACTGTACACACTCCCTTCCCTGCATTGCCTTCTTTTCATTCACTTCTTTTAGCAGTATAACTTTGTAACCAAAATGTCCAAAAAACTAAATATGAAAAAAAAAGACTTTCTAAAGCTGCATCACTGTCAGATGGGATGAGCCAATCCCTCTAGCAACACCTAGATGCATCTGGACCGCCTCCCTTGTCCAGTCCAGCGATGAGAAGGACGGAGTGCTCTAATTCCAGGAGCATGTGGCATGGATTCATCTGGTGCCCACGGTGGGCTGTTTTGCATTGGTTTCGACTGTTGCCATAGGACAAGGGGGCGTGGCCTAGCGGATATCCCCAAATTTTCATCATCCGATTGAGGCGTGGCTTTGTGTCGACAAGTGACCAGCTCGCAGATTTATGGCATCGTATTTTTTTTATTTTTTTTAGGATACACTGCACAATCTTTGGTTTTTATGTCATTAATGATTAACACCTTGTTAGTGCTGCTTCAGTGAAATGCTTTTTTTATTGGCAAGAAAGAGGAAGAGAAAAAAGCAAATTCAATCTAGATGTGAAAACACTTCAAAGGACCGGGTGTTGTATTTTAATTGATTGTGCCCTTTTTATTGCTGTGGTTTTGGGGTTGCTTTGTGTCGCACCCTGTCTTGGTTGTCTTGTTGTATGGCGGTTATCACCTTTCAAAATGTAAATTCAATGTGATCGCTTTCAGCTGTAGATCAAGTTTTTTTTTCTTGAGTTTTGTAAAGGGAATAAACTTCAGCAACCATGTTATAATGCCACAAACCATTTATCAATAATGGAAAACTGAAACTGTTGTAATAAAAAAAAAACTTTGTTATCAGGATTTTCTTGTTTAGTCTTAATTTTTTGCACTTATGCAAGATCTGAAAATGGAATAATTAAAGCGAGGATGCTAACATTGTGTAAATATATAACCCTGTGTTCACTGACCATGTAATTAGCTTGCAATCATGATCTTTTGTGGGGATTCCTGAAGCTGCCTCCTGCACCATGGATTAGTGTCTCCTCTGAACCCTAATTACATTAGCATGGTGACACAGATTCCATATCAATAGGTATAAAACAAATATCAAATTTAGAAGAAAAAAAGCGCATATAGTACAGTAGATTTGTGAAATCCAAAGTGAAACCATTTTAGCTCTATCTGAAATTAAATAACCACAATAAGCTTTTCTCAATAATATTTAGACTTGTTAATCCACCATAACAGTTATTACTATCATTACACTCCAAACTCTGTCTTCATTGACAGCCCAAGTATGCATGTAATTAAAGAGGACAGTGGGCACAGTGTTTCCTCTCAATGTGAAATTAAAATGGCCACAACTTCCTTGATAGGACAAGCAACTCATTCTCTGGGGATTTTCTCTACAGTAGAACTGTGTTCGGTACACTGACCAAGCAGGATTTTAGCATGTGTCCTTGTAAGTGGATTGGTGTTAAGTCATTTACACTTAATACTGTATTAATCTCTTGGGAAAGGCACTAGTTGGAAGTGATGGATTAGAAGATTCTGTGTTTGTGTCCATTATACTTCAGTGGCATCACATATATAGATAAATTAATAAAGATCTTCTGCATCTGTAATTCTTCCTCGTTCTCTTTCTCACCCCCCAATTTCTCTCTAGTATTAATTCCCTCTAAGATCTTAATCAAAAATGCCACTAGTCAATAGCTGTTTGATATACAAAGTAAAAAAAGAGTATAGTAATGGCTTGTGCCGCAGAATCCTCTGTTTGAGGGCTTCTGTCATATAACTTATATTACATTCATTGAATGGACTTCTCTGTTGAACAAAGCCTAAGTGGGCTTTGTTTAAGAAGCTGCTGTTTGTAATTTATAGCGTAACAGTGGATTCTTGAAGTAAAAAATGCATTAATTTTCTCCATACAGTGGAATTGATGTTGAACTTATAAACATTTAAAGACAGACCTACTATGAAGTTGGTTTCAGAGGTTGTTAATTCATGGTATATGCTTTGTTAAAGCCAGCAGTCTGCATTGTTTGAACACTTTAGTGCCCATCCACTCCCAAGAAGTGGTGTAACGTGTGATGTGTGATGTACACTGAACAAAATTATAAACGCAACACTTGTTTTTGCCCCCATTTTACATGAGCTGAACTAAAAGATCTAAGACTTTTTCTACACAAAAGGCCTATTTCTCTCAAATATTGTTCACAAATCTGTCTAAGCACTCCTCCTTTGCCGAGATAATACATCCACCTCACAGGTGTGGCATATCAAGATGCTGATTAGACAGCATGATTATTGCATAGGTGTGCCTTAGGCTGGCAACAATAAAAGGCCACTCTAAAATGTCCAGTTTTATCACACAGCACAATGCCACACATGTTGCAAGTTTTGAGGGAGCGTGCAATTGGCATGCTGACTGCAGGAATGTCCACCAGGGCTGTTGCCCATGAATTGAATGTTCATTTCTCTACCATAAGCCGTCTCCAAAGGCGTTTCGTAGAATTTGGCAGTACATCCAACCGGCTTCACAACCACAGACTACGTGTAACCACACCAGCCCAGGACCTCCACATCCAGCATCTTCACCTCCAAGATCGTCTGAGACCAGCCACCCGGACAGCTGCTGCAACAATCTGTTTGCATAACCAAAGAATTTCTGCACAAACTGTCAGAAACGTATAAGGGAAGCTCATCTGCATGTTCGTCGTCCTCATCGGGGTCTCGACCTGACTGCAGTTCGTTGTCGTAACCGACTTGAGTGGGCAAATGCTCACATTCGATGGCGTCTGGCACTTTGGAGAGGTGTTCTCTTCACGTATGAATCCCGGTTTTCACTGAATAGGGCAGATGGCAGACAGCAGACAGCATGTATGGCGTCGTGTGGGTGAGCGGTTTGCTGATGTCAACGTTGTGGATCGAGTGGCCCATGGTGGTGGTGGGGTTATGGTATGGACAGGCGTATGTTATGGACAACGAACACAGGTGCATTTTATTAATGTCATTTTGAATGCACAGAGGTACCGTGACGAGATCCTGAGGCCCATTGTTGTGCCATTCATCCACGACCATCACCTCATGTTGCAGCATGATAATACACGGCCTCATGCTGCAAGGATCTGTACACAATTCCTGGAAGCTGAAAACATCCCAGTTCTTGCATGGCCAGCATACTCACTGAACATGTCACCCATTGAGCATGTTTGGGATGCTCTGGATCGGCGTATACGACAGCGTGCTCCAGTTCCTGCCAATATGCAGCAACTTCGCACAGCCATTGAAGAGGAGTGGACCAACATTCCACAGGCCACAATCAACAACCTGATCAACTCTATGCTAAGGAGATGTGTTGCACTGCGTGAGGCAAATGGTGGTCACACCAGATACTGACTGGTTTTTGGAACCAGTTAGTTTGACCAACTAGCAGTTAACCAAGTGTATCAATGTTGTGGTAAGGGACAGCATGTTGCGACGGTTGCAAAAATGTTGCAACTCTCCCTACACTTGACAGCCGTGATAAAACTTGGTATAATAGCTTGACACAATATCTTTGACACATGCTAGCTATGCCTATTAGAAGCTAAGAAAACACAGATATAAATCATATGTTTTTACAATGCTTCACACAAACAACTAAGTATGACAAAAAAATCTGATGGTTAAAAAATACTTTTTTACCATGAAAATAATTTTTTGTAAAAGGAATGGTCACATGTGCCTGATTTCATACAGGAAGGATGGGGGGACTGATTTAGCATGAGCAGTATGAATATCATCACTGTAGCTCATTCCTGATTGAAGAAATAAGCCATGTTGCAACTGTCCCCCGTTGCAACCATCCCCACTCTCCCCATCATGTTGTCATCGACATGTGACCTACCAGCATCAGTTGTGTCGCTTTACCGTCATTCACAAATTTTCTCCATGTAGTAAAGTGTTCATCAGATGTACTTCAGAACCTTGCCGGAAGTAGTAAGTCATCTGGGTACTTTGTGCCTATTGTTTAATAAATAAAGTGTATTCGGACACACAACTCATTTCACATACAGGTTTTGTTTTCTTTTTGTTTTTGCCTGGTATATACGTATAGTAGTGAAGCATGAGATTTCAGATGCAAACTCAGTCACCTCTCAAACTACTATATAAGCAATATATATATATATATGTATAATATATATATACTGTATATATATATACAACTTTAAATTAATATTATGTATTTATTTTGATTATGCCATTGGCAATGTAGTTCTTTCCCTTATTAAAGTCATTAAGGTCACAGTCTTGTATCTTTGTCTTTTCGTCTGATTCAAATCAAAGTTCACTTTATTAACTTTTTTTAAATCCCCATGGGAAAACTGAATGGGATAAACACTTGTGAAGCCAATGCCGCTGAAAAATGTTTGCACTGTTGCACTTTCCAACTTATTTAGCAATGCAGAAGGCGGCTATTTACTGTGAATGTGCAAAACATCTGCTTTATTTGCTGCATAGCATAGCTAAGTAGCTAGAAGAATAATAGTGCAGTAAACAGTAAAAAAAATAAAACATAAAAATCGATTTGTGCTATAAACCAGTGTTCATTATTTTGAAGATTAAATTTAGATAATATAAGAAATACCAGTCTGATTTATCAAACAGCATAAAGGACTGTTTTTGTATAGCTAAAATTACTGGAATAGATTGACACTGGAAGATATGCACATTGAAGTTACAAAGGCTGTAAAAAATAAGGTGGCTAGCAGAAAAATAACAGTGTACAGACAGTATAATTCTGTGAATGTTATGAAATGTGGGGTTTGACTTTATGTTGATGGTCCCATTAACACATTCTGTTGACTTTAATTTAAGCTGCACCTATGTCTACTAACTCTCATTAGAATGTTAGTAGAGTATTAGAGGACTGTTAAGATTAAGTTGACATGTACTTGCAAAGTTACTTATAGTGAGTAGAATGCCTGTTGGGAGGCCATCACTATAAAGAGCTAGCAGATTTTAAGCGGACAGTCTACTAACAGGCTACTCTAATGAGAGTTAGTAGACATGTGGTTGCAAAGTTATTTATTTTCAACAGAATGTTCAAAAGGGACCATTAAAATAAAGTGTTACCAAAAAGTGTGATTACACGAGTACCTTCCAAGAAAGCATGACTGCTAACCTAAACTGCATATGTATCCATATTAATTGAGACATAAAGTCCTTTCATGCGGAACACAGAATCAAACCTACTCTCTCCTATTCGTCTGCCTTAATGTTACTGACATCTGTTGAGGCACCATCTCAAAGCTGCCCCATTGTGTGACCTCAGCAGAAAACTGCAGCCTGACTGGCCGGCCCACTGATCGTCCCGACTGAAGCCAATGGGAGGCCATTTAGCTTTTCACAAGCCGTTGCACATGTACTTTTGGTTCAGTGATCTTTCATGTCCTAGTGCTTCGTTCAGACAGACAAATGAAGTTGAGCCTTTGGGATCCTGGATGACTTTTTAGTGAAGAGTGCACTGGAGAGGGACCTCCAAGGGGATTATTTTAAACCTTCACATTATAGGCAAATTAACAGTTGCATGGTAGATAAATCTTTTTAATTAGAATAAGGTCAAATAAATAAGTGGTTAAGTTGGCTCCATAATGTATCTTCAACAGCCATTATGAGACTTGTAACATATCCAATCACTGCTGTGTTCCATCTGTTGATCACAGTTGTTTCCAATATTAGCCGAGGTAAACAGAGGCCTGTGCTGCTGTTTCCACAGTAAACAGACTTACATGAGAAAGTATCAGTATTGTAATTAAAAACATTGCTTTTAGTCTATATGTTTGGTGTCACCTTGCCTTTTCTTTGTGGGAATTCAAAGTAATTGAATCATCTCAGATATTAAATATTATAGTCTCCCAGCCATTTTCTTGATTCATCATGTGCTGGAGTAGTATTGTGTAATATCGTGAGAGTCTTAATAATGGTTAAAATTTCAGTATTGCAATGCGCTATGCTTGTAAACAGCAAGACACCAATACAGTTTGAGACACAACCTAAAATATGTGCAATAACGACCACGACCACAACCACAGCCAATATGCTTTGCTCAGTCATATTGGCTAGTTAGTGTATTGATGTACTACACATGTTTTTATGTGTAACGGAGAAAAACTCATAAAGTCCTTGGAGTAAATGACCAGTAACTTTTCCCTTAAGCTTATGGACATTTCCTACAAAACTAAAGCACAATACAACTCAATGCGTAATTTAAAATACAGCTACAATCAATACAGAAAATCCATTCATACTAACACAGTACACTGGGCCATTGTTTTACAGACTTTTCTTAAAGTGTTTATACAGTAGATAAACCTTGTGGTTTAGTAATAAAAAAATAACATAAATACATTGTAATCCATTTTAAATAACTAAACCATTCTGTGGGTAAAAAGACTGTCAGCAAATTATTTTTTTTTTTCCAAACAACATTTCACAAATATTTCCTTACATTATAATAAATGTTTTGGTATATCATTATGGAACCTTGCAAAAAATTAACCGCTATTTTTTGCATGTCTATTATAGATCTTATTGTGAACACGTTTGATTATATATATATATATATATATATATATATATATATATATATATGTGTGAGTGTGTTTTATTAATTTTTTTGACGTTATAGTGAGTTTCTGTGAGGATTGTCACTTGTGAAGGGTTTGGGATTGTGCATGTCATTGTGGTGACACATAAAACAGTCATTGTTGTCATAATGACATAATTTTTACATACCATGTGCCAGCCAAGCAGGTGATATTTCCAAAAAGGGGAGAGGCACAGAGAGGTGCATTTGAGGTATTATTGTAGTGATGTGTGAGGATGTAAGATCAATGCTGATACAGTACATCACAAACCGAGTGTTCTTTCTTAAGTTCTGCCAGCCAAACATAAATCAGTGCAGCAGCTGTGGAATGGACACTAATGTATTGAACTGATGCACTGAGTGTCAGGAGCACTAATAAATTATGTTGCTTTCACAGACTCAAAGCCAGTACTGTGGTGAGAGACACAAATCTTCAGGCCAAATGTTTGCTTCTCTCGGTCCCACACCATTATAAGCTGTTTCATCAATGCATATCCTCAAGATTACCAGTAAAAGCCCTTGTTACTTCTAAGAAGTCCATGAGTCAGCAGCTGTAATGACATTTACTTGAACAACTACAATTCCCCTCTGTAATGCAATGCGTGTGAGAAAGACTGTGCATATGGGATGCAGTTCATTGCTGACCACTGAGACAACTGTCTCCTTCCTCATTGTGACATGACAACACAAACATGCACTGTTCTCAATTTTTTTAACTGTCACTTCCTCATGCACAAAAAAAAACGGTAACCAAAAAATGCGGTGGTTAAATTTAATATTATTTAATATTGCTGAATCAAACAAAATGTATTATTTATATCACCAAACCTATTTTATATGGGTTAAATCATATAAAAATATATTTTTAAAGTAACAATTGTAGGTTATCACTTTTTGCAGTGTGTGTTTCCACATGATGTATTAAGGAGAGTGTATACAACATTCATTTTTCCAGAGATAACAGATTTGTTGTAACTTTGATGAGTGTTTCGATTTCATTCAGTGATAAACTCCACATCGTTATTTAACTGAACTGAAACAACACTGATCTGAACTGATCTGAATAACTTGTTAAAAGGTTGACGAGACTATGGCTATTCCTTAATGTATGGCATGATAATAAACGTATTATTATGGATTTATCTTATGTTTTTCTTCCAAAATATTGTTGTATTTGAGTGTACCAAATTATTCACAGCACATTTGCTCTCTTTAAAGTGCGAGCCACAATCTAATGTATGTTAATTACATTGAAAAAGTGTGTCTAGGAAGAGAGACTGCAGCTTAATTAACCACAGGCCCTTTAATAACGGTGCATGCCAGTCTCATGTCGAGAAGACTGTAATTAGCACAAGGCATTCGGCACCATTTAGGATTCATCTTATGTGTTGCTGACCCTAGATCAGCATTAACTCTGTTAATGAGTCAAGATCTTAACTCGTCATTTATGCCCATGCTTCTCAACCAGACTGAGAGAAATTATCTGGTCTTAATTGGGGTTCCTGTATCTCTAGCCAGTGACTTCCCTAAGAGATTTGTTATTTGCTCCATTTTTACTCATGTCAGAAACCATTTGTTTGTCTGGATTTCAACACCTGGAAGGTAGCAATTATAGTTTGCTACAGATTAATATCTCTCTGTACTCTGTATAAAGTTCACACTGCCTAAATACACTAATGCATGGTTATACATAATCTTATGGCCCACCGACTCTAACTGCTAGTAAATTTAATAAATAATAACAAAGACGTGGCAAGTAAAACACTGAATTAAACATGGAAATATTAATGTTATAAGTAGAGTATTTACAACTTATTACAAATTTTTACAGTGTTACGTGTAATCGTTTTAAGAAAAGCTTCCTCCTTTGTCCCCCTTTTAGCTCATTTCTTATCATTGGATTAAAGATGATTTCTGTATAGCTTTCCATAGAAAACTTCTATTAACTATAGATTATAAAATTATTTTAATGGTGACTAAATAGATTTTGCAAGGAGTAATTACAGACCCCCCTCCCCCATGTCTATTCCTATATCTAACAACTAGCAATTCAAGCACTGCAACTGACATTTCTTCCTGTTTTAACTGTGCTAGTTCCCACCGTTCATTGTTTCAAATACAAAAGGTTTATGAACTGAAATAATAACTCATGTGTATTTCATAATAAAATCACTTTTAGACATTGTAAGCGTACAGATACAGAGACGAGAGAGGCAGAACTGACACAACGGTGAGTTTATTGAACCATTTATTGAACAGCAGGACAACAACAATGTAGGTGAATAGAAACTTAAAAGGATGAATATGTAAACAACAGACTGAATGCTAACAGATTTCTTATATTTTTAGGGTAACAGTGACGCACACACACAAACACACGTGTTTCCATGTTTTACGAGGACTTCCCAAAGACAAACTTCCATCTCTTGACCCTAATCCTAACCCCAACCCCTAAACCTATCACTGAAACCTTTTCTGCATTTTTTGATTTTCAGAAAAACTTAATTCTGTATGAATTATAAGCTGTTTTCCTCCTGGGGACCAAATTTTTTTACTGTCCTGTTCATAAGGGATACCAGGTAGAGACACACACTCACACTGGGGAGCAGAGGAGACAAGGAACACCAAAAGGAGCTCCAGGAGATAACTTGGAGCATTCGAGTTGATTTTGGAATGAGAAGGTGACGACTAAGAGATCACTGATGGAATCACAATTAAATATCACAAGGTAAGAGTTAGCTAGTATCTCTAGTTGAGGCCAGACAAAGACTGTGGCTGCATCCAAAAACTTTATTGACTTGTTGCCTCGCTGCCCTATCAGGCAATGACTTTGCATTAGTTTGTTTAGTAGTTATTGCAAGAAAGCACCTCATGAAACTGATTTCAGATAATCTTCTGATGCAGTGTACGGTTTTATGATCCATAGCTAAATAGAACGGTTTTGGTTATAACCAAACCAATATTGAATTACTATAACACTGATTTCTTGCCATAAATAACATCAAAGTGCAAAAAGTTAGTCAGAAATATAAATTAACAAACTGACCACCAAACGCAACTTTCAGATGCCATCTTTATTTTCTTTAGCTCAACTTCACAGAATGGAATGCACAGGATTGTGGGATATCAAAGGCAGCGGAGGACCCATCTATACCAGTGGTTTTCAATCTTGGTCCTGGGGACCCACTGCTCTGCACAATTTGTACACTAAGTTCAGATACACTAAGTTCAGATCATGGATCTCTTTCCTAATGAGCTGATGATCTGAATCGGGGTTGTGTTAAATAAGGGAGACATAAAAAATGTGCAGAGCAGTGGGTGGATTGAAAACCACTGATCTATACTGCCCTCAAAAATTTAACAGACGAGTGCCTTGATGCCTTCCTACCTTTGGAATGCGTCCTCCAAAGGCAACATTTTTCAGTTTTCTAATGCAACTTGTGAATGATTCTGCTTTAAAGCAAGGTGATTGGAGTGCTGATGAAGGACATGGTGATGGCCAATGTGATCTCATGATAATTCGTATGTATTTTACGTAAAATGTGGTTCTATAAAAAGTACAATTTACTTACGTTTCTACAGGCACTAAAACGTACATAACTGATGTATTTTCAGCATCTAAACGTACAAATACTTATGTATTTTCAGCATTTAAACGTACAAAACTGACGTATTGACGACATCTAAAAAAAAAACCTTATGAAGCATTAATTTTATTATTAGGTGTTTTAGTTGTCATATCAATTATTTTGTTTTCAATTGCATCATTAAATTGTTTACTCATCTACTTAATATGAAATTATAACATTTAGCTTTGTAGTGTGATTTCTGCTGCCAGCTCGTTTCCAATAATAGGCCTAACATGACATAATGTTAAACAAGACTTCACTTTAAACCTTAAAATAAATAACATTTGAAATCGTTTAACCTTTACTTGCCATGTTTGCCATGGGCCACAAAAAGTGTTTTCTCCGACATGTTGTGACTAACAATAGAACTATAAAAAACACCAAAACCGCAACATAATTACGAAATTAAACAATTGTATTGGTGTGCTGTAATCCAGATCGTCAGAATCCATACAACTGAGAGGAACAGACCCAAATCCAAGCCTTTATTCGGCAATCTTCATCTCCATCCCGAGCAGCAAGTCCAGCGACCGTAAATGGCAAAGCCCTCGCTTACTGATGCGCTCGTTACGAATTCAAATGTTGCCGCTTCAAACGACAGGTTTTACGGCAGGATAACCGAACGCTCATTGGCTCTCGCCTGCATTCTCACAGATTGCGAAATGCCGTTTCTTTTGAGGAGTGTGTAGTACTTTTTAATTTTTCCAATAAATAAGTGATTGTAATTGCATTTATCTGTCTCATGTTTTTCTTTGACAGTACAGAAATAAATAGCTATGTTTAGGTTTAGAGGTAGGAGTGGGATTAGCGATTATAAAAACATTTTAATGCTATATTGTTACTAAAATTGTTATTTTCCTGCATATATTGGTCAATTGCGTTTTATATCCTTTTAGGCTATTCGCTATAAAATGGGTAGGTTTAGGTTTGGGGTAGGTTAAGGTGTCTAAAAATATAAATCGCTTATGATAAAATTATAAAAATGCATTGATACGAATATCTTAATAATATAAAAGATACGTAAATATTTGTAAATTGTTTAGATAAATATACGCATCGATTTGTACATTTTAAACGCTGAAATACGTCTAAACTGTACGTTTTAGCATCATTAAAAACGAATAAAATACTTGTGCTTGTAAATGTTACGTCTTAAAGGCAGGGTAAGCAATTTCTGGAAGCCAATGTTGATATTTGAAATCACCAAAACAAACACGCCCCTACCTCAAAAGGGTCTCATCCCTATTTTGATAGATCTGCCCCACATATATGTAGCCTACGCAACCCAGGCAATGATTAGTTCTGTTAAACATAAGGAGCTTTTCCACCGAAATGACCTGGAAAAATATGTCCCAGGAACTTTTTCCCCCCAGACCTGTTGCTGTCTGCATTTCCATCGCGGTCTACTGAGAAGATTAGGCAAAGTCTGGTGACAACATTAGGTCTGCGCATGTTTCTAGCTGTGGTTATGCTCCTCTCTTCGGGATATATGAGCATTGAGCGCCCGGTGAACGCATAGAGCTCAGGCTTTAGCTGTTGTGGCACGGCACATCCGGTGTAGACACGGTGTTACTCACCTATCGAGAAGAAACAAAGCAACCTCGGCGTCTGATCGCAGGCTTTCCACTCCTTGAGTTCTCTCCAGCGCTGGAAAGCTGATCCGATCCAATATTTACACATGTCCTACTTCTTGCTTTATCGTTCCGCAGACGTTTTCCTCTTTAGTTTTTTATCCGCCATCGCTGTCTTTTTGTCACTCGGCTCGGCTGTTCACTGAAGGCTTTCTCTTCAATATCACGAGTAGACACGCCCCTTACTGCTGATTAGCTACGAGTTTATTTTAGTACTCGGCCCGACGTTTTTGAAAAATTGCTTACCCTGCCTTTAATACCTACGTATAAACATGAGACCAGGCTGTAATGGCAGAGGGACAGCAGGTGGTATTCATTAGGGATGCAGGGTAATGTAGTTCATGAGCAGAGTGACAGCGTTACACTACTATACTAATGGTAGTTTTTTGTTTGTTTATTTTATTTAAGGTTCACAAAGTTACAAAATTGATATAATGAGCAAGTACACTAGGAATCCATCTTCTAAAATCAGAATCTTTCTTTCTTTCTTTTTTTTTTCTTTTTTTAGCAGAAGCTTTTATCCAAAACGACTCACAGTACATTTAGGTTACATTTTTGTAAGTATGTGTGTTCCCTGGGAATTGAACCCACAGCCTTTGCGCTGCTAACACAATGCTCTAACCACTGAGCCACAGCAACGTTCGTCTTCTGAGCCACAGGAACATTCGTCTTCTGAGCCACAGGAAGATTTGTCTTCTTGCTCAATCAGATTATATGTAAAGGCAAACTTGTGAATAAGTGTTTATATTCAGACTATTTTAGACCAAGCGGGATGCCAACCACTGCGAAGTAGGCCAATACTTGTGTAACTCGTCATATAACAAGTAATAACGTCATATACAAGTAATACCTCTTTTGCGAACATATGGGAATGGGATATATTGTGTGAGATATGTTTTTATTTATCTGCCTTTTTTCATGTTTGTATACAGTAGCCATGCACTGGAATGTAGCCTTGCTGGAGACAATGATTATCTATTCTGTCAAGGTTTACGTGAGGGTTTATGTTCACAACCAGGCACAGCATACTGTAACATCCTTATGTTTTAAGTGATAAAAGAAAAAGTACATCAAATGACTTGCCTTTAAAGTTTTTAATGTATTTAGTAATTGGTCTTGTCATAATGTATGTATTTAATTTATACTAAGGCATCATATATTCTGGGAGAGGGAGGAAATACAAACCAAAATGCACAAATCAGATTAAAAGTGTTTACTGAGAGTTCTTATTTGTCCAGTGCAGACATGCATTAAACATGCATTATTTTGTGGCACAAACTAATGAGTTCAGGCACAGATATGTGTCTAGGAGTGAAAGCTTGGCTTATATGCAAAGCTTATTTAAACTCTATTAATCTCATCACCTCGTGTTGTTTATCTTTTAATGTCTGGCACCAGGACTGGAAGAGGAACTGTTCCAAAGCTCTCTTATTGCACCACCAACAGTGACAGCCATGGCTGAGGATTGCATGCTAAATTTGCCCCTGTTAAAAAAAATGGGGTACTTGTAGCTATCTAGATCGAATTTAAATAGAGTTTTGATTGTTGAAGTAAAAAATCACATAAGTGATTAAAAATATGAATATTAAGTGGCAGTTGTCTACCTTAACTGATCAAGTCAAAAATGCACCACAGGTATGCTAGAAAACACACTGAAATTTGACAAACGTGTACAGACAGAGACACTCTAAACACAGATAAACACAGCTGCATTTACATGTCTGGGCATGTAAGGTATTTGAACACAGATGGTATTTTCTATAAGGAAGGGGTGAATCCTTTCATTCACACACCTAAATGACAGTCCTGATAACAACCAAAGCATCAATAATTACAAAGCTGCATGCTACACAACAGCAGCTCATACTCTATTTGGCCGCATCTGAACTGGAACAAGGAGGAGTTACAAAAATACATTTATATTAGGCCTATGTATGATTTAAATCTTTTTTTTTTCAATGTTTAACTTAGACCTACAGCAATGCTACTTGATTAGGTGTTTAAATTAATTCAAATAAACTATACTGCTGTGATTTCCTTTGAGTGGCTAAACTTATTATCTTATTATCACTGACAACCACCAAAACAAATTAAGATTCCAAAAGGAATTTTTCACAGCAACCCACCACCACCAAAAAATTCACAAATTCAGTGATCAGTTCTTCAAATAACCTTTTTTTATCTAAGTGTAAAGAACATTTTAATAATCTAAAGAACATTTTTCCACTACAAAGAACCTTTTGTACAATGGAAAGAGTCAATGGATATTAAAGGTTCCTCATGCACTGAAAAAAAATGGTAACTTAAAAATTGTAACATATAAATTAACTGGTTTTAAGTCAAAAATATGATTTAATATCGCTGAATCAACCAAAATACCACCAGACCTACTTTATATGGGTTAAATAATGTAGAAATTTATCTTTAAAGTAACAATCGCAGGCTACCACTTTTTGCAGTGCATCAATGCATTTACATTTAGTTATTTAGCAGACGCTTTTATCCAAAGCGACTATTGATCATTGACTACAATGCCAATAGAGAACCATTAATTTAGATTATACAATAGTATACACAGTAAAACATAAGTCTAATTTTAACTGTAAAAGTTTGTAAAAATGCTACTGAAAAAAACTGTTTATATGTTAACAGTGTACTATATACAGGGAAAAACTGTAAAAGATCTAACCAGACATTTAATGTAATTTTACAGTAAAATGTTGTTAATTGTACAGTTTTTAGAAGTAAAAATAACAAATCAATGTATAATTTACAGTCAAAAACTGTAAACTAATATTCCCAGAATTCCATTCGTGACAGTCCACATTTGAATGTATTTTGTTTAAATAATGATGTTTTTTTAATAGTGTTTGTTATCAGTTATGTACATTTGGGCTTTATGTTACATTTTCTGTTGTTTAATGAAAGTTTATTGCATTATTTAAGTATCATGTGTGTTACCATGATGATGTTTAGTGTTTGAATGACTCTGAGCATCTTCTATATGTTGGTATAATGTAACGGTTCTTCACATGGCTTTCTCTTTTATCACCTGCATTATTATGGTGGTTGTCAGTATGTTAAAGGTACAAAACAGATTTTAAGAGCAGTGTGTTTTGTTGAATTTAGTGGTTTACATTCAAATTTCCCTGTTTGTAAATTACAGTTTTGTTCTGTAAATGTGTTTACAGTTTTTCTGTATTTAAAAAAAAATTATTCTGGCAACCACAGCTGCCAGAATTATTTAGTAAAAACTACGGAATTTTTTTTACAGTGTATGTTATGATTGACTTGTGTGCTATAAGCTACACTGTTTCATGCTTTTTTTAAAACTCCCTTTGATCGTTTGCAGTTGTGTTACTGTAGTGACTGATTGTGTTTGTGTGTGTGTGTTGGGCTGTATTATCTTCTCAAAAGATGCTCTGTTAGAAGAGGTCAAAGAGGAACAGAATTTAGACGGCTCTTATGCAGAATAGCGCCTTTGATAGATTTTCTGTGTTTTCCTGCTGTGGTCTCTTGTCTCACTCCCTTAGCTTCCTCAAGGTGGCTGGTTTGGATGCTGTTGCCATGGCAGCTGATAGCAGAATTACCAGTTTGACCTCAACTCTGAGGTCAAGTCCAGTAAAGAAAAACGCTAAAAACAGAATAATTGTTTTATTAATTCCCTTCCTTCTAATATATTTTCTTGATTTGCTGGTGCTTTTTCTATTTGTATGTGTTTTCTGAAGTTGCAGCGTGTTGAGATCTCTCGGCCACTGTACTATTACTGCAAAGTAAGTGCAAAATATTGCATCCCAGCACAGACGATACGATGATGCACTGTGTCTCTCAGTATCTGGTTGACGTGATGGTTGACATGATTGTGCATTAATTGTGGTATAGAATTTTTGTCTGTGGTTAAAACAAGATGTTCAAGTAGTTGGTGCCCTGATGTAATCATATTGTTTTTCATATTTTTTCTTTGCCATCTTGATGTTTATAATGAAATGATGGTGTGTGTCATCAAATTTGAATGGCAGGCATACTAATGTGTTTTCACTGCACAGACTCGTTGACAGACATGGGCACAAATACATCAAAATGTATTTAAAATAAAAATACAAAATACTGTGTGGGAAAATGTATTTAAATACAAATACAGTATTTTGTATTTTGAAAATACACAAAATACATTTGAAATTGGCCCTCCAGTGAAGTAACACTATTAAGGCCTATTTACACCAAGAACTATAATTATAAAGATAAATATATGAGTGTATTCTAAAGTATACAATGCAGTTGTGTCATCTGTCACTTTAAATGCTCAAGCTCTTTAAAGCAGAAATTATTCCGATTGGCTGTCAATGTTTTTATCATTCATATTTTTTTGTGCTGTTATGGTTATAGTTATGAGCTATCTTCTATTCACTTAGATTTAGGATGTACTCACACTAGGGGATCTGATCCATGCTTGAGCACGAAGACCCCCAAAGTCCAGTTCATCTCACAAGTGTGACTGCTCTGTACCGCGTCCAATGGGGTTCGTTTAACCATACCCTGGCCCGCTTGAAGAGGAGGCTCGGGTGCAGTACGCATGTAGTGTGACCGCTAACCTCGCTGGAGCATGGAACAGTTAAAGTTGGGGTATGTTATTTTTCAAAAACACATTAGAAAACTGAGTCGGGGCCAAGTACCAAAACAAAGTAAAAATCAGCAGTAAGGGGTGTGTCTACTCATGATGTGGAGGAGAGAGCTTTCAGTGAACAGCCGAGCCGAGTGACAGAAAGATAGAGATGGCGTATAAAAAACAAAAGCAGAAAATTTCCATCTGCTGAAAATTTCTGTCTGCAGAATGAAAAAAGCAAGAAGTGGGACCCGTGTAAATATCAAATCAGCTTTCCAGGGCTGGAGAGAACTCAAGGAGCAGAAGGCCTGTGATCGGACGCCGAGGTTGCTTTGTTTCTTCTCGATAGGTGAGTAACACCATGTCTACACCGCCGCAATAGCTAATGTCTGCCTGGACACGATAAAGCGACTGTTGAAAATCATTTGAAATTTGTGTCAGCATGTCATAAACAGAACGCGGCAGCAGTTTTCTGTCGGGGATTTGTCGCACCACGCATCATCCAGTGTAGACAGCATCATTGAATATTGACTTCTATAGTATTTTGTATAGTATAGTATTTTGTCGAGCCGCTTGCGTCCAGTGTAGACACGGTGTAACATTGGTTTTGCTTTGTTTCACAGAACTAATCATTGCCTGGGTTGTGTAGGTTACGTATGTGTGGGGCGGAGCTATCAAAATAGGGGCGAGACCCTATAAGGGTAGGGGCATGCTTGTTTTGGTGATTTCAAATATCAAAATTGGCTTCCAGAAATCGCTTACCCCACCTTTAATGTACTATTTTTGTTTGCGCTATTGTTATCATTATGACAGCAAAAATCTTTATAACTACTTGAATATCACACTTTTCGAGTACATTTAGATTTACCATGGGTCTGGTTCTCATTTTATTGATGAACTGGTATTGTAGTTTGTGAGTAAAGCTGCAAATTACACCATTATCCTCAGCTGCCTCTGTAACAATCCTTTGATATCTGTCTGTTAGCGAAAGGACAATCGCCCTTGGGCTTTAGTACAAGGCAGCTGTGCCTAGTGTGAGTATGCCCTTAGAACAATTATTTTTTTCCCTCTTTTATTAGCATTATAGTTATCTTTGTCTTGGGTTAAACACACAGAAAGCTGCGTATTACTCTTTTATCCATGTTTATTTATCATTCTGACGTGTCAGTAGCACCTGCCCACTAAAAGCTCCACAGATATATTTGCATACCATGACGATATATAAATGATACAGAAAAAGTTCAATTGATTTATATAAAATATCTTTATATCATCGCCGACATTTATATTGTCATATCACCATAGCAAGCAGTAATGATTCAAGATTAATGAACACATTTGACTAACTAGTTGATAAAACCAAAATCTGACCAAAAAAACTAACAAGACAGACTAGTGCTAATGCTATGCTCCCCTTGCTAGTTTTTTTTTACCTGCTGGGACAGGTATGCTTTTTCCCTCCACAAAAGCAAGATCACTTTGTTTTAATGTTAAAGTCATGCTCATAGTAGTACAATTATAATTTCAAGCATTTTGTATGGTTTATACACAGCAAAACAGCATGTATTTAACTGAAAATCCAGAATCATCAACAAGCTAACTGTAATGATAGCAATGTGAATGATGAGATAGTTGTCAACAAATGGGATGCTACATTTTATTCAAAATTAAATATCTTAAATATCTACGATTTTGACTTGATTTTCCCAGGAAAAGCATGAAAGTGACATGTTTGAACTTGTTGATACAGGAAATCAGCAGTCGAATAAAGAGTAACAAAATAAAGTAACAAAATACATTATTTTTTTTCAAAGGTATTAAAATACAAAATAAAAATAGTATTTTGTATTTCAAATACGTATTTTAAATACATGTATTTGAAATACTGCCCATCCCTGCTCATTGACATGATTGAGAAACCTGAGAGGTCACGAGCTTACGACAGGATGTGGCCAAGTAAAAAATTAAAAATCTCAAAAAGAAAAATTGCAATTATTCTTTAAATATAGCTAACATAGCTCTTTGTCACAAAAAATCTAGAAAAGTCGCAGCAACAATGAGAAAGTAGCTAAATTTGGTGACAAAATACCCAAATTGGCAACACTGATAAACGGTCCGTGCGGCATGCGATTCAGACGAGTAGCGCTGTTTCGTTCCACCTTTGGCGCGTTTGCCATTTAATTTTTGTTTGCGTAGTCTATGAATATTATATAGAACATTTCGAGCATTAATTATCAAACATTTTATGTGATAATCATTGTTATCGTTTTATCGTCCAGCTCTACTGGCAAATCACACTAAAATGAAAACATTTTGAAGACAACTAAGCAAAATGTACATGTTTTTTTACATTAAAGGATTAGTTCGCTTTCAAATAAAAATGTTCTTAGAATTTACTCACCCCCATGTCATCCAAGATGTTTATGTATTTATTTCTTCAGTTGAAAAGAAATTAAGGTTTTTGATGAAAACATTACAGGATTTGTATCCATATAGTTAGTTTCAATGTACTCCAAACGGTTGAAGGCCAACATTACAGTTTCAATGCAGATTCAATGGGCTATAAACGATACCAGACGATGAATAGGGGTCTTATCTAGCGAAACGATCAGTCATTTAGAAAAATAAATGTAAATGCTTTATAAACACAAATGCTCGCCTGTTCTGCGATGCGCGTCCCAGACTTCACGTAATACGTAATGGCGTTGAAAAGGTCACGCTTGACGTAGGCTCCATCTCATCTTCTCCTCCAAGTTCAAAACCGTCCGACATCGTTGTTTTACCTTGTAAACTCGTTGAGTTGTATCTCCCTTTTTTTGTAAACGGCGTTTGACTTAGTATTTTCAATTTCAACTTGTAAACACTGACTCGGTACTTCCGCTTACGTCAAGTGTGACCTTTTTAATGTGCTTACGTATTACGTGAAGTCTGGGACGCGCATCGCAGAACAGGCGAGCATTTGTGTTTATAAAGCATATACATTTTTTTTTTTTTTTTAAATGACCGATCGTTTCGCTATATAAGACCCTTATTTATCATCTGGTATCGTTTATAGCCCTTTGAAGCTGCACTGAAACTAATTTTGACCTTCAACTGTTTGAAGGAAACTAACATTGAAACTAACTAATGTATATGGATACAAATCCTGGAATGTTTTCATCAAAAACTTTAATTTCTTTTCGACTGACTAAAGAAATACATAAAGATCTTGGATGACATGAGGGTGAGTAAATTATAAGCAAATAATTTTTTTTAAAGTGAACTAATCCTTTAACCTACCAGCATACTTCAATGAGTCTTCATGACAAGGGCTCTCTTTCCGCCTGTACGACGACCGCCTGTCTGCTAGTGCCGCTGCGGGAGAAAAACTGGAAATTTGCAATTATACCTTTCAAAGAACATTACAATAAAACTTGTAAGGTAATTAAGAAAAGTGTATATATTCGTTTTAATCTCAACTTACAAATTTAACGTTTGATTTTCATCTTTTAGACGGCTCTCTCGCCAGTGCCTCTGGACCGCTGCTTCTATCATATTAAACAGAGACACAGAGCATAATTTAAATACATTTAAATTTTGAGTTCATCACACTTAAAATCTTAATTCAAAAGATTTTTGCTCCCAAATGAGTTAATCAAACATACCTGTTTAAGTTTTGACACAAAAACTTGGCATTTTAAGTTATGTTAAGTTATGATAACTTGATTTCTTTATTAATGACAACATTGGGGTTTACAGTGATCCCAGTTGCTAAAAAAATAAAATAAATTCGTTCTATATTAAACCTAACATATACATAAATAAAAATATAAACATGAATAAACATTTATAATGATAAAAAATTCATTTTACGGTGAACGCAGTAGGCAGGCTAAGCACACATGATGCGCCATTCCTGCATACACGCGCGCGACTGCTCGCGCTATGTTTGCCGCTGAATGCAGATGATCATAATTGATGGACAACTATGCCCGTGAAAAGACATCAGCAGTCCGGCGCCGAGAAAAGAAAAAGAAAAAAGATGAAGACTGTTCATCACTTTCAGGTACATTCATAAAACAGTGGAACTTTTTTTGGCTGTTGATGTTAATAACATCTAAGATTCTCTCTGAGTTTCCATGTTCCCTTACGAAAATTAGCCATGGTTTTACTACGAATAAAACAAAAATTATAGTTCTTGTAGCCACAGATGGTATCCACAAATTATCCATGGTTTTGTTACTTCAAATAATAGTTTACAAAGAATTAAGATAGTATTAAAACAATATTTTTTTTTGTGGTTATATGGTTATAAAAACAGACCTAAGCAAACAACAACCTTTAAAATACTTACTTAAAATACATTATATAAAACAATGAGGCAATAATGATTGCTTAATTAATAATTATATGGTTTCATTGAATAACACTGGTAAAATACATAATGTAATACAAAATAAACAATTTATGTGCATTACATATTATTACAAATGCTTTTAAAGAGAACCAAAGGCCTGGTAATTGCTGCTGTTACACTTACAGGACGATCAAATCCTTGTTTAATATTGACCAAACATTTAGGCTAATTCAAATATCCACTCAATCTTAAATTTTTGGCCACATTTTTACGATAGAAATACTACGTCCTCTATAAATTCTTCAAAAAAAACAAACATGTGGACATCACAACCCTTACAAAAATTAACCATGAGTGTATCGTAGTAAAACTGCTTAATGTTCTTTTGCATGATTTTGAATGCTTGAGACCATAAAATCAATCAGACAATTGTATTAATAAAATTATAGCCATAATTGTCTAGAGCTACAATTGTCATTTGTAAATAACACAATTTAATTACAAATGATTTAATTTATTTATTTACATTAATATTTGATTAAAATTATATTTTGACCCCTATAGGTTTTTTTTGTTTTTGTTTTTACATCCATAATATTTGGGAGAGGGGCCACAACAATACAAATTCTGCTTAGGGCACCCATTTGGCCAGCAGCGGCCCTGCACATGCTCTTATACATCCTTTGATTTCCAGGCGAACTGCAACAAGTGAAGGTCATTTGAACCATGATCAATATTTTCAGAAGTGCCATTCACTAAGATCTGGGTCTTAAATACATGACATCAACAAACTCTGACATTTCAAACTGCCTATGAAAATAAATAAAAAGGTAACAAATAAATCTAATATGCTGAAAACTTTCAAAACAAATGCAAATGTAGATAAACAAATGCAATGAAACAGTAATAAACCTGAATTATTAAATATGAATGTACTTTGGAGACACCACAATATAGTAAGTATATACTATAGTATATATAGATTTGCATTATATAATATTAAGAAGATCAGGCCCTTTCTCTCGGAACATGCAACACGATTCCTTGTTCAGGCTCTTGTTCTGTCCAGACTTGACTATTGCAATGCTTTCTTGGCAGGTCTTCCAGCCAGTTCCATCAAACCTCTACAATTAATACAAAATGCTGCTGCAAGATGAATCTTTAATGAGCCGAAAAGAACGCACGTCACACCTCTGTTCATCAATTTGCACTGGCTACCAATAGCTGCTCGCATTAAATTCAAGGCATTAATGTTTGCCTACAGAACTACCTCTGGCTCTGCACCTCTTTACCTAAATTCATTTCTTCAGACTTATATGCCCTCTAGAAGCTAGCGTTCTGCAAGTGAACGACGCATTACTGTACCATCCCAAAGAGGCACAAAATCACTTTCACAGACTTTTTCATTAACTGTTCCCATCTGGTGGAATGACCTGCCTAACTCAATCCGAGCAGCTGAATCCTTACCCATCTTCAAGAAACGGCTAAAAACACATCTCGTCCATCTTTATTTGACCCTCTAACTCTAGCACTCTCTATTCTAATTTTATTTTATCTAATCTGTCTTCTTTTTATTTAAAAAACACACAAACATTTGACCCTCTATCAATTGCATATTTATTCTCTAACTGCTAGATTTTCATGTAAAACTAACACTAAGTTTCTTTTTTCTATATTCTATTTACTCGTTTTCTTAATAAAAATTAAAATACCTTCCTACGTATACTGCGTTAGGCTAACCAGGACTTGTAATAGCACTTGCATGTTGTTGCTCTTTTGTTGGTTTTGATTGCTTCTATAATGTCCTCATTTGTAAGTCGCTTTGGATAAAAGCATCTGCTAAATGACTAAATAAATAAATATAGTAAGGTCATTAACCTAAAAATTCTATCAGCAATTCTAGATAATTTGAACTTTAGGCCTAGTGATTGAGTTATTGATTATGAACATATAATATTTAATGTATTTATCTATCTATCTATCTATCTATCTATCTATCTATCTATCTATTTCTATCTATCTATCTATCTATCTATCTATCTATCTATCTATCTATCTATCTATCTATCTATTGATCTATCATCTATCTATCATGGTAACATCTAAATTGACTGTTTTTAAGCAGCTAATGTTAATCATTGAAGCAACGTAAATACCTTAATGCATACCAACAAAACTAATTTGTGTTTTTGTGTGTTTTTATCATTTCGGTTCACAGCAGAAGGGCAGAAGGCTTTTGTTAGCTGTATGGATAACAGCTAGTTTCAGTCCAGCTAAACTTGTCTGCCCTTTCAAAGTGAAAGTACATCCATTCCTTACTTCCCCTTCACTGTCTAATTTTGTAGAACACGATGAAACCACTGTTACATTCTACAAACTGTTCTGATCGGCAGAGGTGAAACTTTCTTGAAAGTTAGAGCCTCTAAGCACAGTGACAGTGTAAGATATCACCCTCAAAACAACTCCCTTCAGTAGAAATTGCTTTTATTGTTGCCTTTAAAGCAGGAAGTGTGCTTGGAGTGAATTGATTGCACTTCCTGTTTTGCTGAGCATTCTTTGGCAGCTGAACAGTCTACTATTCTTATTTTTTTCCCTCCCTGCTAAGCTGTATATAAGAGGTGAGGTTGAGATGAAAGAGGTTTGTGTAACTGTTTCAGCCATAAAATTGTGTGGGACTGTGAGGTTTTAATTAAGGCATTTTCAATATGCTAACACATGTTTTGTGGAGTTTGCCATATTTTCTGTATATTTTTCACACACACACACACACACACACACACACACACACACACACAACACACACACACACTTTCATGCTTCAATGAGTCTTCTTGACAAGGGCTCTCTTCCGCCTGTACGACAACCGCCTGTCTGCTAGTGCCGTAGCGGGACAAAAACTGGAAATTTGCAATTATACCCTTTCAAAGAACATTACAATAAACCTGTAAGTAATTAAGAAAAGTGTATATATTCGTTTTAACTCAACTTACAAATTTAACGTTTGATTTTCATCTTTTTAGACGGCTCTCTCGCCAGGCCTCTGGATCGCTGCTTCTATCATATTAAACAGAGACACAGAGCATAATTTTAAATACATTTAAATTTTGAGTTCATCACACTTAAATCTAATTCAAAAGATTTTGCTCCCAATGAGTTAATCAAACATTCCTGTTTAAGTTTTGACACAAAAACCTTGGCATTTTAAGTTATTTTAAGTTAAGATAACTTGATTTCTTTATTAATGACAACATTGGGGTTTACAGTGATCCCCGTTGCTAAAAAAATAAAATTTAATTCGTTCTATATTAAACCTAACATATACATAAATAAAAATATAAACATGAATAAACATTTATATGATAAAAAAAATAATTTTACGGTAACGCAGTAGGCAGGCTAAGCACACATGACGCGCCATTCCTGCATACACGCGCGCGACTGCTCGCGCTATGTTTGCCGCTGAATGCAGATGATCATAATTGATGACAACTATGCCCTGAAAGACATCAGCAGTCCGCGTCGAGAAAAGAAAAAGAAAAAAGATGAAGACTGTTCATCACTTTCAGGTACCTGCATAAACCAGTGGAACTTTTTTGCTGTTGATGTTAATAACATCTAAGATTCTCTCTGAGTTTCCATGTTCCCTACGAAAATTAGCCATGGTTTTACTACGAATAAAACAAAAATTATAGTTCTTGTAGCCACAGATGGTATCCACAAATTATCCATGGTTTTTGTTACTTCAAATAATAGTTTACAAAGAATTAAGATAGTATTAAAACAATATATTTTGTGGTTATATGGTTATAAAAACAGACCTAAGCAAACAACAACCTTTAAAATACTTACTTAAAATACATTATATAAAACATGAGGCAATCATGATGCTTATTAATAATTATATGGTTTCATTGAATAACACTGGTAAAATACATAATGTAATACAAAATAAACAATTTATGTGCATTACATATTATTACAAATGCTTTTAAAGAGAACCAAAGGCCTGGTAAATGCTGCTGTACACTTACAGGACGATCAAATCCTTGTTAATATTGACCAAACATTTAGGGTAATTCAAAATATCCACTCAATCTAAATTTTGCCACATTTTTATGATAGAAATACTACGTCCTCTATAATTCTTCAAAAAAAAAAACAAACATGTGGACATCACAACCCTTACAAAAATTTAACCATGAGTGTATCGTGTAAAACTGCTTAATGTTCTTTTGCATGATTTTGAATGCTTGAGACCATAAAATCAATCAGACAATTGTATTAATAAAATATAGCCATAATTGTCTAGAGCTACAATTGTCATTTTAAATAACACAATTTAATTACAAAGATTTAATTTATTTATTTACATAAATATTTGATTAAAATAATATGTTGACCCCATAGGTTTTTTTTGTTTTTGTTTTTACATCATAATATTTGGAGAGGGCCACAACAATACAAATTCTGCTTAGGGCACCCATTTGGCCAGCAGCGGCCCTGCACATGCTCTTATACATCCTTTGATTTCCAGGCGAACTGCAACAAGTGAAGGTCATTTGAACCATGATCAATATTTTCAGAAGTGCCATTCACTAAGATCTGTCAAATACATGACATCAACAAACTCTGACATTTCAAACTGCCTATGAAAATAATAAAAAGGTAACAAATAAATCTAATATGCTGAAAACTTTCAAAACAAATGCAATGTAATAAACAATGCAATGAAACAGTAATAAACCTGAATTATTAAATATGAATGTACTTTGGAGACACCAACAATAGTAAGTATATACTATAGTATATATAGATTTGCATTATATAATATTAAGAAGATCAGGCCCTTTCTCTCGAACATGCAACACGATTCCTTGTTCAGGCTCTTGTTCTGTCCAGACTTGACTATTGCAATGCTTTCTTGGCAGGTCTTCAGCCAGTTCCATCAAACCTCTACAATTAATACAAAATGCTGCTGCAAAGATGAATCTTAATGAGCCGAAAAGAACGCACGTCACACCCTCTGTTCATCAATTTGCACTGGCTACCAATAGCTGCTCGCATTAAATTCACGGCATTAATGTTGCCTACAGAACTACCTCTGCTCTGCACCTCTTTTACCTAAATTCATTTCTTCAGACTATATGCCTCTAGAAGAGCTAGCGTTCTGCAAGTGAACGACGCATTACTGTACCAATCCCAAAGAGGCACAAAATCACTCACACAGTGTGGTGAGTAACGAAGTAAAAGTAATTCGTTACTGTATTAAGTAATTTTTTCAAGTATCTGTACTTTACTGAGTAGTTTTATTTGAGTAACTTTTTACTTTTACTTCACTACATTCCAAAGCATAAGATCGTACTTTTTCCTTCACTACATTTCATAAAACATATCGTTACTCCTTATAATACATCACGTGCTCCGAGACGCAGAAGCCGTGGTTTATTCATGAACAAACTGATTCTTTTCAATGAACATGTTCAATCGGTTCGCAAATCGCAACAAACGATCCATTCACGAATTGGAAAGATCCGATTGCAGCTGTTCTCGAGTCGACAAATCACTGATTCAAATGAACGTTTAGAGCGAGTCTCCAGGAACTGAACTCACAAATAAAGAACCGGCCGCGCGTGCGCAACTGATGCTGTGAAAAGTAAGTTACTAATGTCGAATTTTAGGATTAATATTGTAACTGAAAATCACATTAGCTCAAAACGTCAGTTGTTTGTGAACTAAATCTGCTGTAAAGGGTATCTATTTAAGCCCAATGAAATGCTTGAATGCAGACAGATCATGGCAGTGTCTCTATGTTTTAGGTCAAAAAACGAACATTAAAATAACACAGATTAAATAAATAACTCATGCACGTTCATAATCCCCACTGCTGTAACGTTAGCAGTTTTATTTAAAAACTACACATTTAGCCCTTTGTATGTCTATTTTATATTGTATATCAACAGTATAATTTTGTATATTGTTTAGATCAACTAGCCGAGTAGACAGATATGAATGTTTATTCATAACCATAACTGAAAATAAGTAAATATTGTTACCTGATACTAACTGTCAGCTAGCTAGCTTGCTGGTGCTAAGTTGAGGAAATTTTTAGATATAAAGTCAATATTTTTATTCAGCCACAGATAGATTACATCTGAGTAAAAAGAAAGGGATGTGATGTTCAGAATATGGTAACTACAGTAATATCAGAGTGGGAAGTGAGCCCTCTGGGGCATTTGGCCAGGGGTGTTTTTTACATCACAGACGAGGTTTGAGAAAAAAAAATCATTATGAAATATAATTAATTTCCTTAAAATGTTCTTCCTAACTTCAGGCCTTATTCTCATGTCATATATAACTGACGTTCTGCAAACAACAAGCTTTTAAAACAACATTTCTTACTGGTGAAAATTAGATGGTCAAATCTGTTTTCTCTCATGTACATGGCAGTGTAAGCTTCACAGTGAACATTACTACATCACTCACATCAACGTAGTCCATATCAACAACAAAATATATATCTTACTCCATATAGTGGTTATTTTGGGAAAATCCCAGGTATTTGGGGCAGTAGGATTATAAAAATATGTGCTAATATAAAATTAAATAAAGTAGTCTATATAACATTGGAAAATAAATCTATCTATCAGTACTTTTTTACTTAAGTACATAAAAAATCTAGTACTTTTGTACTTTCACTCGAGTAAAATGAAAAAGCAGTACTTTCACTTTTACGGAGTAATATTTTATTATAAGTATCTGTACTTTTTACTCAAGTACTTGATTTGTGTACTTCGTCCACCACTGCTTTCACAGACTTTTTCATTAACTGTTTCCCATCTGGTGGAATACCTGCCTAACTCAATCCGAGCAGCTGAATCCATACCCATCTTCAGAAACGCTAAAAACACACTCTGCCATCTTTATTTGACCCTCTAACTCTAGCACTCTCTATTCTAATTTTATTTTATCTAATCTGTCTTCTTTTTATTAAAAAACACACAAACATTTGACCCTCTATCAATGCATATTTATTCTCTAACTGCTAGATTTTCATGTAAAACTAACACTAAGTTTCTTTTTTCTATATTCTATTTACTCGTTTTCTTAATAAAAATTAAAATACTTCCTACGTATACTGGCGTTAGGCTAACCAGGACTTGTAATAGCACTTGCATGTGTTGCTCTTTTGTTGGTTTTGATGGCTTCTATATGTCCTCATTTGTAAGTCGCTTTGGATATAAAGCATCTGCTAATGACAAATAAATAAATAAATAAATATAGTAAGGTCATTAAACCTAAAAATTCTATCAGCAATTCTAGATAATTTGAACTTTAGGCCTAGTGATTGAGTTATTGATTATGACATATAATATTTAATGTATTTATCTATCTATCTATCTTCTATCTATCTATCTATCTATCTATCTATCTATCTATCTATCTATCTATCTATCTATCTATCTTACTATCTATCTATCTATCTATCGATCTATCGATCTATTGATCTATCATCTATCTATCATGTAACATCTAAATTGACTGTTTTTAAGCAGCTAATGGTTAATCATTAAAGCAACGTAAATACCTTAATGCATACCAACAAAACTAATTTGTGTTTTGTGTGTTTTACATTTCGTTCACAGCAAAGGCACAAGGCTTTTGTTAGCTGTATGGATAACAGCTAGTTTCAGTCCAGCTAAACTTGTCGCCCTTTCAAAGTGAAAGTACAGCCATTCCTTACTTCCCCTTCACTGTCTAGTTTTGTAAACACGATGAAACCACTGTTACTTCTACAAACTGTTTCTGATCGGCGAGTGAAACTTTCTTGAAAGTTAGAGCCTCTAAGCACAGTGCAGTGTAAGATATCACCCTCAAAACAACTCCCTTCAGTAGAAATTGCTTTTATTGTTGCCTTTAAAGCAGGAAGTGTGCTTGGAGTGAATTGATTGCACTTCCCTGTTTGCTGAAGCTATCCTTGGCAGCTGAACAGTCTACTATTCTTATTTTTTTCCCTCCCTGCTAAGCTGTATATAAAGTGAGGTTGAGATTAAAGAGGTTTGTGTAACTGTTTCAGCCATAAAATTTGTGGGACTGTGAGTATTAATTAAGGCATTTCAATATGCTAACACATGTTTTGTGAGTTTGCCATATTTTCTGTATATTTTCATCTACACACACACACACACACACACACACACACACACACTCACACAAACACACACACACTACACACACACACACACACACACACACACACACACACACACACACACACCACACACACACACACACACACACACACACACACACACACACACATACACAACACAACACACCCACACACACACACACACACAACACACGTTGTTTCTGTGAATTGCGAGGACTTACCATAGATTTCTATTAGTTTTATAATGCCCAAACAATATTTTTTTATCCTCTATCCCTAAACCTACCTTATACAGAAAACCTGTTGCATTGTTACACTTTCAGAAAATAATTTCCCTCATGGGGACCACAGGCCAGTCCCCACAATGTACATTTTTTTAGGTTTTACTATACTATACATATAAGTGAGTGTGTGTGGTTGTGTGGTGTGTGTGTGTGTGTGTGTGTGTGTGTGTAGTGTGTGTGTGTGTGTGTGTTTACCTTCATTGTGTGGGTCAAATGTCCCCACCGTATGTACAGTATATATAAATGACAGCTAGTTGACATGTAGTTGCAAAGGTACTTGCTGTGTCCATTTAGACTTGGGTATCTTGGATATAACCTTTTGGCAGCGGGTTTATGAAATAGAATCTAACAAAAAATCAACCACCTGTA
>CM049799.1:14594386-14726026 GCA_027422405.1 Ptychobarbus kaznakovi | reverse complement strand
CAGATCTATCTTTTCCATTCTTCAAGAATGACCTCTTTTAGAGGATTGGATGCTGGAGGAGAGTGATGCTCAACTTGTCTCTTCAGAATTCCCCATAGGTGTTCGATTGGGTTCAGATCAGGAGACATACTTGGCCACTGAATCACTTTCACCCTGTTCTTCTTCAGAAATCAACAGTGGCCTTAGATGTGTGTTTAGGATCATTATCATGTTGGAAAAGTGCACGACGACCAAGGGCACGGAGTGATGGTAGCATCTTCTCTTTCAGTAAAGAAGCAGTACATTTGTGAATTCATGATGCCATCAATGAAATGCAGCTCCCGACACCAGCAGCACTCATGCAGCCCCACATAAGGACACTGCCACCACCATGTTTCACTGTAGGCACCATGCATTTTTATTTGTATTCCTCACCTTTGCGACACCATACAGTTTTGAAGCCATCAGTTCCAAAAACATTTATCTTGGTCTCATCACTCCAGAGTATAGAGTCCCAGTAGTCTTCATCTTTGTGAGCATGGGCCCTGGCAAAACTCTAGGCGGGCTTTTTTGTGCCTGGGCTTTAGGAGAGGCTTCTTTCGTGGACGGCACCCATGCATGCCATTCCTCTGCAGTGTATGCCGTATTGTGTCATGGGAAATAGTCACCCCAGTTTGGCTTTCTACTTCTTTAGATAACTGCAGTGAACTTGCATGTCGATTTTCTTCAACCCTTCTCATCAGAAGACTCTCCTGACGAGGTGTTAACTTCCGTGGACAACCTGGACATCTCTGTGAGATGGTTGCAGTTCCATCTTTTTTAAATGTTTGTACCACTTTTGCTACAGTATTCTGACTGATAAGTAAAGCTTTGCTGATTTCTTGTAGCCTTCACCTTTCTTGTGTAAAGAAATTATTTTCTTTCTCATGTCTTGTGACATTTCTCTTCCATGTGATGCCATTGCTGACACCATGAAATGGGAAGGGGTTTTCTTTAAGTAACACCCTTTTATAGTCAACTGTCTGCTGTGTAATGAATAATTAGACTCACCTGTGGTTGAATTATTGTTAAATTAGACATTTGTAGTCTAAAATTTTGCTTTGCTCCAGAGACTTTCAGTGGGGTGTACTCATTTTTGCATCACCCTAATTTGAGTAAAACTTAAATTTTGTTCTCCAAGTTATTTTATTACCTTACTTTCATGTTATAAGTTAAAAGATGTTATATAAAACTTAGTCTTGTCAACATTTTGGAAAAAAAAATTGTGTTCATTGAGATATTGTTTAAAATGTTACTTTTCAAAGGGGGTGTACTCATTTACGCTGAGCACTGTAACTAACCTCATTGACTGCTTGATCAAGGACTCAAGTGTTCTTTTTTTCTTGATTTGAGTTACCAATATATTTTGTAAGTTTACCTGCTGTGTCTTTGTTTTCTTTCAAGCCTTTATGCAACTTTATTCCTATTCATTCATTGCAATTTTTCCAATCTTTGAAGTAACCGCTGGTTTACTAAAGTTGCAAATCAAGTTATGTTACAAATGTAATTATGATGAATCAGAAATCTTAAATACACTTTCTGTAAAGCTGCATGCTTAAATGTAGAGTTAATCGATCATGTGTTCCTTATATGAAGAATAAAACAAATTTCAGAAGTAGTTTTTGGGTTTAATGTTACACAATATTTAGTTTTGCCTACATCCAACTTCTAACTCCCAACATCCAACATGCGTGACATCATAATAACAAATGCATTTGGGAGTAGGAGCTTCCCAGGCACACAGCATTAGCCAATGGACAGCCAACTCACGCGACATAGTCTAGGAATAGGTGAATTTGCATGGCTCCAGTTAAAAAAACATCATGTCTCACACATATTCACTCTTACCAACTTATTTTGTGGTATGCAGTTAAAATTAAGCTTTTTTTGTGGCTGATCAGAGATCAGTTTGGCTATATCTTCTGATAGTTAAGCAGTGTTTTTTGTAAGCAGAAGCATGTCGTTTGATCAGTGTGGAGGAGGTGAGGTCTGACCGCCGTGAGAGCCTACTGAGAGACAGACAGCATTTAGTATGAGTAAATGGCCATAATTAAGTGGAAAGCTTTTAAAGTTGTCCCTCCTTTCAGCACCAACACTGTGTTGATTGATGCTCGATGCCGTAGGTTTTAGACCCAGTTCTGCATGCGTTTATGTGTGTATGTGTGGTAGCTGACTGTCCATTCACATTCATAAAGGATGCTTGAGAGGAAATCAAGCGTAACTTTGCCTTGACCTCACCCCTGCCCTTCTAACATACTCAAATGCTCATGTGCACATTTATAAACATTCACACCAAAACATACAACATATAGGCCTAGACAACACATGTATACAATATTCTGTCCTTTACATCAGACAAAATTAAAGACATTGACTCAATCTGAGCCCTTCACATTACTACACTGAAAAAAATGGTAGCCTAACCTAAAAATAGTAACACTTAAATTAATAAGTCAGAAATATTATTTAAAATCTCTGAATCTATCTCTAATTTACACCCCCCAACAAAAAAATATTTATAGTTAAATCATGTAGAACTATCTCTTTAAAGTAACAACTGAATGGTTACCACATTTCACAGTTTACGATTATATGGGCAAGCAACATTTACAAGAATATTTAACAACTTGTCTATTCCAGAGCAACATTAACTTGTGCTCACAACTGTTTATGTTCGGAACAGAGACCTTCTACTGATATACAATATGTTTCACTATCAAAACAGCTGAGGGTGAGGAAAAAAAATACACTGTTCAGTAATATTTTATTTTACGGTTCATGTTACACACGTTACTATAATTATTTAAAATACTAATAACAAGAACTGTGTGATTACATGCAGCCCAAAAAACAATGGCACACCAATTACATGTAGTTAGTCAGTTAGAATCACCCCATTATTAGGCATGTAAAAATAAATACATGGCAACTTGAACTGTGACCTACTATTCCTGTGCTTGGAAATTACTTGAATTTACTTTAAATATAGCTTTGTGCTGTTTAATTAAAATGAGCTAATGCAATACAATTTTAAAACATTTAACTACATGCAATTAATTTAAAATAGTAAAATGTTTATTTTATCTATTTGCTTTGGGACTGTATGCTAATTTTTCATTGGCCATAACTGGGTGTACTGTCATAACTGGAGGTGAGCATTATTTTTTTAAATACAAATAAAAAAAGTTTTTTTTCTTGTTGCATGACAGATGGATTGTAATTGTCCTATCGGTAAACCCCTCCCCTCGAACGCAGACTAGCCAATGGCAGTCGAGTATCAGTTGCACGGGGAGCGGAACTCAGACATCTTTAGGTTTCAGCGCCATAGAGAAACATTGGAAGATCCGAAGCTCGCATCGGTTTGGTGTTTATGCTTAAATAATGTAAAAACGATGTGCCTGGGGTACTTGTAACACTGATTCCAGGTATCCTGAGAGGATGGGCAATATAAATAATTGTATTCATTTATTTTCTGAATCCAAACAAAACAGAGCAGGGACTCCACCGGGCAGGGACACTGTCAAAGGAAATAAGTATCGCTTTTTATTTATCTTCTTTCTTACTGCTTGTTTCACTTCAGTTTTAGTTTTTATAACCAATTCTTACTATGTGTAAGTTGTTGTTTGTTAGCATGTGTTTTTGACATTGTTCTTTTTTTTACGATTACTAATAAACTACTGCCGTTTAATGTGTTATCTATTTTAATTTTAGATAAATTATGTATGAATTTATTATGTCTTTATAGGTATTTTCTTTTATAGGTAGTTTTAGTTTGAATAAATCTGAGTTATTTTAACAACGTTATTTCAACATACTACATGGAAAGGAAATAACTTTTTTTTAACAGTTTTAACTTCTATTTTGAGTTACTTTTTCTTATTTGTAAGTCACTTTGGATAAAAGTGTCTGCTAAATGACTAACAGGTAAAAGTAACGTAAAAGAGCAAAATGTCTAAAAAAGTATTCAACCCCAATACAAATAAAGACAAAAGCGTTCATTTTCTGGTTGTCATACATTCATTAAGTTGCAATTTTCATCTGCTCAAGCAGAACGTTAATGTTATCTTGTGCTTTAGCAAGGTATCTCTGGCTAAAACTAGCTAACGTTAAAGTTAGTGAGTCCATGCTAATGTACAAACCTAAAATAGTGGACTGTTCTTGCATCTGCATCTTGTTACAGTGTACACTGATAAAAAAATGATTTTTGTGCTGAAGTAATTACTACATAAAAATTCAAAGTAATTTCTACATGGTATTATTTAGTCAGGCAATAATTAAAAAAAGGAGTAAAAATCTATATTATGTACTCAATTTCTGCTTGGTAGAAATTAAAATTTGAATTATAAGTATATTGTACCTGAAATTGTTTGTTATGGGGTTTACAAGGATCTTTAAGTAAATATCAAAGTTTATGATACCGTTTTCCCATCATGCACGGGGCATGAATAAATTAAAAAGGTTACACTTTTCCATGTTTTTGAGCGGTATTGACACTGTTTTATGGTAGCTTTTGGGTTAGGTTTAGTAACTTACTATTTTGTTGACATTGGAGTTCATTTTCTATCAAAATGACCATTATACTCAAAACAAAACACTGATTGTTACCTCATTGGGTAGGTGTACCAAAATATTGATGTCTCTGAGTTTATTTTGGTAATAATTTCTATTGATGTGGACAGATTATCTTAGAAAGGATAACAAGTGTCTACTTGTTTATTTATATGTGGCGTGACATATGTATATGTTTGAAACCAATGCTTTAATAACTATGGTTATATTTAGTGCTATGTTGTTTTAGTAAATGTTTTAAAGGTGACTAAGTGAATTGTACTTGAAAATTGAGGTTTAACTTAATATTAATTACGTAGAAATTACTCATCAAAACTCTTTAACTGGGCAATGTTAAATGTACTTATTTTCTTTTGGTAATTGTAAAATTAAGATAACTAGGATTATTGTGTCTAGTAAAAATATATACAAACAGTCAATTACAATTCATGGGAAATTCCAAGTAAACTTTAACTTGAGATTTTCTCATTAAAGTACATTTCCTTGTGTTTTAGTTTTTACTTGGGAATTCTATTGAAATTACTCAATTGTCTAAAGTGAGATGAATATTCTCTAATTTTTACAAGTAAAATCCTACTCCACATTTGTACAGTGTAGGTCAAAAACACATAAACGAAGGTATACATTTTAGAGCCTCTTCATATTAAACTGGTTAAAAGTACATGAATTTTAATCGTACCCTGCGATACATGAACAGTGTTGATCCTGCATGTTGTCATCCGAGATCGATCGTGATGACCGACCGTAATATGAGACTTCTCCCGCTTGCATTGAGATCTGTAAACCCTTGCTTCGAGTTACCCACCGTATTTATTATTAAATATTTAATAAATTGCTCCATTAATTCCCGTTTGGTGGCCTTCTGTGTCCAAAATTGTGCAAAAACATGTGGGGCAAGGTTTTCACACAGCAGCTGTCATTGTAAGACAGTGAGCAACTCTGTTTGTTTGTCCGAGGGAGCAACAGTAACTAAGGGGGCGGGGCTTAACGCTAGGTCAATTGTATGGAATTGGTAACTGTATTTTTTACTCAGTTCAATTAATCAGTCAGTCAATAAATAAATAAATGCTTCTTCCCACCTTCACCAGGCTGAAAGATGGAACAGGTGGAACTCACAGTGAAACACAGCAGGGATCCTATTACAAGGAATACCTTCAGCACCAACCATGTTTACATACCGATGCCTATTGGGTGCTAAACGTATAGCTCACCCAAAAATTAAAATGCAGGAAATGCTTCAGACAGCATGCGAGTACACCATTTCTGTGTTTTTTCACTCTTCCAGCCAACTCTTTAGATAGCATGTCTACGCCAAACTGAGTTCTCTTTCACGTCTTTTTACATTCATGTATGGGATAATGTATACATCCAGCCAGTTGTTATCATATAATAAAGCCCAACAGGCTTATCAGCAGCCCGACACGAAGCGGGAATAATAGCAATGTTGTTTTAAATTTGATAATTCAATTTCTGTACCTGAATACTACTGTTATACCTACCTGAAAAACGTAAAGCACTGTTTATTTAATTTCTATCTTTGTTCTGTTGTATTTATTTGTAATTTGTTTATTATTTGTGTAATGTTCTTATTTCATTCCAAAGTGTTTTCTCTTTTATGTTTAACCTTTCTATTAGTTAGGCTAGACGTTTTTGCTGTGGTATCAAAATTAGAATTGAGAACTGTGAAATTTCACTTCTAATGGTTCATAAAACAAGTGAAATATGACATACTTACTTCAGATATTTGGTCACATTGCATTTCTTTTATATAAAGTCTGTGTGTAAAGAAATGCTATTATTCCTAAACATCAAAGGATCTAACTATACTGAAAAAAGTGGTGACTTTAACCATATAAAGTAGTTTAAATGCCAGATGTACTAAACAGGACAGGTTAGGGTAGGGTATTATGTAATTAATGTATGTAGGTTGGTTAAGTGATGTTTGTGCTTAATGATTTTTGGCTTAAAACCTGTTAATTTAGATGTTCACATTTTTAGGTTACAATTTATTTCAGTGCATAAGAATAACGTGATCATCAAACTGTGTACTGGCTGATATAGCAGCTGAAATCTTTATTTCACAAAAAAATGGTAACCAAATAATAACATCTAAACGAACTAGAAATATATATTTAAAGTCACAAATGCAGGTTACCACTTTTTGCAGTCGGTCATTGTGGCTAAAACTGGACAAAAGCTTAATCCATAAATTATAAATAAGGCATCACTATGAATACATATGTTTTTTTTCTGTCTGGTAGAGAGATGATAAAAAAGGGATCAGAGAACAGCAGATTGTGCACCAGTGGGCATCATGCAGAAACAGGACATGCTGTGCCAACCTGCCTGTTATTGCTGTTCATACCTATAAACACCACAAATTTACAGAAGCACAGGCCAATATTCATACACAGGTACATGTAAACACAAAAACATGAATGCATAAGCACACTTATGGAAGCAATCGCCCACACTCTCTTACACATACAAAAAAGTTGCTAAACAGCCATGTGAGTTTGCGGCAGCAGATGGAGGCTGTCAGCATGCCCTGAGTGAGTTGTTCCAAATGAAAGGCACATGAGGTTGTCTTTCCTCTCTGTGATTACTCTCACATGCTCACAGTACTTGGCAGTCTTGAGTAAAGGCTAGGCTGTGCATATTCACATTTGGGACTGAGAACTGTATTAGGTGTTGGTCACAAATTGTCCTGTTCATTAAACAGTACAGGAGCATCAAGCCTCATTCTATAGCTCTGAATACCAGCATGTATTTTTTTAAATTACCAAATTCCACATGTGATCGCAAAAGGAAGTTATTACAAACACTCGATGGTGGTTTGAAGTGAGTTCTGAGTAAAAGTGTACTATTAATCTCATACATTTTCTTATGAAGCATGATGGTAACGTTAGCTCTAATGCAGCTGCAGAACAGGTCCAATTCTTCTTCATAATGCATTTTGTCATAATACTTCAAGTAAGGTCGCAAGAAAATGTTTTGTATTTATTTAGAAATACTTTTGATAATAGTTGGGTAAATGTATACTGGGATTGAAGTGATGTGGTTTGATCACAATGTGATCACAATGTGATGTGGTTTGGTAAATGTTTTATTGCCAGTATAAAGGCTGATAATGGCTGAATAAAAATAAAAAATAAATTAGGAGGATTATGTCTCATATCCGGCGGAGGTGTGAAATTTATGTTTCCATAAACTAGTTTGTCATGCACATGACTGTGATTAATGCGATTAATTTTTTTTAATCGGTTGACAGCACTAATATTTATATATACAGTGCTCAGCGTAAATGAGTACACCCCCTTTGAAAAGTAACATTTTAAACAATATCTCAATGAACACAAAAACTTTTTCCAAAATGTTGACAAGACTAAGTTTTATATAACATCTGTTTAACTTATAACATGAAAGTAAGGTTAATAATATAACTTAGATTACACATTTTTCAGTTTTACTCAAATTAGGGTGATGCAAAAATGAGTACACCCCACAACAAAAACTACTAAATCTAGTACTTTGTATGGCCTCCATGATTTTTAATGACAGCACCAAGTCTTCTAGGCATGGAATGAACAAGTTGGCGACATTTTGCCAGATCTATCTTTTTCCATTCTTCAAGAATGACTTCTTTTAGAGATTGGATGCTGGATGGAGAGTGATGCTCAACTTGTCTCTTCAGAATTCCCCATAGGTGTTCGATTGGGTTCAGATCAGGAGACATACTTGGCCACTGAATCACTTTCACCCTGTTCTTCTTCAGAAATCCAACAGTGGCCTTAGATGTGTGTTTAGGATCATTGTCATGTTGGAAAAGTGCACGACGACCAAGGGCACTGAGTGATGGTAGCATCTTCTCTTTCAGTATAGAGCAGTACATTTGTGAATTCATGATGCCATCAATGAAATGCAGCTCCCGACACCAGCAGCACTCATGCAGCCCCAATAAGGACACTGCCACCACCATGTTTCACTGTAGGCACCATGCATTTTTCTTTGTATTCCTCACCTTTGCGACGCCATACAGTTTTGAAGCCATCAGTTCCAAAAACATTTATCTTGGTCTCATCACTCCAGAGTATAGAGTCCCAGTAGTCTTCATCTTTGTCAGCATGGGCCCTGGCAAACTCTAGGCGGGCTTTTTTGTGCCTGAACTTTAGGAGAGGCTTCTTTCGTGGACGGCACCCATGCATGCCATTCCTCTGCAGTGTACGCCGTATTGTGTCACGGAAATAGTCACCCCAGTTTGGCTTTCTACTTCTTTAGATAACTGCAGTGAACTTGCATGTCGATTTTCTTCAACCCTTCTCATCAGAAGACGCTCCTGACGAGGTGTTAACTTCCGTGGACGACCTGGACGTCTCTGTGAGATGGTTGCAGTTCCATCTTTTTTAAATGTTTGTACCACTTTTGCTACAGTATTCTGACTGATAAGTAAAGCTTTGCTGATCTTCTTGTAGCCTTCACCTTTCTTGTGACATTTCTCTTCCATGTGGTGCCATTGCTGACAGCATGAAATGGGAAGGGGTTTTCTTTAAGTAACACCCTTTTATAGTCAACTGTCACCTGTGTAATGAATAATTAGACTCACCTGTGGTTGAATTCTTGTTAAATTAGACATTTGTAGTCTAAAATTTAGCTTTGCTCCAGAGACTTTCAGTGGGGTGTACTCATTTTTGCATCACCCTAATTTGAGTAAAACTGAAAATTTTGTTCTCTAAGTTATATTATTAACCTTACTTTCATGTTATAAGTTAAACAGATGTTATATAAAACTTAGTCTTGTCAATAGTTCTTGTTTTATAGTCATTTAGAAAATGTTTTTGTGTTCATTGAGATATTGTTTAAAATGTTACTTTTCAAAGGGGGTGTACTCATTTACGCTGAGCACTGTGGAGAGAGAGAGAGAGAGAGAGAGAGAGAGAGAGAGAGAGAGAGAGAGAGAGAGAGAGAGAATGAAAGTGGGAAGTAGTATGGGAACAGAGATCAGGGAAACTGATACTGGGCTAATGAAAAGCCCAGTGGACTATAGGCAGCGCAAACATACATAGCCCTCATTCACACTGAAAAACGCTTTTAAGTCAAAACCTATTACTAAACATCACTGAATTAATCTAAATACATTAATTTATACCAATAATCAAATCAGAAATAGCTCTTTAAAGTAACAATTGCAGGTTACCACTTTTTACTATAGTGCAGAAGAGATAGATGTTAAAAACACTGAAAATAAAAATTCAAAGAAAATGTTACATCTGGGGTGCGTTTTCCAAAAGCATCGTTAGCCAACTATGGTCGCAAGTTCCGTCGTTACAGCATAGTTCAACGATTCTGTGTTTCCCGAAACCATAGTTCAAACGAACGTTCGCAATCAGTGTCACAAACTTATGTGGTTTGAACTACATCTGTCAACCTGTGGTTAGAAGCATAATTTCTTGTTAGTAAGATATATGGGCTTAAATAAATATGCTCTTGGGCACAACAAGGAAGCTAACGTACTATCTAAATATAAAATGCATTTTAATTATGTATTTTTGCGCGTCCATTGCAAGCACTGTTTTTGAAGAGTGCGCATGTGCATAAATGCCAAAGGGAACCCTGGAGTATGACGTAAGAGGGAACCCGCGATGTATCAAACATCAAATAAAGCAAAATGACAGGGAACAAAAATAGTAAATTATCCAGTAGGTGCCATCCAATAGCATTTTACAGACCTCTAATCGGTTAAATAGCATACGTTATTCCTCAACACGCGTGTGACGTCATTGACAATAGCCCTATGTTGCTGAACTAACGTTGTTCAAACGATGGAGATGCGACCGTGTTCGAGAAACAGTCGTGACTAGCTAGTTTGTTTCCAAAACGATGCATCGTACTATGGTGGTTAATCAGCGAGTTACATCGTTGTTCGGGAAACGCACCCCAGATCAGTATATGAACAAGCACTAACCATCAAATATAAATATTCTTAAAGGGATCATATGATTCGATTTCAAGTTTTGTTTTCTCTTTGGAGTGTTACAAGCTGTTTGGGCATAGATAAGATCCCTGAAGTTGCAAGACTAAGGTCTCAAAACCAAAGAGGTATTCTTTATAAAAGTTAAGACTCGACCACGCCCCCTAAACGGCTCATTCAAACACGCCCTCACATGTCTACGTCATGGTGTGGGAAGATTTGCAAAACACCGCCCAAATGTATACTCAAAGAAAGAAGGCGGAACTATTATTCTCGCTGAATTTTCCTGAACCTGGTATAATGCAGGCTTGCACAAAGGCTTTCTATAAAGTGGGACAATTCCAACTTTGCAAGGACAGTCTGGTGCTTCTGACTCACAGCCTGTAAGTATGTTTTCATATTTAAAGAATTTGCCACTGACGATTCAAACGCGAGTTTTGAGCAGTGTAGAGTAGTGGTTGTTGTTTGTCGTTTATCCGATCACAAATGCAGACATGGTAATGGAACACGTAAAAAGACAGTATAAGTCATTATAATCAGTAATTATGTCCCCACTGGATGCAACAAATGCCTCGTTTATAATGAGTTTTATTGTTTTTGTGTCGTCGTGCCAGGACACGGTATCACAATACGGTAAGGGGCATATAATTTCCGTCTCACGCTTGAGGTATTCGGCCAAACACAATGCACTAGATAGCTGGCCAATCAGAGCACGCCTCGCTTTTCAGAACGATGAGCTTTTTAAAAATCGATGCGTTTCAGAAAGGTAGAGCATAGAGGAGCAACAATAATGAACAGTATGTGGAAAATAATGTTTTTTTTTTACCTTAAACCGCATAAACATATTGCATTATACCAAATACACAAAATAATGTTCTTTTTAGCAATGTCATTTGTAATTTATTTTCATTTTACTTATGGAAATTTATTTGCTGCTTGGTTTACATAATTACTTATTGCCATTTGTATCTATTAGTAAACTGTAAAAAAAATATATATATATAATAATTCTGGGACATTTACAGTAAAATACCGGCAGCTGTGGTAGCCAGAACTTTACTGTAAAAAAAATATGGGAGCAACATTTTTGGTTTTATAGTCTGAATTTAAATTCAAAGTAAAAAAAACAAACAAAACATATTTCAGTAGCTGACAATTTTAATTTACTAACCTATTGAACTTCAAATATGTGTTTTGTTCTATAACAGATGGTGATGAGAAAATCACATGATGAACCAAATCTCATCATTGAACACATCATTGTCATGGAGGAAATTCAATTTACTTTTTTCACTGTAAATTACATTGCATGACTTTTTCACTTCCAAAAAAAATAATTTCACAGTATTTTACTGTACTATTTATTCACTGTATACAGTATGAAAACTTACTTTTAACCAATTAACAGGTTTTTACTGTAGCATATTTACTGTTAAAGTCACGCTCAATGTATGCATAGGAAGACTAAATAGGTTTAAGAAAATTACTTGAAAGTAATCTGTAGTGAATTATTTTGAGTAACCTCCCCCACACTGCTATATTGAACACTAACACCAAATAAATGTTCCAAGAAAATAAATACTGAGAACATAAATCTGAGAAAAATGCCTTTATCTACATGTCTGTGCATTAATTCTTTCATCTTTACTACAGAGAAGTTATCTAAGCTGTGCAAGTTTAAATGTATCCTGACATGGTCCAACCATGGTCATCATTTGTTGTTTCTGAACATCCATAAGTGTACCCTTAACGGCAACAGTGGCAATATTAGTCTGAAGCTAAAAGCAGACTAAACAAAGTGATTTTCCATTATTGTACAGAAGACAAGACAAAAAAAAATTATTTCCTGTGAGCCAATTCTTTATTGCTACCCATCCTACATATTTCCTGATCGCAAAATCAAATGTTAAAAATACAATTAATCTTACGGTGATGAGAGGTCATTTACTTTATCATTTGTATCTTTCCCACCTTTAGTATATCCCTCCCCTTTCATATCCCAAGAATGATGTAATCCTTTTGATGTGGAAAGTGCAGGAGTTATGTAAAAAGAGAAGCGTGTGCATGCCGCCTCTTCTGCCCTCCTTCCTTTCTGTGCATGTGAGAGAAAAAAAGAAAGAGTGACTAGGAGAGAGAGAAAGGCTCCATACTCTATCAATTCTCCCATCATTGGCGTGGGAAGCATAAACAAGTATTCCAGCAAGCTATTAATCAAGAGCAATTGTATGGCACATCAGAAAGATTAGAAAGTACAATGAATTAGTAAAATGGTATTTAATACTCAGAAATTTTTGAAGGGCCATTAACAAGGTGTACAAAATAGCGAATGATGGGAAAAAAATGCTGTATTCACAAAAAAAAAAATATTGAGCATGCAGCAAATGAAGCTCAAAACACTTTTTTTTTATCTGGTCTCTGAACAATTTTTGTAACCATCCAGTATATTGTGCAGTTTCTGAATAATCTAGAAATTATGAAATATGTAACAGTACGTTCTACTGTCTTATTTATTTTACAGAAATTGAAGAAAATGTAGGAACTGTTGCACAGTGCAACTGTAATGCCAAGTATCTTGGTGTTCTCTCCATAATGTATTAATCTAATCATGATTGTTCAAAATTTAACATGGAAGAGAGGATAAAAACACAGTGGAAAGAATAAAGCCATGTATGGAATTATCTGCTTGAATATCATGATCATGATTTTTATGAGCAGTGAATATTAACAAAGATGGCCTACATCTCAATGATTCAAGGCATACAGTAGTTATATGATGAAGCAAATGCACCAGTGGGAGGAGTGTAAAGGAGCATCCTCCTTGTTGCATTGATGCTTGTGGCCTTTATTGCACAATAGCACAGTTATCAATTCCATAACTCAGTCAACATAAAAATATTACACAAACAGTCCAGAGGCATATGCCTGCTACTAATGAGGTTTGAAAACACTTTTTTCTGGTCTCTGAAGAATTTTTGTAACCATTCAGTCTATTTTGCTATTCTGAATTATCCAGCAATCATGAAATATATATCAGTATATTCTACGGACTTATTTATTTCACAGAAATGTCAGATATTGTAAGAACTTTTGCACAGTGCAACTGTATAATGCCAGGTATTTATGTTTATACATTATGAAACACACTAATTTAAGGCATTAAAGTCAACATACATTTTTTTAACTGACTTCGCTTCCATACACATTTCTGAGTAAAATGGCTTGCTAAAGAAGGAAAAAGGGTAGGACGGGACTTGATTTTATCCATTGGTTGTTGATTGGACTGTGAAAAGAGGGTGTTGCGTACCGGAATGGAGGCAGATTTGAATGTGATTGGTTCAACTGCAGTGAGGCTTTGCATATGCCAGCAGGGAGGAGTCCATATACAATAAAGCCAGTAACATGAATTAAGAAAATTATAAATTCAAGTCCATTTTGATTTCATGTCAACTCCAAAATCAATCAGCCTATCAAGGTTTCTGTACAGTATTAAAGCATAAAAGCACCTGTTTCAATGTAACTGTTGCCTTATAGGGGAACTTCAGAGCTGAGATGAGCTTTTAATAAAATTGTCTGTCTACGCAGAAGCATGAAAAACACCCATATTGCACTTTGATTATGGCACCGCCCTTCTGCTATTCTGACTGTCTGTGGATGAGAATACAAAAATGCTAAACATACTGCTCATTTACATACACTACCGACATAATTTGTAACAATAGAAAGTTAGTTGAAAATTGGCAAACTTATCCTTTAAGTGAACAAATAATGTCCCTCCATATCTCAAAGAATGACAATAGAGAAAGCATCTAAAGCAAGGTGACCTGACAGAGACCAACAGTTCTTGCAAATACATAACATTTTCATAAAGATTACTTATCTCTGCATATTTTAGTTGTGACATGTAACAACTCTACAGTGTGGTTGACTATGTTACAGTGACAGGTCGCTCTAAGGACCTGATATTGGACCAGTGTCTAGGTTCGGTTACAGGAGGGTAAGAATCAAAGCACTCAAGACACAGGCAATGACTGTAATTATATGAATGTATTTTGATTGGTGCAAAACAATGATAATAAAAGCAAATGTAACAATCACAACAACAATGAAATAAAAATAAATCAAATCAAATGAAACAATTGTCCTTTTCAATCCCTTGCTGTTCTTTTAGATATCTTTTGAGCTCTGTTCACTATTTAAATAGCTTTCTCCTATTTACTTCTAGTTATTTAAGTTATATTTTAGTCGTTTAGTTTCTAATTTTAGTTATAGATATTTAGTTCCGCTAACTTTTAGTTTAATAAGAGCTTTTGTTATTTTCACTCTTTTAGTTCCCACTCATAAAATGATTAACCGAAATTAAAACAAAATATGAGAAAATAAATTACATTAAATCACAATAGACAAATCAAAACAAATTGAAACAATTAAATTCTTCAACAATATGACAGTCGATTACTCCTCAATAGAAATGTTCTTTTGTCAATCAAAGTGTAAAATATGTTGGTGTGTGCAAAGAGTCTTTGATGAAGGTTGTATTGCGACAGTCAATAGTGCAAAATGATCAACGTCGGGAAAAGAATCTGATCCTTCCGATCAGAATGTACTCAATGAAAAAACGGATTCCACCTGTTTAGTTGAAAGCACTACCGGAATCTTCCGTTTGCGTTTCTCTCAAATCACTGTGGTTCGGGTGGGTAGGCTCGCCATCTCGATGTCAAAGGGTTCATCCAATCGCACTAAAAAACCTGACCTGTTCACACAAACAGCGTCTTAAACATCATACACATTTGCACACTATTTCTTTTAGAACAACGCAATATATACTCTTTACATTCATCAATCAACCATCTATATAGATTTGAAAATAGTATTTAAATACTCTTTTTCCTCTAGTCATCACATATATAACATACCAGAATATGTCAATTTGTACAATATAACATTTAAGTGCTTAAATGGAATATTTTATCACCTTTCACACTTCTTCTGAACTATTTCACACTTTAAACACTTCAGAAACATTTCAAAACCTTCAATAAACAAATATAACAACCAGTTTTCAGTAAATTGAACAATATTACTTAAAAACTCACCAAATCCGGGAGTATTATATGTTTGAAACCCGCATGGATTTACAGGGGTTCGCATCAGAAATCGTCAGTGGTAATATCGCAATCTCGTTCTAAAAACAACCCAATATAATCAAATAATAGGTCTACAGCATAATATATATCATATTATACAGATATTAGAAAGGATTATTTAGATATTTGCCTTGGATTGATCTTGCTTTTTTTCTCTCGCTCGCGATCAGCAAAATGCGTTCGCCTCTTACTGCTCCCGCGTCTCGTCTCTATGACGTCACGCGCAGTCGCAGTTTAAACTGAATATATCATTTCAGCATTTAGTCATTTTATTATATTAAACTGCAATGACTTTAAGCAACATTCTATTTAATCTTTTTGCAATATGTTAGAGTTATAATTATATTATTTTCTTTCTGTTTCTCATATAGCAGGATTCTAACCTGTGTTACACCCTCCCCTCTTAAATCTATGCAAGTCCCTTTGCATAGCTAAAACTTAAGGCTTTAGGGCTTGGGGTGTCTTACTGATTTGGGCTGTTCTGCAAGGGATTCCACAAAAGCAGTGTTCAGTCCTTGAAGCAGGGATTGGATAATGGATATCATTGGGTTCCCCATTTCCGGGTAAGTCAGTCTTCTTGACTTCTGCTTCACTCTTTTGGACCTTCTTAACTGAATTTCATCCTCACTTGCGCTTTGATCCGTTTCTTCCACAGGTTCAGTAAGTTCAGCAGATTCAGCTCTGCTTCTCCTCAATGGAACATCAGGTACACTTTCCTCAACTTGGACAGCTGGTGTGTCATTATCCCTCTCATTTCCATCAGGTACATCCAGTGTTTGCTGTTCTACTTGAGGTAAGTGGTTTCTTTCTTTCAGGTTCTCTTTTACAGGTCCTGTTCCACAGGATGAAGACTGAGTTTCGGGTAAGTACTGAATATCAGGTAAGAGTTCCACTTCAGATGAATCGTTTCCTCTGGGTACATTTCTTGCATTCACAGTCTCTGAACCATGACTTTGGACAGATGTTTGAATTTCAGAATCAGAGTTAGAAGAAACATCTTTAGGGTTCCTGACCACATTGTACTCTCTGATGAACCTTTGCGTCGTAATGGCTGGGACTCCAGAGAATTGGGGTACGTAGTCATCTTCATCAGAACTTTGATAGTTTCCCTGACATTCATCAGTTTCCTCATCCCTGTTTCGTCTGGTCAATTGTTTTTTCTGAGGCTTTGTTGCATTAGTTTCATCTTCCATCAACGGAGATAAGAATCCACAAGGTAACAACAAATCCCTGTGTAGAGTTCGTAAGGGACCTTCTTGTCTTTCGGGTTTCACTGTATAGACAGGTAATTCACCAGCACGACTCACTACAATGTGTACCACGGGATCCCATCTGTCAGCTAATTTGTGTTTTCCGCGTATTCTCACATTTCTGACCAGGACACGGTCACCTTCCTCGAGAGATGACTCAGTTACTTTACGGTCGAAACGGACTTTGTTTCTCTCTGCAGATTTGGCAGCATTCTTCTGAGCTAATTTGTAGCTCTCTTGAAGATGAGTTTTCAGTGATTGCACATACTGTGAGTGGAACTTAGGATTGTCTTGACTCACTGTAGTGTTGAAAATCAAATCAACTGGCAATCTTGGTTGTCGTCCGAACATTAGTTCATATGGTGTGAATCCTGTCGTTTCATGTTTTGTACAATTGTAGGCATGTACAAGTGGTTTCACAAAGTCTTTCCATCGAGCTTTCTCTTGAGTCTTCAAGGTACCGAGCATTCCTAGCAGCGTGCGATTGAAACGCTCGACCGGGTTCCCTCTAGGATGATACGGTGTAGTTCTGACTTTTCTGATACCAGCAATTTCACAGAGTTCTTTGATCGTTTTGGATTCAAAATCAGGTCCTTGATCACTGTGGAGTTTTTCAGGCATCCCATAATGCACTATAAAGTGTTCCCATAGAGTTTTAGCAACTGTTCGGGCTTTTTGATTCGGGGTTGGAATTGCGACTGCATACTTGGTGAAGAAGTCTGTTATTACCAAGATGTCTTTGGTGTTGCTACGGTCGGGTTCCAACGACAAAAAGTCCATGCACACTAACTCTAGTGGCCGGGTAACTTGGATGTTAACTAGAGGAGCGGCTCTTTCTGGCAATGTCTTTCTGCACACACAGCGATTACAGGTCTTGACTTTATTTTCAACATCCATGGCCATTCTGGGCCAATAGAATCGGGACCGGATGAGATCAAGCGTCCGTTCTATTCCCATGTGACCCATATTATCGTGTAGACTCTCCATGATCATGGCTCTTAAGTCAGGTGGTAGAACAAGCTGGTAAGTTGTACAGTCTCCAACGGCTCTTTTGCGATAGAGAATACCATCCTTTAACTCAAGTCTTTTCCATTCTCTCAACAGGAAAGGAAGTTCTGGAAGCTCACGTCTTAGTACAGGTAAGACAGTACATCCTGACTCTAATTGAAGAATTATTTCCTGCATGGCTGGATCATTTCTCTGTTTTTCTTTCAATTCCTGTTCTGACATGCAGGGAACAATGGACAATCCTTCCATTTGCTCATAATCTTCAGGAATTGCGTTGGGACTCATGGAAAGTGACTCAACAAGAGTGATACAATTACTGTCACCTGCTTGACATAAGGAATGTTTTTCACAGACAGCTTGGATTGCATCCATGGAAACGGAGATGGAATTGGCCGTTTCAGGTGAATGGTACAAAGTAAACTGGCGTATACGATCTTGTTCCTTTTGAGATGTAGGATCATTCACCAGATCACCATGCGGTCTTCTCGAAAGTGCATCCGCATCGAGATTGTTCTTTCCAGGTCGATACTGGAGAGTAAAGGAAAAGGTAGACAAAGCAGACAACCACCTATAGCTTGTTGCATCTAACTTGGCTGAAGTTAAGACATAAGTGAGGGGGTTGCTGTCTGTAATCACCTTGAAATTGCTTCCATAGAGGTAATCGCAGAACTTTTCAGTAACTGCCCACTTCAAGGCTAGGAATTCCAGCTTGTGAGCAGGATACCGGGCTTCACTTCTTGACAATCCTCTACTGGCGTACGCAATTACTCGTAGCACTCCCTCTTGCTCTTGATAGAGCGCTGCACCTAGTCCAGTGGTGCTCGCGTCTGTATGTAGCACATACGGTAACCCAGGATCTGCGAATCCTAACACTGGTGCTTCGGTAAGTTTTGAGATGAGTGTTTCAAATGCTTGCTGACAGTCAGTAGTCCAGCGTCCTCCAAAAGGTACTTTGGGATCAAGGTAAGTCTTTTCATTACTTTTTGTCCTGCAACTTTTCTGAAGCGGAGGGTATCCTACAGTAAGTCCATTCAACGGCTTCACTACTTTTGCATAGTCCTTGATAAATCGCCGGTAATAACCGGAAAAACCCAAGAAGGAACGCAACTCTTTCAAGTTTTTCGGACTTGGCCAGGTCTTGATGGCTTCTATTTTCTGGGGATCCGTCTCCACACCGTTTTCTGAGACGATGTGACCGAGATACTTCACTGACGTCTGGAAAAACTTGCACTTCTCCAATGAAAGCTTTAATCCATAATCTTTCAAACGTCCTAAGACATGAAGAAGACGTCTTTCATGCTCTTCTAGGGTATCTGAGAAGACAATCAAATCGTCCAAGAACACTAGGACTTCTGAGAGGTTGATGTCACCCATGCATTTCTCCATCAGCCTTTGGAATGTGCTGGGAGCGTTCGTGATACCTTGGGGCATCCTATTAAACTCCCAAAAACCTAATGGGCATACGAAAGCGGTCTTGGGTTTGTCTTTCTCTTCTAGTTCGATCTGATAATACCCAGATTTGAGATCGAGCACTGAGAACCACTTTGAACCTCGAAGTGCTGAAAAAGTTTCCTCCAAGTTGGGTAAGGCATATGCATCCTTGATGGTCTGCGTATTCAGCTTGCGGTAGTCGATGCAAAGTCTTATATCGCCGTTCTTCTTCCTCACTACGACGATAGGGGAAGAGAAGGATGATTCAGATTCGCGGATAATACCAGCATCAAGCAATTCCTCTAGATGTCTGCGGACAGCTTCAAGATCGTTGGGATGGATCGGTCTTGCTTTATGCTTGAAGGGGGTTTCGTCGTGTAACTTGATGGTGTGTTTCACTTTGCTCGTTTGTCCAACATCCATGTCGTGCAATGCAAAGACTTCGGGCATGGCGCGCAGTTTCTGAGTGATTCTCTTCTTCCATTCTCCTGGCAAACTGGAATCACCAAAGTCAAAGCAAAGTTCTTTGGTGGGTTCTGCACGGACATTTGATACTGAACAATCAGACTGCACAACGTTGTGTGACATCACTTTCTGCAGTGCATGAATGTCTGCAATCACACTTTTTCCAGGGATGATGATATCATGCTCTGTCTCGTTCTTCAACACCACTGGGACTTTACGCGATGGATGCTGAGGTAGGTTGAGTAAACAACTGGCAACTAGCAATCCTCCTGGAAAAGGTGAATACGAAGGAGGTTCCATCACGGCCCATCTTTCAGCTACTTGTCCCTTTACACTGACCACTCCTTCAAGAACAACATTTTGACCCGCAGGAACAACAGTAGGGGTAACATCAGGAAGCCTAACGATTCCTATGCTGCTGTTTACTTTCTGCTGGCGTCTGTGTTCGATGGTCTGGATCACAGCTTTGTAACCAAATGGAACGGCTTGACAGACTGAATCATTTGTTTCAAGGTGCTGGTCATATGCAAGATCCAAGGTGTTCGTGCCTATTAGCACCTTTGGTTGGGCAGTGCCACCTGTTTCTGGAATAACCAGGGCAAGAGTAGACACTTCAACGTCGGATCCAAGAAAGTCTCTGGGGAATGCAATTTTCACTTCAACAAACCCCAGGTAGGGTACTGCTTGACCATTCGCTGCTTCTATTTCCAGCAGGTTGTCTAGAGATGTTATGCTCAGTCCAGGCAAATTTTGCTTGTAAAACGAATGGGAAATGGTGGTCACTTGAGACCCTGTGTCAAGTAGACAAGAACAAGGTTTCCCTTCAATGTTCACTTGAGCAGTGCATTTCGTACCAATCAATCCTTTGGGTAGACCAACTGGACGTTTTTTACCATGGGACTTCAAGTTGCTCATGTTCACTGGTCTCTTGAGACTATTCTGACAAGTGACAGCCCTCGTACGTCTCACTACCAGGGCTGGGCGGCGTTTAAAAATTCTGAGGCATTTGAACCATACTGACTATCCCATAGGACTTGGCGTTCTTTCAACTGCTTTCTCTTATCAGCTACAAGGGATGGGTTTGGATCATTTTCACAAATTGAAGCAACATGTCTATCCTCACCACATCGAAAGCAATAGCCTGGCTTAGGCCTGTGAGGTTGCCTATGGTCAGCTGTAGGAGGGTCTTTGCGAACTTGTGTGTTTGTTTGCTTCGATCTACTTGAATTGCTCTTTGACTCTGGATTCTTTTGTATTCTAAGCTTTGTCATTTGACTCTGGAGCTCTGTGACTTGTTGCTTTAGCTCAAGAACAGCGTCGTTTGACGGCAACTCACTTTGTCTTGTTGTCTTGCTCTTTTGCTTAGCAAGCTGGCCCTGAAGTTTAGTGATTTGTTTCTTCAATTCGGCCACTTCTGTATGCTCTGACACTTCATTGTGGTTCTGATCAAGAGGGTTAGCAGTGACGACATGGGAACTGGCTCGTTGTCTTTGTACTCCTAAGTGCTGCTTCATGCGACTTTCTTTGGTGAAGTATTTGTTCTCCTCACTGCGCAACTGTAGAAGTAACTCAGGAAAAGAGGGTGTTTTGCTCTTATGCTCAAGCCGAAGATTAGCTATTAGCATGTCATCCCAACAGCCTCGACAGAATTGTTTTAGGAGCTGTCGGTCGGCCTCATCAGCAAGAATACCGCCTCTTTTGATCACTTTGAGAAGGTTAGTGTACAATCGTTGCAAGTACAAAGAAGGTTTTTCTCCAGCGTTTTGCAGTGTGTTCAGAAACTTGGCAAAGAGATCATCACCGTCCTCCACGGTGTCGAAAGCGGAATCTAGGACATCAAGGTAAACAGCAGGTAAGGCTTTTCCACCTAACTGCTTGACAATCTCTGACGCTGGTGGCAGAAGGCTGTCTAAGATTTTCCTGGAACGATGCAAGTCAGACAATGAAGGATCTTGGAGAATTAACTCCACACTGTTCCGCCAAGTGTCATAATCAGCTTCGCCACTAGGGCGAGGAACTTTGCCTGAGAACACTCTTAGCCTGAATGACGCACTAGAGTTTGAAACCCCATCACTTTTCACAATGTGTTCAATGATCATTTTCTGAACTTCAGGTGGGTTCACATCTTTTGTCTCAAGTGTGGGTGAGAAACTTCCCATACTAACTCTTTTGTCTGCACCAGAGTTCCATTTTCCATCTGAATGCTCAGTTCGCTTGGTTGGAAACGGAATGTCAGAGGAAGGATTATCAGCCATTTGAGATGACTCAAGATCATTGGCATCAGCCGGATTGTCAGCGACATCAGTTGCGTTTGCAAGAAGTTGCTCTTTCAAGAGATCGTCGAAAGTTCTGCCACTGAGCTTGGCTATTCTCTTCAGTTCAGCAAAACAGTGAGTTGTAGCACTCTCTGTTACTGCTGACGTGTAGATACTTGATAGAAGCTTTACATGGTAATCAACATCATGTGGGCTCTTGAAAGTGTAAGGCAACAGGGGTTTGAGATCCACTAATGCAGAGCAACTGCTGTACTCTACAATGACTTCTCCATGGTAAGGCGATTTGGGATCGTCTATGGTGAGGTGTCTATGGATAGTACCATATTTGTTCAGGAAGTCAGTTAGATCTTCGTCAATTTCTGTGTTGGTCAGTCCACTAATTATTACTGCGTTTTCAATTACAACGTTTTCAAGCTCAATTACTTTCATTTTGACTCTATTTGCACCACTCTGTTTGATTTTTTTTTTTTTTTTCTTGTGCCTTTTAAAATTTACAACTATACCACTCCTGGCTGCTGGCTCGCCACTTCTGTAACAACTCTACAGTGTGGTTGACTATGTTACAGTGACAGGTCGCTCTAAGGACCTGATATTGGACCAGTGTCTAGGTTCGGTTACAGGAGGGTAAGAATCAAAGCACTCAAGACACAGGCAATGACTGTAATTATATGAATGTATTTTGATTGGTGCAAAACAATGATAATAAAAGCAAATGTAACAATCACAACAACAATGAAATAAAAATAAATCAAATCAAATGAAACAATTGTCCTTTTCAATCCCTTGCTGTTCTTTTAGATATCTTTTGAGCTCTGTTCACTATTTAAATAGCTTTCTCCTATTTACTTCTAGTTATTTAAGTTATATTTTAGTCGTTTAGTTTCTAATTTTAGTTATAGATATTTAGTTCCGCTAACTTTTAGTTTAATAAGAGCTTTTGTTATTTTGGGGTTTTAGTTCCTTTTCACTCTTTTAGTTCCCACTCATAAAATGATTAACCGAAATTAAAACAAAATATGAGAAAATAAATTACATTAAATCACAATAGACAAATCAAAACAAATTGAAACAATTAAATTCTTCAACAATATGACAGTCGATTACTCCTCAATAGAAATGTTCTTTTGTCAATCAAAGTGTAAAATATGTTGGTGTGTGCAAAGAGTCTTTGATGAAGGTTGTATTGCGACAGTCAATAGTGCAAAATGATCAACGTCGGGAAAAGAATCTGATCCTTCCGATCAGAATGTACTCAATGAAAAAAACGGATTCCACCTGTTTAGTTGAAAGCACTACCGGAATCTTCCGTTTGCGTTTCTCTCAAATCACTGTGGTTCGGGTGGGTAGGCTCGCCATCTCGATGTCAAAGGGTTCATCCAATCGCACTAAAAAACCTGACCTGTTCACACAAACAGCGTCTTAAACATCATACACATTTGCACACTATTTCTTTTAGAACAACGCAATATATACTCTTTACATTCATCAATCAACCATCTATATAGATTTGAAAATAGTATTTAAATACTCTTTTTCCTCTAGTCATCACATATATAACATACCAGAATATGTCAATTTGTACAATATAACATTTAAGTGCTTAAATGGAATATTTTATCACCTTTCACACTTCTTCTGAACTATTTCACACTTTAAACACTTCAGAAACATTTCAAAACCTTCAATAAACAAATATAACAACCAGTTTTCAGTAAATTGAACAATATTACTTAAAAACTCACCAAATCCGGGAGTATTATATGTTTGAAACCCGCATGGATTTACAGGGGTTCGCATCAGAAATCGTCAGTGGTAATATCGCAATCTCGTTCTAAAAACAACCCAATATAATCAAATAATAGGTCTACAGCATAATATATATCATATTATACAGATATTAGAAAGGATTATTTAGATATTTGCCTTGGATTGATCTTGCTTTTTTTCTCTCGCTCGCGATCAGCAAAATGCGTTCGCCTCTTACTGCTCCCGCGTCTCGTCTCTATGACGTCACGCGCAGTCGCAGTTTAAACTGAATATATCATTTCAGCATTTAGTCATTTTATTATTTATTATATTAAACTGCAATGACTTTAAGCAACATTCTATTTAATCTTTTTGCAATATGTTAGAGTTATAATTATTTGAAAATTATATTATTTTCTTTCTGTTTCTCATATAGCAGGATTCTAACCTGTGTTACAGACACATATGGTAAAATTAGGTCTCATAATGTATTAATCTAATCATGCTGGTGGCAAAATTTTTTTCAACATTTAACATGAAAGAGGGGATAAGAACACAGTGGAAAGAATAAAGCCAAGAAATTATCTGCTTGATGTCATGATAGTCATGATTTTTTGAGCTGTGAATATTAACAAAGATGGGCTACATTCTCCAATGGTTCACAGCATACAGTAGAGAAAATGCACCAGTGGGGTGGAATGAAGGAGCATCTTCCTTGTTGCTTTAATGCATGTGGAGAACTTGGGCTTGGTTGCACAACAGCACAGTTGTCAAATCCACACCTCAGTCAACACAAACGTATTAAACGAATAGTCCAGAAGCATGAATAAAGTCAGGTGGGGAGGGTCAAGAGGGAGTCCTCCAGCACTGCTTATGTCATGATGGGTTTTATTATTACAGCAGACCTTGTTCAGATAATCCTGCACCATAATCATCACTGAGCTCAAATCACAAATAGGCTAACCTGTATTTACAGACACACGCGCGCAATTTATATAGAGCGCCTTGATAAATGGCGCTTTGAGTGCTTGTTTTCTTTAGGTGCTTTACATATTCAAAGCAAGCATTCGCTTTCCATATCTGATACTTTTATTTTGCGAACGTAGTAAAATAATTCAATTATTTTGTCAAAAACGTTTACATAGCGCGACGTTGAACAGCAAATGAATTCATCACATTTATATAGGCCTATCAAATCTATCACAATCAGAGGAATTATTGCATTAGTTTTAGCAGCGAACACAACAGCAATGTAAACAACACCTTCAATACAATGCGACCTCCATCTCGTCACCATCAACAATATTAAACATTTAGAATATGCTTAATATAGTGATAAGATTTATTTATTATTGACGCATCGGAAAAAATAAATGTGTTTTTTATTGCGTAGAGTAAATCACTAAGGTAACAGGATCTGCCTTTATTCAAATCATCTGGCAGCGATGGAAACGATTCTCCAAAGACGCAGAGGAGAGATTTGACATTACCAGCGATCCTAAATGCGCTTTCCTAATCAAATAAACGACGTAGAATAATTGTAATGTTAAGTGAATGACACGAGGAGGACCCTCAATCAATAAAATACTCGATTGATTCTCTAATGAAAGGGCGCGCAAAGCGAAGCCTTCGCAAATAGGTTAAGCCGCTCTCTAAACATCTAGCACGAGCAGAATAAATCCGAGTCGAAACACAAAACAAAACGAATACACGGTTACAAACCTTTGCTTTCTTCCCTTTCATCATGATTCTCCTCAGCCGTCGTTTCTGGTTTCATCCCATCCATTTGGAAACGATTATATTGGATACACTTCCCTTTACCTTGTATCTCGCTCCAATATAGGAGTATATTTTATAGTCCACCTCAAATGTATAAATGTTTTGTCAGAACGGATTTCGTGCAGATAATTGATTCATAAACGATACGAGCTCAGCCGAAGAGTATCTCGTGTAAAGGAAGAGAGGAGAGAGAATCCGTGAGAGGCGAGGAAAAACAGCCACTCCACTGCCAGTCAGGTTGACATAAACAGATAGTCCCAGCTGTAAACAGTCACACATGCTCTCTCTCTCTCCGTCCCCCTCCCTCTCTCTGTCCCCCTCCCTCTCCAAAGTGATGGGAGGACAGAAAGAATAAACTGTACTTATTAGGACAGGGGTCAGACATAATTAAACGTGGTGTGGGCTAAGTGTGGGCTAAATGAGACCTAAGGACACAAAGACACTTCAACTAATATTTTATTCTAAACATCCACATTTAAATGGTGGGCGCCCTGTTTTTTAATAATAATAAAACAATGGCCAAACAAAGAAATACCATCTGTCTGGAGTCCTCTTAAATAGTATTAATTCTCACACATGACCTTATACTGCATTCAGCTAAACAAAAGACTTGCACGTACTGGTAAAGTGCAACTGCCCGGGAAAGAGGGCACGCTAAATACCATCTCTATCATTACCATTTAAGGAGCCTTAAAACCTCAAGGTATATATAAGGTCGTATTTCAACAGTCCCCCTGTTAAAAATCAGACACACAAGAGGAGTGTCACATTAAATCCTGATCCTGAAATAGATGGCACCCTATAGTTTATAGGGTTAATGAATGTATGGTATACTTGGACAAGACTAATACTAATAACATGGACATGACTAATAGCATAGCTAAGTACCTAATGTCTGGGTTTTAGCTTTGATTTGTCTATCTCCTATTGTTTGCCTTTGTATGTGATCCCACCTTTGCACACATGCCTGCATGCTATTGGTCAAACTAATTTTCAGTCATTACTTTCAGCAAGAATGAAAACTAAACCAAAACCCATGAAAAAGAGGATGCATGGTCACCCTATTGTACACTGTAAAGAGTGATGGACCTGCATTTGTTACCCTACAGATATTGCAACTTTTAAGCCTTAAAATGTAGTTGTGTTTGTATAATGCATTTAGGTTGCTTCAGTGATATAATACACTTCTGTGATTGTACTAAGTAGACCTAACTGTATGATATATGGAAATGACCCATACAATGTCTCTATAGTGATGGATCTTTACATATCACAAATGTTTTACACTATTTTGTGTTAGTTAAATATTTATTCTTCAGCTAATCATAATTTGTTTTTATTGTGAACCACAATAGTGTTTTATTAAACAAAAAAATGTCATCATATAAACTAAGTGGTTTATTTAAGTCAAAAATATTATTTAATATCGCTAATTTATACCAACAAAACTTCTTGATATGGGTTATATTATGTCCAAAATATATATTTAAAGTAGCACTTGCAGGTTACCGCTTTATGCAGTACATATAAATACAAACGTGATCTGAGAAAGGCATAAAGAGATTACTGTCCACCTCATTAAAACACCTCCCCTCCTCAGGCATCAAAAACACAGCAAGTAAAGGAATGCGAGTGGTCCTGGATGTGCTGTAAACAACCTCAAACTTCTGGCTGTAATTTAGAGTTCTTACCTCCTTTAAAGTGTCACATTTTACAAGCAATTTAGGATGAAATATACAGTTTGTGTCAACAAATTTGAGCCTATGAGCCTATCTTTTACTTCCTGGAAGGTTGCTAAACTGAAACGACCTTGCCTTGGTGGAAGAGGAGAGATTAGAAGATCTTTATCTATGCTTCACACTGAAATTGCAGTATATATAGTAATGAACTGAGGCATAATAAGAACAAATCAGGAGGATAATTTTTGTGTATTTACATTTATTTGAAAGATATGTGTCCTAACATGAATTAGTTCCAACGGCAGTTTTCAGATAGGCAACATATGAAAATTCAGAGGTGCGTCTTTTCTTTGTTTTTGCCACTATTTGTCATCATCACAAGTAACATTTAAGTCTATTTGAGGCAGGGGGGGGGGGGGGACGACGACCTATAGGATCCAGTGGGACACACTGGAACTTGTCATGAGGCAGGGTTTAGGGACCGTTTGGCTCTGACATACTACAATAATCTCTAAATTTGTAGGTCGCTGTCACAGATTAAGTGTTTGTCTGGTAGATGAGAAATGGTGTCTGGCACAGTTTATCTTCTCATCATCATAAAAAACAATAACAAATAAACAAAAAAACTTAAACAACACATACAAACACACAAAGCTATCAAGCTATTATCAGAAAACTAATGATTATTCTTTATTTAATAGGTGTAACACAACACACTTTGGCATAATTTGTCCCCAACCTTTTTTAATAAGCACAAAATCATAAGATATTGGCCAAGGTGTCAAATTTGCAAGCCTTGGAAAAAGGAGAGGTAAATTGTGTATATTTTTTTTTCATTTTGACATGAAAGAACACATTTGTTGTTGCTCATTGTCAAAAAAGCCAAACTAAATCAGTTCTGCTTTAGTGTTGGAAAAAAAACACACTTTTCCAGGGGTGAATACTTTTTTATAGGAATTGTAGTCCTGCCAAGTTTTTACTGCAAAGCCTTGGAGCTTTTTAAGCCTTGAAGTTTTTTTTAGAGATACTCTCTCTTTCTCAGGTCAATGTAAAACAGAGGCTCTTGGTCAAGAAGAGAAGTATGTTTTATCTATTTGTCTATAAAAGTGGAATTGTTCTCTATGCACCCTCAGAGCACAACAGCCCACTCTCCCTCAAAATAACTACACAATCCCTCATGGCTGTATAGTTTAATTACTCTGTTCGCTGTTTATTAACAGGGACAATAGCTACATTTGAGGTCTCTACAGAAGCTCAGAATAAGAGCCATTTAGCTGACAATAGAGAAAATAACGGATGAACGTTGGCTGCAATTTATGTTGCATAACTTCATAATGCCAACACATTGTCAACCACTGAAAAGCCTTCAATAAACACGGTTTAGGACGTATCTGAGTTTTAGAATATGTTAATTATTCATAACAGCAGAACCAGCTGTGGGTAAATACAAAGATAATATTATGATTGTTCACAAGAAAAAAAAATCTAGTGGGTAACTACTAACAATTTTCATGCAGTCTTTCAATGACCACAACATAAAAAGTAAAAAAAAAAAATTATAATAATAATACAAATAAGTAAAAAATAGACAAATTAATAGTATAGACAAAAAAGAAACAACAGGATAACAGCAGAAAGCACCCAAAATATAATTATTACATGGTACACATTAAATTATTAATCTGATTTATGTTTTGTTTTTTATTAGTGGACTGAGATTTTATGTATTCCTGTTGAACAAAGCAATCTTTCCTTTTAGAAATTACTTTTTTACCCATAATATAATTTTATTACAATTGGCGGAGATGTCTTTCAAGCTTTGTTAAATAAGCAGCGCATTTGTGTAAAGGCCAAACTCAAAAGGAAACAATTAAAAAATCAAAATTAATACCAGACGAATGGTCTATTCACATTAAAAGCAGATTTGCACTGGAACAATGGCACAACCCCAATGCACCTTTCAGATGGTCTGCCATTCAAGTATCAGAAGTACAGAATGCAAGCGAAGAAAGATCAAGACTCTAATTTCATTAATAATTCCAATATGTGCTGTTTGATTTATTTATGAGAAAAATAATAAAAAATCTGAATCTCAAGCTCCACATCCATCTTTAATGTGGTTTCCAAATAATTCAGTGTTTCATGTGGGTTAGCAAAATACTAACCCACATGAAACACTTGTTAGTGCATCTGGTTATTGCGTTTTCATTGCCAGAGCACCAAAAAAAAAAAAAAAAAAAAAAAATTGTTCATCATGATTTTGAATAGGTCAACAGGAATTATCTAATCAAAAATCTTGTTTGCATCACATATTTGTGTTTAGTTAAAGGCCTGTTCACACTGACAAAATGCAGTCTGCATAGTGCATCAGAGAGGTTTATTTATACCAAAATATACACAAATATTTATTTGGCTAAATTAAGAAAAAATGCACTCCCATATGATAGGTGGCGCTGCTCGACAAACACACATTCAAAAGGTCTACTAACCAGCTCTCACTGATGAAAGAGGAGAAGAAATACAATGTCACATGGGCTAAAAAGCACAACATATGCAATGGAAGAACATATGGAATGAACTCATGTCTCAGTTTGTACATTTTCTTCAAAATCAGAAAAAGTAGAAATCCACAAAAACAATTTGGGATTTTTCAAAGTGTGAATTTACTTCATTGTAAATAGGTCTTTATAAACCCCTCTGCCTTAAGCCCATGTGAAGCAGAATTTACAGATGCAAAATAAATACTTTAAGATGGTGTGTATGGTTGCCTTAAAAAATATAGCCCCACTGAGGGTGAAAACATTAGTTAGCTTCTCAAATTCTCAGAGAAGAGGATTTGAAAACTAGGTCAGAATTCTACTTGTGTTGCTGAACTTGTCATTATTTCCCATATGATAACAGCTAAATCAAATCAAACCAAAACACTGCACACAAAAATATTAAGGCCTGTTCACATCAAGAAAAACAACTATAAAGATAACTAAAACATAACTGAATGCTGATCTGACTGGAACTACATAATGACACAAACTGTATCTTCTTTACAGCAGAATTTGAATTTATCTCATTTTTGAAGTTGAATTCTTCATTTTTGAAGTTGAATTCACTGATTATTTTATTTTCCTGACAAAAAATAGTATGAAGTGCAATAAAAATAAATGTGACTTAACTATAACAATAACTGTATAGCGTCCACACCAATACACAATAAGATTATGTTTATTATTCTGTTTAATATGTTGTCTGCCACTTTAAATGCTGAAGCTCTTTAAAGCAGGATGAATTCTGATTGGCTCTCAATATTTTCATGGTTCAGCAGCAGAAAAAAAAAAACAATGCTCTGAAAATGATTCCAACTATATCATTCCTTGTCGTTTTTATTAGGCATATGTTGTTGTTATTAGGCTAGATGATGATGAATTAGATCAGTTATTAAAACTTTATAGTTTTCGCTTCAGTTATTGTGCTTGGTGTGAATGAACCTTTATTCTGCCTCTTCACATATAGCTAGATTATATTCCAAGTATGTAAAAAAAAAGGAAATCTATTTGGAAATCCAGACATGATTGGTATAGTTAATTTGAGACAGAACAACCAAGTGGACACATCTTTCCAGTAATGAGCCCATTACTGTTCTTTTATGTGCCCTGACTAGAGAGTTAATGTGGAAATAGGGGTTACAGCACACTGAAAGGTTTCCTTTTGAAGTCCTGTAAACAAAAAAAGCAATTAAAGTTCACAAACAGGGCCTAGTCCTGTTCCACTTAGGAGAGAGGTCTTCAGTGAGACTGGAGTGATGCCTCAGATGTCAAAGTTTAGGAAGAGAGAGATGCAAGTTAAGGGTGAAGTGTTTCATTTGATGTTAAAATACTGTCTCCTACTCCAGCTTATTATGCAGAACAACTGTAAGTAATCCATAGGTAGGTTTTCTCCAAAATGTATGATTCTAAACTGTGACTGTTACACCATTGCTCTATGTGTTTGAGCAGCCCGACATACATGCAACACTGGCTTAACCAATCGGTTGAGAAGTAAATACTCTATTTACTATGAAATCAACATCAAAGAATCAATTAACATGTCAAAAGAACAACAAAGAAAGACTCATGTGCTCCTGTAATTTGTGTTTACAATGACTGCCCCTAACTAACCCCAGATTTTTATGCAACCCACTTGGCCAATTGAAATAAGTACTTTAGTCCTGTGGCACAGAGTACTGCTGTTTAATGCCAACAGAACTCATGACAGTGTCTCTATAGCAACATGTTAGCACTGCTGAGAGACAAAAGTAGGAATGTTAGGAGAGGTTTTAATCATTCAAAACTGCTAGGAACCAACACTCGAGTATCTACATACAGTATTCCATATACTGTACATTATCTGGTTTAATACCATTTATTTCTCATTAAACGATCATAATATCATCAGTAGTTTTATATTTGTTGGATTGCAGCTCCATTTCAAAATGGTATAGTCAAGCAAAATATTTGTTATTATCTGTATATCGGCCACAGTAAGCTCCGAATTATTGATTAGCATCAACCCTTAAATTCCATAATGGTGCATCCCTAACACATACACACACACACAGATATGGAACTTGGTTATTAATTATTAAAAATGGTTCTTATAGATTTTTAAAACGGTTTTTGCTACTTAATATTTTTGTGGAGACTATTATACATTTTTACATGATTCTTTGATAAATAAAAAGTGCACAACCACATTTGTTTGAAATAGAAATCTTTTGTTACATTATAAAATATCTTTGTTGTCTTTGTTCTTGCTGAGTTAATAACCTTTTAGTGGTATTTCATCATGTTTTGCACAAAAACGTTAGAATAAATTATTCTTCAGCACAACACATTAAAATGATGTCTGAAGGATCATGTGACACTGAAACTGCTGATCATTCCGCTTTGCATCAAACATTACAATTTAAAATTACTTTTCTATTTCAATTATATTTCACCATTTTACTGTTTTCCTCATATTTTAAAGGAGTCATTTGATGCGATTTCAAGTTTTCCTTTCTCTTTGGAGTGTTACAAGCTGTTTGTGCATAGATAAGATCCCTGAAGTTGCAAAGACTAAAGTCTCAAAATTAAAGAAATATTCTTTATCAAAGTGAAGATTCTGCCACGCCCCCCTAAAATGGCTCATTCAAACACACCCCCACATGTCTACGTCATGATGTGGAAATATTTGCATAAGGCGTGATTTCAGTAACAGTAGTGTTGATGCAGGCAGTCATGTCGGGAGACGCTGTGTTTCTAGGCGAAAGCAAAAGCACTTTATTTGGCCTTGCGAAAGTAGATGCATTTAGGAATCAATAAGATTACTTACAACAGAACAGCACAACCCAGGTGTTATCACAACGCATTTTATGGACGTCCGTTTTGTGAACCTAGGAGAGGAGGTAATTCTAACTTTGCTACGACAATTTGGCACTTCTGAATCAGCGACTGTAAGTATGTTTTGTTATTAGATTAAGTATCTGCTATTAACTGTTCAAATGTGGAGTTTTGCGCATCGTTTGTGTGTGTGTGTGTGTGTGCTCAAGTGTGTGAGAGAGGGTGGCACGGTCACACAACCACGGCTTGTGTACTGCAAACACATACGAGCTTCATCACTGTGTCTGTCACGCGACTCTGTTCTCCTCTCAGGCTTGAAATGATGTTAAAACTAAGGACATTATTAAATGTATTTACATTTATTTTGAAAATTAAAGCTTGCAATTTTGGAAAGGGAAGTTACATTTTCGACGACGTGCTTGTGGTGTTCGGCCAATCACAATGCTCTGGGTAAGTTGGCCAACCAAAGCAGACTGTGCTTGTCGGAAGGAGAGACTTTGTAGAAAATGAAGTGTTTGAGAGAGGCAGGACATAGAGGACCAACAACAGTGGTTCTCAACCTTTTTTTCCACCGGGCCGCACTATGGTCCAAGTGCAAGTCTCACGGGTCATTTACATATTACGTCATCAATACAAACCAACCAGTTTTTTTTATATTTTTGTATATTATTTATAGCCTAAATATTATGATATCTAAACTATTACATGTATTTAAATAAATTATTCTACTCGCCAATAATAAAACACCTGATGCTGTCGGGAACCATTCTTGTGAAATTCTGCTCGAAATGAGTAACAGCACAATAAAGTTGAGATTGTAAATTGCAGTCTGTAAGACGCACACGGAAACGTTACTTCGCACGTGATATTGCAGAAAGTGTGCGTTCACAAATTTAGCCTATGTTGAGCCAAATATGGAAAGAATTTTCTAATTTAATAATCTGAGGTTCTCTACAGAGATGTTTTGCCACATTTCTGTAACAAGGATGGTTGTTGCGTAGTAGTTTATGGGTGTTTCTTTTTTGCCTGAACATCTTCAGTGTGAGTGGCGGGGCAAAACGAAAGTAGGTCCAGCTCTTTCTTCACCGCTGATGCTGAGACTATTCTTGTTTGAATGCATTCCTTCGCTGGCATTTTCCACATTTCGTTTTCCCCCTTAACAAATTTGTCCATTCTGATGATCAATTTTACAGAACTAATGGCTGCTGATGACTATTTGAATGTAATTCTGCCAAAGTGCGCGCTTGTAAGTGTTCGTTAAATGCGTAACATTAATTCCGTCAGTACATAGGTCTGCTCATGTCTGAAAATAATATATGAAAAACTAAATTATTTTACATAACAAAAACATTAGCTTATATTTGTTTAGTACATTTTTTAATTAATGTAAAAACTAAAACTAATAGTAAAATGGAAAGTTATTTTTTAATTATGTTCAACACATAAGACTGTAACATTCATCATGATGGGCCGCATTCGGATTCGTGACGGGCCACATGTTGAGAACCACTGACCTACAATAATGTACAGTATTTGAAAAATAACGTGTTTTTGAACATTAAAGCATTTCAACATTCTGTTACGCCAAATAAAGTAAATAATGATCTTTAAAAAAGCATCATATGACCATACAAACATATCATATGACAAACATATACAAAGATGCATGCACAAAACTAATGCAAATACAAGAAATAGAGTGTGTAGCTGATGCCTTAATCTGATCCAAGTGGTTCAAACAGGCTAAATAGGCGGACAGCTTGGGTGGGGTTTACTCCTCAGAAGCATCCATGATTATGTGCAACTTTACAGGCTAGTGTCATCAGCTGTCAGTTGTGGCTGTGTCTAAACAGAGTAGTGAGACAGAGACAAAAGAGAACTAGGCATGAGATATATGAACTGTGGATCTATTTTCTGTTACACCTGCATGTAGAAAACTATTTCTTTGGTCCGTTTTGATAGCCATTAAAAAAAAAAAGTAATGAGGTAGTTTACCCAAAAATAAAAATTCTGTCATCATTAACTCACCCTCAAATTGTTCCAAAGCAAATAAAAATATATTTTAAAGAAGATATTTAAAATGTTGGTATTTGGTAACCAAACAGATGACAGTAGACATTGACATAGTATTTTAGGAAGTAAATCACTACTGTCAACTTTTTGGTTATCAACATTCTTCAAAATATATTTTGTGTTCAACAGAAGAAAGAAATTCATACAGGTTTGGAACAACTTACTACATGATAGATTTTCATTTTTGTGTGAACCATCCCTTGAACTTAATTATATGATACTAATAGGGCTAGACAAATCACAAAACAGACAATGAATTAACAATGACTGTTGTAGAAAATGTTATGAAAACTATATTTTTACAACAAAGTTGGTATTAACGTTTGATGCTGACAAAATACTTCAAACTGAAATTGCAGGTACGATAGTTACAAACACACACCACATATCTAAACAAAGGACCCTTGATCTAATGTCCTTTAAACAGGCCAAATCTCCAGCTCTGAGAACTGCACAGTGAGAATGGATAGAATGATGTGTATATATTATCTCATGAAAAACTCATTCACCTGCTCGTTCACCATCAGTTATAAGTTCACCTAAAATAGGCCAAGAAATAAAGGTAAAATATCTTTCTCACCCCCTCTAAATGATCTGTGTTGTTAAGGTTAAATCCCTCTGTGCAAACCCATAATCCCTTTGGCCCAGATTATCAAGGGCGGGGTCTTAGGATGATATCACAGCAGTGGGCAAGCTGTTCGTTCCCAAAGTAAAACTGTTTTAAAATATCCGGAAGCAATGCTTTAATCATATTTAATCATAACTTAAGACCGTAAAAACATTGCTTTCCAATATAAAAATAATTGGTTAATCTGTTGCATATGCTTGCTTTCTTTCCATAGAGGTGCATGCCAGTTATATGTAATAATTATAATCATGGATACTAAATTTGAGGTTACCAATTGTTACATAACAATAGTCATAAGTTATTAATTATAATTGTCATTATGAAAACCTGTCATTATTTACTCACCCCTATGTCATTTGAAACCCCATGGAACACAAACAGCTAATTTTTCCATATAATGAAATGTGATGTGTTGTCATTTGGTTCTTATGCCATGTGACAATAGTGTGCCCTCAAAAATAACTTACTGTCACGGAGGGTCAAATAAGGAAGAAGAGATGCGTCTCTGTATGCAGCCAAGAAATGTTACAGATTTACACAGGATAGTAAAGACAATACCAAACAAAGGAGTGATCAAACTGAGTGCACATAAATACACAACAATCAACTACACTAGACACAGGTGATACTAATACGTAACCGTGGAAAGAAATGAGCGAAGGAAAATCAAGAGAGTAAAAGAACATGAACCAAACACAAGAGCAGAAACTAAAACAGAATGTGACATTTGTGTAGTGTTGGTAGAAGACGAATGGGAAAAACTGCTCAGAAAATTCTCAAAATGATTTTTCTAACAATGGTTACTTAACAATCAAGTCAAATTTATTTGTATGCAGATTCTAACGACACACATGGTTTCAAAGCAGCTTCACAGAAAGTCACAGTTATGTCTGTAATGCCTTAGTGCTTTAAAATAGAGTATGTTTTAGTGCTGAGTGATGATTAATAACTATGAGTGATTTAGATTAGATCTAGCTATATTGTACATATAGTGTGGTCTAGCACATATTTCAGTGCACATATATTCGGACAGAGGCAAATTAAGAGATTTAAATATAGGTTTGTATTGTTTTATTTAAATGTTGGTCGGTTTCTTCTAATTGAGAGTTAACGTTTTTTTAAGGTATTAATGAAAATATTAAAGTCTGATGCTCGAGCACATGCATGAGTGTTCAAAAGTAATTATGGGATTTAGATAATGGTTTTGTTGTAAGCGAGAGTTGCCAATTCTCAAAAAGCATAAATGAGGATAATGATTTTGTTGTAAGCTTAAGTGAAAAAACCAATTCTCAAAAAGCATAAATGAGGATAATATCTTGAGATTTTAAGTGAGTTCCAACTGAACAGTCAATTGTTAAAGTTTAATAAAATGTTGAGAAGTATAAAGTATGGCTTTAAGTTCAATTACACTGTCTCTGATTTCAGGCAGAATTATTATATCTTGATGCCATTCCTGATTGTGATTTATTTTAAATAAATGCGTTACAATGAGAAGTATAATTGCCTTGTATTTTAAATTCAATTATTTCTACTGTCTCTGATTTCAGGCAGAATTATTATATCTTGATGCCATTCCTGATTGTGATTTAAAAATAGTGTGGTACAATGACTGCATGATGATTGCCTATGTATTTTAAATTCATTAAATTTCTATATAACAATTCCTTGATAATGATTACTTCTGATTTGAAGGCTTCAATACATGAAGTTGGCATTTTTATTATAAGCATGTGTTTTCAACGAAAAGTGTAATCATAATGCATGGTCCAAGGTGCACATTTAAATGGCAAGTTTATTTTTTATTCCAGTGTGTGAGAGCATTTTTCAAAGCCTTTTTATACATCATTTTGACATTTTTAAACTACCTTAATCTACCGGATAAAGATTAGACCTGACAAAATTATCAGAATAGTGAAAAAGGGCATCTCCAGCAAATAAAGTCACTTATTCCCCTTGATTACTCGAAATGTCATTGGATTTGAATTCCTGTGTAAAATAAAGTTTATAATTGAAGACTGTGGTGTTATCTACACTACAGTGACCTTTTCTATTATGCTGCACAAAATGAGACTTTGCCATGGCTCGAAGGCACAGATCTGTAGTTATGACAGAAGCAGTGCTTTGCATAATGGACACAGAGGTGTTTCAGACTGGATAAACAAGATTTAATTCATACAGAATGCAGCCATGAGCTCCGCAGTGATGGCATAGGTACACAGGTTGTGAGGTCTGAGGTGGAATTATGCGAGTAGGATGTTGTTCTCAGACTAAAACTTTGGACAGCTGCACAAAAAAGGTCGTTTATTTGTTTCTTCCATTTATTGCAGCCTAAAAGCACAAACAAATTGCTCACTTAATTTAAACCCTTCACTTTTTGGTAGAAAGAGCAAGAATGTGATGGAATACAGAAGAGAGTTAAAGTATTCACTCTAGACTTTAAAAAGCATATTTGGTTTCGTATATGAACCTAGAATTATGATATAAAAGCACAGAAAACTAATTGCGAGTTATAGACCAATCACAAACTCCTTCAGTGTCAGAATGAAGTGGCTTTCTGAAGAAAAGGTTTAAACTTGCTATGAAAACAAACTGACTTAGAGGTAAACCTTGTTTTAGCGATCACTAACAATGCCATATAAACAGTTAATTCTAAATTAGAATCACAGGCTATAATCCAGTTTGGTCAACAACATTAAAAAACCTGGCCCACAAGGGCCTTGAGAATAAGTATGTGTGTCGCTTAAGATTGTAACTCAATTTCTTTCTGAATTGTTCAACAAATTGTTGACAACTATCATCATGAGTACAAAAATCATGAGCAGATTATATAGGGCATGGGCTGCCATTCCATGGTAGTGCAATTCTGCTAGCAAATCTCCAATATCGTCAATCATAAAACAATCTGTCTTCCCAGGGAAAGCTACGTATTTATTAAAACCACTTATTTAAATGCAACATGCCTCTATTATCTTATTGTCAAGTGTCACTTAATATATAATGTCTATTAACATCTACAGTAGGTGTTAGAGGGAAGCTTCCATAGTGTTTTGATAACTAGGACAAGAGAGAGAGAGAGAGAGAGAGAGAGAGAGAGAGAGAGAGAGAGAGAGAGAGAGAGAGAGAGAGAGAGAGAGAGAGAGAGAGAGAGAGAGAGAGAGAGAGAGAGAGAGAGAGAGAGAGAGGGAGTCACTTTGGGCTCTGACTCATACAATAAACACTTTCTTTAGTCCTGGTCCTCAAATGGATGACATTCTTCCATCAAGGAATACAAAACTAACATCACTCTCTTGAGGGGAATTCACAGAGCTGAGATGTGCCACTTAAGCGGCAGTCTTGGTAGATGCAGACAGTTGGCAAAGAATGTGCTTGATAACTAACCATTCCAAGGACACAGCTGGGACAAATGAAAGAACGAATTCTTTCCCATGAATTAACTCTATTTTGCATGCTGGATAAGTACAGGATAAACAAGCCCACAGATTCATAGCAAAGCTCATTAACAGCACTCCAACTGACTGATGCATGCAAAAATACACAAAGCAGAATTTGTAAAGACTAAGATGAGATAAACATTGTTTTTCTAATGATTCTCTTTGTCTATTTATTACTGCCTACATCAACTAAAACAATACTCAGAAAAAAACACAAATAATTAGGCTATTAAAATATGGAGAAATATAAAACAGCTGATAGCCTACTAGCACCAAACTAAACGGTAACATATATATCTAGCCTATATCGAATAGCCTATACAATGGGCTAACAAATATCTGTTGCCATTTGATGTAAGACCGTTTTTAAGAAGTCTGCAAAAGTGGCTTTTAAACACTTTAAACACGCGCTAAACAAATAAAAAAAAGTCATGTTTAAAACAGTTGCACGCAACAACAAAACAAACTGCATTTTAACGCTATCAAATGTTACAAATGATTCGCAGCTAGAGTATGACGAAAACGCATTGGTTGCAGCTGCAAACTAAAACGCGTCTCAAAACGAGAAGAGAAAGAAACGTTATAGTAGAGTAAACTCTTATTAAAGAAACTATGAAGTAAACGCGCCCTTGAGGATGCACTGACCACCATACACTCACCCATGTTGCGTTCTGTGTTCGGGGGACGTTAGTAAAAGTTCGGCGGGTGCTTGGAGTGGAAAGAGTTTCGCTCAACTGAATAAATGTGTTTCTCCAGCTTGGGACCATCGCTGCGGTGACGTCACTGTTTGGGGTCCACAGACGGGGGCCACTCTTTCCTCCGTAAGCGCAATGATGGCAGAGAGCGGAGCTTGTATAGTACCAAGTAGTCATTAGAAACATATAGCTAAGCGACAAACTAAGGACGATAAAACAGTGTCATACTCGTTCATGGTAATGGAAAATGTTGTGTTCTGTTTATTCATTACAAAAGAAAATGAACATTATATAGGTTACACACCAAAACGACACATTCTTTGGGGTATTTCCTGTAAACTTTGATACCGAACTTGTGGATTGCTCAGAGAATACAAATGAATATAAATTGCGGATGCTCAGAGAAAACCACCATGGCAACCAGAAGGCAGGCAGGGAACTCTATTCAGTTTTGGCCATTTGGCATTATTCCAGCATGGCCTCACTAAGTGGGCCAACAGAGAAGCTCCAAATTTCTCAGATCCTGATGCCTGTGGAGAAAACGTCAACAATGTTGCAACATTACATTTGGGGGTCTCATATTTTAATGTCACAGTTTGCCATTGGCTATTTAAGAAAAAGACATTAAGAGACCGTTTCTAAGTGATAGATTGCACCATAGTTCTTGACTAATGATTAGCATTACATAAAGTACATTTAATGCAAGTTCATCCTGACAAAATGAGCTCGACTCTGTAAATTTTAATTCAAGGAATAGTTCACCCAAAAAATTATTTTGCCAAAAATGTACACAACCACAGGCCATCCAAGATATAACGGAGTTTGTTTCTTCATGGGAACAGATTTGGAGAAATTTAGTATTACATCACTTGCTCACCAACATATCCTCTGCAGTGAATAGGTGCCCAAACAGCTAAAATCATCACAATAATCCACATGACTCCAGTCCATCTATTAATCTCTTGTGAAGTGAGTTTGAAAAAAAAAAATCCATCAAGGCATTCCCACTTAAAATATGAGTCCTCTATCCATAATATTGCTTCTTCCAATGAATATTTAATTTTGAAGTGAAATGTTCAGGTAAGGGGGGGAAAGGTGAGAACATTGTGCAGATCTGGGGCGTGGCTCCACACGGAATTTCTTTTAAAGATATTTGCTTTAGCTACATGCTCATTTGTAATTTTTCACAAATTTGTTATTTTTTTCCTAAAATTAACATCTTGTTGCAACATTTTACAAAAATCAAGATAGATTATATTTGATCAAAATCCCATGTTAAAAAGATGAAGTACAATGCAAGCTATTTAAGCAATGCTAAATGTTTTCCCTCTCTCTCTTCACCGTTACTTTACATTTATGATTTAGCAGACACTTTTATCCAAATGCTACATGTTCAGGTTATACATTTTATTGTCAGTACTGTGTTCTGGGACTTGAACCACAACCTTTGCGCTGCTACCAATGTTACCACGAGCCACAGGAACATCAGGTTACCACAGGTCACGTCAACCTCAAATACATAAAATATTACCCTTTTTAGACATAGTCTTTGAAATGAAGAGTAAAGAAAATACTATACAAAACTTATTAAAACAACCAGGGGCCAGTTGCTTGCATAAACGTAGCCACCATGTTAAGACCATGTTTCTTAAAAACTAGTTTGAGTATTTCAGTCTTACTTTCCAATACAAAGACCAATCTACCTTTGCATTACTGAATTAAAAAAGTTATGACCAGCCTTGAAGAAAAAAAAAATAGATGACTGACTTTAAGACTAATCTAAAATCCAGCCCCAGTACAGTACCCTTGTAAGGCCTTGCAACACCCCCCTCCCCCTCCCTCATAAAAACAGTTTCTCGCCCCCTTGGATCTAAGCAAATCCCCCCCCCCCTCTAGACATCATAAAACAGTTTCTCACTGGAAAAAGTGATTCTCAAGAAGAGGAGTAATCTAAGAGCATCAAAACCAAGACTCTTTCAAATTCACAAACGAAGGAAGAGTAGTTTGCACAGAATTAAAACAGTGATCAAAACCAGAGACTTTCTATTTGTATCTCCATAAAAAATAGAATACACCAGTCACAGTGATCATTTGTATCTCCAGTAAAACAGGATGTTAAAAACTTTCTAATTGTCAATTTTTTCTCCATTGATAAAAACAAGAATATAAGATTGCCAAAAGATAATTTTTTTCTCATTGAAAAACTTTGATCAGATAAGATTGCCATCATACAGCTCTACACCCACATCATACCAACTGCAACCACATACATTTATTAATCCATCAAACCACATTAATTAAACAATGCTTCTTTGCATCAAACCACATTAATTAAACAATGACTTCTTTGCATTAAAAAGAGAAAATTCAATGTAAAAACTGCACCAGAGAATAAGCAGGCAAACATTGTCTCATATGCTCATGTGAGATGCAAAAAGAAGATACAGACAAAACACATTAAACAAAGACTGTGGGGGAGGCAATGACCTAGTTAGGGAGAAATTACTACATGAAAAGAACGACACTGAAATCCAAGCAGCGCTTCCATCATTTACATATGAGAAACTTTAAAAAGATAGAACAGTGTGGATGCCACTACATACAGATCACATAATCGCAAAAGAAAATGATTGTAAGTTGGGAATTGCAGAACTCAAACTTTTTACTGATTATACTGAACATTTATTAAAAGTACTCTCTAAATGCTTTATCTTCTATAAGGACCTAACAAGCTTGTTCTATATATGCGAAAGGTCCTTACAGATGCATCGCTTCAGCACTGTCAGCACTGTTGTGCCTGGCATACTAATGATGGGGTCTGATGATCATCCTACAGGTTTAGTGGTATAACAGGCCAGTACTTGGGCTGTTTTTTGTCACAGTTGCGGTCAAAAGTGAGCTGCATGGCTGCTTCCATCCCCTGAATCTTTGCTGCATCTTTACCATACAGCTTCTTCATCTCTGCAGTCCTCCTTTCTCCCGGACGCTCTGAAGGAGGTAGGCTGCTGCACCAGGAAACACTGTGCAAGTCTTGGTCAGCTAGAACATAGGAGTCCTGCTGCTCTGCCTCCATCTGCTGTTGTTTCTCTAAATAGCAGAGAAATTAGTAATGTCATGACTAGAAACATCACTTAAGGCTTTAACATCAAAATAAGTGGCTTTTAAGTAATCTTTTTTGAGATAAAAACAAGATCAAGATTTTGGTGTTCGAGCACCTTAATGTGAAAAACATTACATTAGTTAATGCAACAACCACAACAACTCAAGCGATTCATTGTAACTCAAATATGCATAGGTTAAATAATACATTACACATTTTTCATGTCTCCTATACTAGAAGATGACCACAGTTTTAGCTTAAGATAAGAATGTAGATTTTATATGAAATACACTTCATTGTCCCCAAAGGGGAAATTTGTGTTGGACTCAAGGCGTTTACTTTGACAAGATCATTGGATCCATAAATAACAATATACACGTAATTCCTATACTAACCCTGAAAAGACAATCATTCATTATTTAACATTTTTACGGACATGGGTATAAAATACTTTTTAAAAAGATTATACCTACACATTGGTATATTCCAGAAGGCAACAATTCATACTCCGTAAGCAGTGCATGCAATGGGTTAGCTAAAAAGTTATGTGCTTCCCTAAGGATTGACTGTTCATACAGTGACTAATACGCCTTTCTCCCGATGGTCTTCATTGCTATTTTTAAAAAGTGTGCAAGCTTAGACTTTACCTGAATTGCGAGGTTACCATACCATATAGTAATGCCATATCTAATTATACTCTCTATAACTGACTGATAGAATAAATACATGATTTTCTACTCCACACCAAAAATCCTAAGTCTACGCAGACAATACAATCTTTGCTGCACACGAGAACAAATTGCATCCACATGAATCCCCCGGCTGAGTTTATCATCCATATGGATATCAAGGTACTTGTAGGAACATACTTGCTTAATTTATGTTTCATGTATAAACACTGGTGTGTGATCACCTATTGATCTTGGGTCAAAGATCATCTCCCGTCTTTGTTGCGTTTAAATTAAGATTGTTTAAAATCACACCACTCTACAAACCTTGATACCTCTGAGAAATAAACTGACAAATCAGTATTCTCATACAGAAGACTAAGTATCGCAGTGTTATCTGAGAATTTCACTATAAAACTTGAACACTCGTTGGTATACAATGTAAAAAGGATAGGAGAACTAACACATCCCTGTGGAACACCTGTGCTAATACCTTTCAACTCTGATAAAGTATTATTAACTCTAACCTGCAGTGTCCGATTAGTCAAAAATGAAAATACCACCTTATTATAAAAATTGTATTCACTTTCAAGGTCTTCAATTTCTGAATTAAAAGGTGAGGCTTAACGGTACTAAAAGCAGAAGTAAAATCAACAAATAACAGCTGCGTGTAAACTTTTGAATTTTCCAGATGTTTAGTAATAAAATAAGATACAGTATTAACAGCATCTTCTGTACTATGGCCCTGCCTATATGCAAATTATAATGGTCAAGAATGGAGTTAAATTCTGTCTTTAAAACAGACATCATATATTTCTAAAAGCTTTATTACACAGGAGGTCAAAGCTACTGGCCTAAAATCTTTCTTTTTTTCACTTGAGCCAGATGGTAATGGAACAATTCTAGATTTTTTCACGAGATCAGGTATAATACGAGAGTCCACAGATTGCTAAAAGATAAGGCGCCATGCCACAGCAAGTTCTTCTACACAAGATTAACAATAAAGCAGAGATACCATCAGGACCTGTGGACATTTTGGTACACAGTCTACTGAAGATTAAACAAACTTTATGTTGGTCAACATCCTATGATGTGTCCTCTATTATTAATGACTCCAAAACATCTCTACATTCCAGTGAACACTCCTGAGCATCAAACCTGAGGCAAAGGTCATTTAACTTATTTGCTTTAAAAAAAATAATATAGGCCAAGTGCAACCAAACAAATCTAAACACTACCATAAATAATTTTGGTTTCTTAATATTAATGTTTGTGCCAATTGTTAAAATTGTATTTAATGTAGTTTAGTTTGTATGTTTATTTTCTACCTTTTGTTTAGTATTTTCCAGATTGACGCCATGTCACACTGATTGGAATAAGTCCATCTCACTTGGTCCAAAAATGTTAAAGTTGGTTGCTTGACCATTCATTCATTCAGCCTCTTTCTCCCTTTCTTCTCTACCTATTGTTCGGTCTTTGTGCCAGTTCCTCCAGCTCGTCTGCATTCATAAGTTACCTTGTAATAAATAATTTGAAGTCTTAATAGGTCCCCATTTAAAGTTTGCCAAGGCTCCTATTGGTCCCCAGCCCCCTGCTTCAAAACCAGTGCTTGACAAGCATAAGCTATTATGTTTATATCATAAATTTAACATGCACTTCCAAGTCTCAAACCTGAAATGTTGCATGTGCCCTATACTTAAATACAACCTGAAAACATTTTAGGACTGAGACCATTCTAACTATTCCATTAGAAACGGACCCTAAACATGAAACTTTGCTAAAGGTTTATACATTTATATATACACTTTTAAACGTGCTCTAGAGTAGGGGCTGTCAACTCTAGCCTGAGGTCCAAATTGGTTTTACTAGTGTTAACATAATTTTTAGTCTCCATAGCAGGGTTCTCAGCTGGTTTTACTACGGAGTTTAGCCTGATCAAACACACCTGAACAAGCTAATCAAGGTCTTCAGGATAACTAGAAAGTTACTGGTAGGTGATTTTTTTTGAGGTAGGAGCCAAACTCTGCTCTATAGACTGAAGTTTCTGTTAAGACTGGTAAAACAAAATGTTGCTGTAAGAGACAAAATTGAAAATGGTGAGTGCACATGGAACCATCATAAATCTTTCCACCCCATGGTCAAATTATCATTTAAATACTTTATATGAACTTACTTTTTATTAATACAGTATAGGTAATGACAACTGTCTCCCAATGGTTTACATTATGCACAAATAAGCATTATTTGATTCATTAATCAGGTGTTTTTGATTATGTTTGGAGCTGAACTCTGCAGGAAAGTGGATCTTGATGGCCAGAGTTGAAATCCCCTGCTCTACATGCTTAATTTGTATTATCATGTAAGATAGCCTTGACATCAGTGATCACATCAGAAAATATCCCTGTACCAGTTGAGAATCACTGTTCTACACTGTTGTCAACCAAGCCAGTACTTTAAAACTGAGATCTCATACTATCAGGTCAGTATGCAACAATGAATGAATAATCCCAAAATGATTGCAGTGAATTATTAGAGTACACATCTTCTATAAGCAGGCTTAGTCTGTAAAACAGATGGCCAGTGTGAAGAGACTGAATGACTGCAGTGGGGGCATTCTGGGATAATGAGTTTGGCACAGCACCACTGCTGCTTTCAAGCTCTCATCCAACATTTCCCCACATAAAAGAATCATCTAAGCTAATCAAAATGGGAAAGAGAAGATTTGGGGTTATCTGTGCCATCAGTATGTATTTTTCCTGATATTTCTGGTTGCTGGTTCTCACTTCATATCCGTTTTAGGTTTTCTATTATGTAATATCTATTTTTAGTTTGCTTGCTTTGATTATGCATGTTTTTTTTTCTGCTGTCCTGTGTTTAGACTAACATCCTATTAATTTGTTGTTTCCCTTTTCCTTTGTAAAAAAAACCATGAGGTCATGAAAGGCGACATAAACAATTTTGAATTATTATAATTATTATTGATAATAATTAGCTCAAAAGAGAGGACCCACACAATCACTGTTTATCCCCCAAAAAAAATGCAGCAACAGAAAAAAATAAAAGTATCTCAATGATAAAAAAAAACTATATGTACAACTCCAAAAATTAGAATATCCCGAAAAAGGTCAATATTTTTTGTCACTCATTTCAGAAAGTGAAACCCATATATTATTTAGATTCATTACATAGAGTGAAATATTTCAAGCATTTATTTCTTGAAATGTTGATGATTATGGCTTACAGATAATGAAAACCCAAAATTCAGTGTCTCAGAAAATTTGAATATTACATAAGATTGATAAAAAAAGGATATTTTAAACAGAAATGTCAGGCTTCTGAAAAGTATGTTAATTTCTATGCACTCAATACTTGGTTGGGCCTCCTTTTGCATGAATTACTGCATCAATGTGGCGGGGCATGGAGGCAATCAGCCTGTGGCACTGCTCAGGTGTAATGGAAGCCCAGGTTTCTTTGACAGTGGCCTTCAGGTCATCTGCATTGTTGGGTCTGGTGTCTATCGTCTTCCTCTTGACAATACCCCATAGATTCTCTGGGGTTCAGGTCAGACGAGTTTGCTGGGCAATCAAGCACAGTAACACCATGGTCATTGAACCAGCTTTTGGTACCTTTGGCAGTGTGGGCAGGTGCCAAGTCCTGCTGGAAAATGAAATCAGCATCTCCATAAAGCTTGTCAGCAGAAAGAAGCATAAAGTGCTCTAAAATTCCCTGGTAGATGGCTGCGTTGACTGTGGACTTCAGAAAACACAGTGGACCAACACCAACAGATGACATGGCAGCTCAAATCATCACTGACTGTGGAAACTTTACACTGGACTTCAAGCAACATGGATTCTGTGCATCTCCACACTTCCTCCAGACTCTGGGATCTTGATTTCCAAATTAAATGCAAAATTTACTGTTATCTGAAAAGAGGACTTTGGACCACTGAGAAACAGTCCAGTTCTTTTTCTCCTTAGCCCAGGTAAGATGCATCTGATGATGTTTCTGTTTCAGAAGTGGCTTGGTAGCCCTTTTCCTAAAGATGTCTGAGAGTGGTGGCTCTTGATGCACTGACTCCAGCTTAAGTTCACTCTTTGTGAAGCTCTCCTAAGTGTTTGAATTGGCTTTACTTGACAGTTTTCTCAAGCTTGCTGTCATCCCTGTTGCTTTTGCACATTTTCCTATTCAATTTCTTCCTTCCAGTCAACTTTGCATTTAATATGCTTTGATACAGCACTCCTTGAACAGCCCCCCCTTTCAGTAATGATCCTCTGTGACTTACCCTCTTTGTGGAGGGTGTCAATCTGATGATTGTCTTCTGTTAGACCATTGCCAAGTCAGCAGTTCCCCATTATTGCGCCCTACGGTTTCAAAGAACAATTGCCAGATACCCACAATTTATACTGTATGGATGTTAATTTATTGAAACTCAAATGTAAATATTCTAATATACTGTTTTTTTTTTACTTTCATGAGCTGTAAGATCTAATCATAAAAAATAAAAAATACTCTTGAAGTGTTGTACTTTACATGTAATGAATCTAAAATATATGAAAGTTTCACTTTTTGAAATAAGTTACAAGACAAAATGAACTTTTTCACCATATTCTAATTTTTTGAGAAGTACCTGTATATGGTGCTCCCAATATGTAGTGAAACCCCAAAAAGTGCAAGTTCTTACAGCTGAAAGGTCAGTTTTAAGAAAAATTTCCACATATGTTGTTAAACACTTACTGAGTTCCTGCCTGTGTCGCTCTGTCTGGGCAAAGTATTGTCGCAGCTCTTCTGAGATGTCCATGTTACTGACATCACACTCGATCTGGCTTTCATCCGAACTCTCCTCCTCCACCTCACTGTCTGAATTAGTGGCCTCAGTCTCCCCTTCTTCTCTACAGGTCATTCTGTCTCGGTGAGCGTTCCCCCAGCTCTCGTCTGCATGCCAATCGGAGTATCGCTGGTCGGCAGAGGGGTACATGGAATGCAGTGCCTGGAAGAAGCCAACCTCCAAAGCTTTTCTGTATGCCCGCTTATGCCTCTGGTGCCAGCTCATGGCCTGCTGGTAGTGCTGCCAGTATCGGGCGTAAATCGGATGGCCGTACCACACCTGTCCATCACCCTGACTAGCCTGGAACACAACAACGTTTTTGATGTTGACTAATCAGTAAAAGGTGCTTAAAATGATCACTTCGTTTCATAACAGAGTTGCCCTCTTGCCGACTCTACAGAGCACTGTGCACCAAAACAGCCAGACACAAGAAAAACATTTCCCCCCTGGCCATATCCAAGAACACATAACACTCCTCAGTACTGGACATCTTTAGACAACAACAAATCTTCTTCGGTATTTAGCACATATGCACAGTCACAATTTTGTCAGTACATTTTCTGTATATTTTTTTTACTACTGTTATTTATAATTCATTGTATATTCTCTTTAATATTGCGTTTTGTTACCTTAACTTGATGCATGTTTGCACTTTCTGTACCGGAAGCTCCTAACACCAAGTTCACACTGCAGGTCTTAATGCTCAGATCCGATTGTTTTTTTTTTGCACTGTTGTTCATATGGTCAGTTAAATGTGACTGCCATCAAAACTGACCCGCATGCGCAGAAGACGACGTGACGTCAGACGCTGCTCACTGTGTTTGCGGAAATAAAAATGGATGCTGCACCTGTTAGCGTGTGTTTAGCTATTTTTAAGTTAATGTGCAATCGGAGCCTAAATAACGATGTGATATTAGTGTCTATATATTGTATGCCATTGTGATTTTAATCTTCCCGCCTCTTCCAGCGCAGAATTGGGACGTCTGTCGCACTTTAATGACGTAAAAAATCGCATGAAATGCGACATGGTCGTTCAGACTGAAGTCGCATCGCAAAACATGGGATATGTATCTAATCTAGGACCACATATTAAAGTGGCCTGGGCCTGATTTGGAAAAATCGGATTTGTGCTTTCCAGACTGTCATAAGAAAATCAGATATGGGTCACATTTGGGCAAAAAAGTTGGATTTGGGCCACTTTAGCCTGCAGTGTGAACTAACAAATTCCTCGTGTGTGTGAACACGCTTGGCAATGAAGCTCTTTCTGATTCTGATAATGCATTTAATCAGTCATATATCCTTCATTGGCTGTATAATATTGATCATTCGTCAATCAATTACACAGAAGTGTAAGACTTACCATTATGAAGAGGCGACTAGTAAATTGAATCTATTTCTGTACCTGTTAGAAATAAAGGAAATAGCTTTATTTCAGTCACCAGTAAACATGTATGTATATAGAGCAGTGGACAATGGAGGCGAATAATTTTGCCATAATACAGGTAAACGAAGTTATCTTGTAATTTCGTGAGTGCTCTTTAATCAACGCACGCATTCAATAAAGACTCCGATAATTATACGTATTAGACATTCAACTTAAACTAGCATTGTTTAGTTGCACTTCTCACCACTCATGCCTTCCTCTGCCATGAGAGTCCGTAGAATCAGAGCTGGTTTAAGGAGGAGATGGCAATCTGTCGTTCAATGACTCGACCACGTGCTCCTTGTAAGCCAATCATTTAATGGCTCTGACGTCGGAGTTTTACGACAGCTGGAGTAAACAGAAAACTATTCAGATTGTACAAGCATGTAATTCCTGTGATGTCTTTGTGAAACTTTGTTTATTCCCCATAGACAGCGTATTTATTTATTTTATTCTTTGTTAACAACTGTTCTACGTGGTTATGTTGTTCATGCATTTATTGTTCAATAAAAATCTTTTCCAGATAATTAGAATAATTATTATTCTAGCACTAGTCTCCTGTTAGGATCTCATCGTGTTAAGCATTGTTTAGCAAGACTGAAGTCTCCAAAAGACAAGTAAGCTTTATTAATATATTTAGTTTGAACGGTGCATTATTAACTGATTTTTAGGCCAACAAATAACAGTTTCTGCTGAACTTTTACATCCGAACGCAAAACAATGTTTTGTGTGAGATGTGATGCTTCGGAATTGCTCATGTTGCAGGTTACAAAAGTGAAATCAGACACTGCTGCCAGTTTTATAAACATTTTAAATGTATATTGACATCATTAATTAAAAAGAAGTATTGACTTATCTATTTTTTTCAGTAGTTGGGATTAAAATATTGTGGCTTTGTCCGTTTAGATAGTTATAATTTACACTTTGGATGATCTTGTCACATTAATGTCAATGACAATACTTTTACGTGTCATAGTTTTTATATCTTGGAACAGTCTGCGTCCTGTTTGTTATTTCTAGGGTCAACTGCTCCTTTTATTTCAAAATTGGAGCTTGTCGTCGTGGAGATCGGTGTTCTAGATTGCACAATAAACCAACTTTCAGTCAGGTATGTTTACATCTCTAACTTCACAGCAGATGTTTTCATTTCGACCTCAATAAAATTGGTTTATTGATGTTTACAGTGAAACCGACTTCATATGTTTGCTATGTAGAATTTGTAGTGTGAAAGAAGTATATAATTGGATATAAATCTTGCATTTATATTTTAATATGTAATTGAATTGATAATTGCTCGTATCATGCCACACATTTATTACTTTACTTTTTTACTTTACTTTTTAGTCATTTAGCAGACGCTTTTATCCAAAGCGACTTACAAATAAGAAAAAGTAACTAAAACTATAAGTTACAAGTCTATAAATACTATATATACACACACATTTAAGAAAATTGAGAAATTAAATAAAATGACAAATGCATACAACAACATTTCAAAACTTAACATTTAAATGAAAACAAAAAATAAAGCTAAAAACATTTCAAAATATTAAAACAACCAAAGGTATGAGTATAAAAATGATTCTAACATGATACTAAGCCAAACAACCATATATATATATATATATATATATATATATGGTATTTCATTTCCATGCAGTATGTTGAAGTAACGTTACTAAAATAAATACAATGTATTAAAACTAAAACTAAAGTAAATACCTATAAAGACATGAAATTCATACATAATTTATGTAAAATTAAAATAGATAAATCAAACGGCAGTAGTTATCAGTAATCCTAAAAAAAGAACACTGCCAAACACACATGCTAACAAACAACAAATTACTTACACATAGTAATAATTGGTTATACAGACTAAAACAGAAGTGAAACAAGCAGTAAGAAAGAGGATAAATAAAAAGCGATATTTACATCCTTGCCGGTGTCCCTGGGAGGAGTCGCACGGTAGAGTCGATGGTCCTTTACACTCTTCGGTCTTCACACGAGGAGGGCTTCACATAACGGCTGCCGCGACCGCTGCCGCGGTAAACTAAGCTTTTTATACCCATCTAACAAAATACTACTCCAATTCAGCTGAACACAATTTCCTGTTAATCACAATAAATGGCCAAGCAAGCGCCCGACACTGACAAGGGACGCGATACAGTACGAGACCAAACGCGATTTTATTAAAAAGTTATTTTTTACATTAAAACTGAAAGTATTTGCATATTCACTTTTACATGTATGTGTTATTCTATAATGCTGCACTTTAATGGAAGTTTTGTCAAATAACAAATTTTACTTTGACTTTCAGTCATTTAATACATTCATGACATTCAGTGTCATTTGTAGTTCATCCATAGTTTCAGTATTCAGACTATTTTTTCTTAACGCACCTGTGATCTGGGGCCTATACCATAAAGCCAGTTTCAGTTTAGTTTACCTGCTACGGGGCTGGTTATATTCTGGATAAGAGAAAGTCAGTATCCCAGTTTCTCTTTCTCCTAATTGACAGTCACTACATAGCAAATTTATAAAGACAAAATTGTCTGGCTTTTTGTGATGATTGATTGATTATTGTAATTATTTTATGTATTTTGTCCATTGCACATTTTAAGCTTAAAAATCAAGCATGTAGTTTAAATTAATATAAATATACAAATAATATAAACAAGCTTTAGAATTAAATTGATAAACTAGATGTAACCTTACTTCACACGTCTATATATATATATATATATGATCAACAGTATAAACTAACTTCACAACTTTCACTTGCACTGATATACAGTAGCTTGATTTTTGTTTTAATTATCTTCTTTTCTTCTTGAACTGCATGTTTCAAGGCATGTGATTGGCTGTTTGTTACTGATGTCACACTTTCATGTGCACATGCTCCATGAACTCAGGATCAAAACCTGAGTTGACAGAGACAGTTGATGATCAGCATCATGTTACCAGCAAAGCCTGAGTGTAGTTTTTTTTTGTCAACTTAAAACGAATTCTGTAACACAGAGTTTGTTCAACTACCATCATGGTACAAGCCTGAGATCTATGAGTGTTGGATAATCCATTACTTTCTGAGATACGCTTAAGAAAATTAAATGGTCAGCTTTTTACCAGTTAGGGCTTCTTTTTTGGGTGAATAGAGGTCCCTCCAGGTTTCAGTCTTTTGGATGTACAAAGACATCTTCCTCAGCATCATTTGCATCTCTTTTTTGTGTAGACAATTGGTAATTATTTATATACATATTTAGTTTTCTCCCTTTGCAGACCATCTTGATACAAAACATCTACCGTAACCCCCAGAACAGTGCACAGACAGTCGACGCTTCTCGCTGTGAGTCCCGCTTTTCCTTGAGATAATGCTAGCACGTGGGGTGAGTAAGGGTTGCAGTAAGGAGCAGTTTCTAATTTCTTGCAATAAATACATTTAAAAATGACTAATAGGAAAAGCATTCAGCATTGATCTGCGCAGGCCATGTGTGCTCTACTTGCAATTTATTCTTCAACTGAGATACAAGGAAATTGGAGAGCTTGCAAAAGAAAGTAAAGAAATGCTGAATGCTGGCTTCATCTCCAGCCACATAACCTGTTACTTCACCATTCAGTTTGTGACAAGCTCCCAGATTGCATGAAAACCGGCACCATATTGATGGAAAAGGGGTATAGAGGTGCTGGGTTTGTGTTGATTCTTGCCTAGAAAAGATAATTGTATTATTTACTTTTAAGTAAATATGAGTACAGACTCCAGTGACGCACTTTATTTCCGTCCAGTAAAGGACTCAGTACTTTGACAAAAGCAGACATCTTTTTTGGGGATTTGGACATGACAACATCGGTTTAAAATATTTAATGATCCGCATAAGTGTATTTAGAGCCCTTGTTTCAAGAATATATGTTAACTAAGCTGTATATATTTACATTATTATTTACAGAAGATAAATAATTATCTGTTTCATCAAAGCCCTAAGACCTTTACATGTCAGTTCTCTTATCATCTTGGATGGATCTCTGACCTCTCCTGCTGACCCCACTCTCCCCAATTCACTTGTTTTCATGGATTTCCTAATTTATAATGTTGATATCTCATGTGGTCTGTAGACCTGGATGCTAAACAGTCTTACAGTTTATTTTACAAAGATGCACATTTTGTATTTCAGACCATTGTCCTCATGAACATATACCGTAACACTAGGGAGATAAGAGTGGCAAAACTCTGCCCAGTCTGTGTGGAAAGGCTGATGGTCCCCCAGCACTTACACTGTAAGTTGCCAAAAAAAAAGCCCCACTTGCTCCAAGAACACAGCCATCAACACCCTCAGCCCTCCCCCCTACTGAGTCTGCGGAAGATGTAAGCATTGAAAGAAGATTAGGAAAGCCAAAGGCCCAGACGGTCTTCCAGCCTGCCTCAAAGCGTCTGTTCACACATATTTTCAAGATCTTCAATAGCATAGAGCTGTGTGAAGTCCCCTCCTGCTTCAAACGCTAACATTCCTGTACCCAAGAAACCAAAAATCACAGGACTTAAAGACTGTTGCTTTAATTGTGGTGAGATCATTTGAGAGGCCGTGTTGCTCATAGGACATTTGGACCCTTTACCCCTTGCAGTTTGCTTACCGAGCAAACAGGTCTGTGGATGATGCAGTCACTGGGATTGCACTACACCTCCAAACACAAACAGGGACTTTAGCAGTCCTGTTTGTGGATTGCTCCGCTTTCAACCTTATCCGGACCCCTTCAGAATAAACTGACACAGCTCTCCGTTCCCACTCCATCTGTATAACCAGCTTCCTGAAGACAGGCAGCAGCTAGTGAGGCTGGGAAAATTTATCCAACACCTGCACCATCAGCACTGATTCAGGGTTGTGTTCTTTCCCCATGTTTTCCCTCTACACCAACGCTGCACCTCTAAAGACCCCTTGTCACTTGAAGTTTGCAGACGATCCCCATCGGCCTCATCCAGGACGGGACGAGTCTGCTTACAGACAGGAGGTTAAGGAGCTGGCTGTCTGGTGCATCACAACCTGGAGCCAACACGCTAAAACCATATTTGGACTTAGGGAAAACCCCAGTCACCCCCCACTCACTATCATGAAAACTTGTGAATGCAGTGGAGTTTCAGTTCCTGGGAACCACATTTGGACCTGGTGGGACCTCACATCGATCAGAAAAAGGCCCAGCAGAGAATGTACTTTCTTCGTCAACTGAAAAAGTAACCTCCCAGGCGCACATGACACAGTTTTACTCTGTGTTATTGAGTCGGTTCTGTGCTCTTCTATAACTGATGGTTTGGGTCAGCCAGCAATCAGATATAAGAAGACTGCAGCGGACTGTTAGGACAGAGAAAGATTGTGTCACCTGCCAGCCTTCAGGATGTACTACCCAGTGAAGAAACGGGCAGGTAACATCACCAGACCCCTCTCACTCTGCACGAACTGTTTGCGCTTCTCCCTTCAGGCAACGCTACAGTCTCTGCACAGAACATCTAGGCATAAAAACATTTTTTCCCCTACTTAGCCTAAACAACTAACACAGTATTATTACCTGTGTTCTGTATTTCTGTAACCCTAATTCTTGCTAATTCATCCCCCATCTCTAATTATTTACTCTCTCTAGAATGTAAATATGTATGCAAATCTTATACAGCTAATATAGAGTAAATAAGGCCAAATCTGTATACATCTGTTCCATTCAGAAATTTTTATTATTATTATTATTGTTAGGCTTATTTAAATGTTCTGTTCTCATTAAATGTAGTTTATATGTTTATATGTATGTATGTATGCATGTATGTACGAGCTTCTTAAAAACCACAACAAATTCCTCGTGTGTTTGCACACACTTGGCGAATAAAGCTGATTCTGATTCTGATTCTGATTCTGATTCTGAAATACCGTAACATTCAAAACTCTGCCCAGTCTGCTGATGGTTTACACTGTAAGTTGCCCCCCCCACTTGCTTTCAGAGTCCGCATTGAGTTTTCTTTATTGAACAATAATCAAGAGCATCCATAACAATGTTAAATAATTAGATCCCATAGTTTTTTTAAAATACAACTTTTCACAAACACTGCAGTGATTGAACCTTGGCCATATGTTTATATGTACTGTATAATGAAGGTCTATTTAATTCAGGATTTATGTTTTGCAGACACTTTATCCCCAAGTATGCATCACTCCTAAAAATATTTGTTAGGGAGTTTTGTTGTGTTTGTATTTGTGGACCTGATTCAGAAATGACTTGGTATCCCAAGGGTCAGAATTCAGTGTCAGAGATTGTGTCTTTCTGTACTGTTTACCATGCTAAATGTGCACATCTAACATCTACTTAAAGTGATGTTCCTAGAAGAACAAAGCTAATATTTACCTATAGATGAAACCATTAAAAGCCGTGCAGGTTGGGTGAGGGAGAAATCCTGGCAACCCAAGATTTGTAGTTGTGGAAGCCTGAAAAGAGACATTTTACAGTAACTCTTCCTCATTTCATTTTTTCAAACATTTGTCACATAAAACATTTCTTTAGTGATCTCACCTTGCATATTTTGTGATTATATTACATTGCATAATGCTTAATGAGAATCAGTAGTTAAATGAATGCAATGGTTCACCCAAAGATGAGGGGAAAAGAGTGAAATGTAATGTTTACATTTATGCATTTAGCAGAGCTTTTATCCAAAGCGACTTACATTCAGTCTATACATTGTTAATCAGTATGTATGAGTAAAACAAAAAAAATGAATAAATAATTATTTCATTATTTACTCACCCACATGTTGTTCTTAACCTGTATGACCTTCTTTTTATTTATTTTCTTGAACACAGAAGATACTTTGATGAATGTTTGGGTTCAAACAATATTGGACCAACATTGGCTTTCACTATGGACAAAAAAGTCATACAGGTTTGAAACAACATGAGCCTTTTTTTTTGCAATTTGCACTATTCCTTGAAGTAGTTATTTCTTCATTTTGCAATGCTGAGTGATTGTGTTTTCAACAGGAAGTCTTCACAGAAATGGAGGAGAAGTATGGAGAGGTCGAGGAGATGAATGTGTACGATAACCTTGGTGATCATTTGGTCGGAAATGTTTATGTGAAGGTAATGTAAAATTTGTGTGTTTTGTGACATTTGCTTGATTGAACAGACAAGTTTATGAAATTAACCGTAGTTCGGTATTTCAAACAACATAGCTATAACAGCCTGCATTAGAATTATACTTGTAAATGTGTAACCGTTTACTTTGTTTTATTGTCTGAACAGTTTCGGAGGGAAAGGATGCTGAGAAGGCTGTATTGGACTTAAATAATCGCTGGTTTAATGGCCAACCGATACATGCAGAGCTCTCACCGGTTACAGACTTCAGAGAAGCCTGCTGTAGGCAGTATGAAATGGGGTCAGTGTCTCAAACTTCATTCATTCAGTTATTTCAATGAGAAACAATGACATTTTAAATATATAATATGTCACTTTTTAGGGAAATGACTGATTGGAAACTGTTCAAGATCTTGTTTGTGTCTAAAGTAAAACGGGAGAGGGGTTGTGTTAATATGGTTATATTATAGTAATATATATATATATATATAAGTCTCTAAAGTGAACTGACTATCTTCAGAAAAGCCGTGACGCCACTTTTTTCATCTTACCATCTTGTCTCACCCCAGGGAGTGCACTAGAGTTGGTTTCTGTAATTTCATGCACTTGAAACCCATTTCTCGAGAGCTGAGGAGAGAGCTTTATGGACGTTGTTGAAAAAGGTACCAAAAACCTTCTTCATCAAAGGCCAGTCTTGTGCCTTTTGTTAATATTGACATTTTTTGTTGTTGTAACGGAAATGATCTTTCCATTAGACATCGTTCTCGGTCAAGATCTCGTGAAATACGCTCTCGTGACCGCAGCCGTGGAGGTCGTGAACGCGAGAGGAAAAGATCAATGGATCGTGAATGTTCTGGAAGTTTTGCTTCCTATGTTTTGTTGCTTAGTGTCATCAACCAATGACCAGCATTTGTGAGAGACATCAAATGCTATCGTTACTTGCTTGAAACCCTTCAGTTTGTCACTTTAGTTTATTTACTTTTTTAAGTGTACATTTGAAATAAATGTATTTCTCAATAAAAGTGCATTTTTATAAATTGTCTGTGCCACAGGTTAATGTCTGGGGTTATTAATATCTTAGTAATGATTAATTAGCCTTTCAGCAAGTGTTGTAGGGGTGTGTCACACTGCATTTCTATTAATTGGTTATGTTTTGCTCATATCAGTTTGGAGGCAGATAAAGTTTTAAATCACTACAAAAAGAAAGATAATGTTTGCCTTCGTATGAGTAGGGATATTGTTATAAGAGGCAATCCTGCAGTGGTACAGTTAAAGATGGCACTTAAGTTTTTATCATTGTATTATCTCAAAAATCATAAAATCTGATTATTTCCATACACCTTATTTATCCATTTTGACAGTGGCGAGTAAGCATGACATTTGAATAAAAAAAAATCTTTGTAAGAGAAATTAGGCATTAAAAATATCTTACATTTCAGATATTTTGAGTTGTAGGCCAAATGTTTCACACTCACGTTTTTACAATAATAAAAAATATAAAAAATGTTGGACATTTCCCAACTTCTGATAGCAGGGCGAACGACAGACGCCCTCGTTTCAGCCAATCAGATTGCGCGCCAACACATGGCCTTTTCCCAAATAAGCGATGAACCCCGTTCATATAAATGACGTGACGCAGGTACTTCTGTATGCACAGCTGTTAAAGTGGACGGTCGGCGCTTATCAGCAAGGTAAATGTGTTTTATAATCGGTGAATATCTGTAATGGACGTTGCAGTATGTGATCAGAAATATATATATATATAATATATATATATATATATATATATATATATATATATATTATAGAAAAAATATTTTGCTACTTTGCATATGTTGAAAAATATTAGCAAAACGTCTTTTTATTAGTATGTAATCATCAAAATCCTTTAATGCACCTAGCAGAAGAGATAAAGATGTATTCACAACTGCGAAGATTTCTCTACTCTATTTAAAACTAAACGTCATTTCCATCAATACCGATAAAATTAACGGCATTAACCTAACTAAAATCAAATTCACAAAAAGAGACAGTTTGTTGACTGACAATCACAATAACAAAAATTTAGAGAGCACGAGGTTTGTGATTTGCAGGTACATGGATGGTTGCCTCGTGCTCGTGCAGATTATGTAAAGTATTTTTCTGATATTTATTAATGCTTCTGTAAGTCCTATATGTGTTTTGCGGAAAAACGATTTGAGGGAAGCTCTGCCTGGATGGGTTGTGAATGAAAGTTTATAGTTAAAAAATTTCTTAGAACACATGGATCCACTTTAAACTTCCCCATACTTCTGATAGCCTGACTCTTGCGTCCTAGAATGGGTTGCCAGGTGTGTATATCAAAGTCACTTCAATCTCCAATATTTGGATTTTTACAGCCACGTGAATATTATAATCATAACCGCATCAGAGTTATATTTTTCATTAAAACATAGTATGCAGCTTGCTTGTTTAGTCTGGCTGAAGACTGAAGACATTTATATATGTGTACTGTCAAATTAGGGATACTACGGATCTGGCAACCCTGGTCCTAAAGAGTCACCACTCATGCAGTAGAATTTTGTATTATAATTTTATAATGTCTGTCTATCTGCCCATCTGTCTGTCTGGTATAATTAGCTTTCATGTAATATTTTGATATTTAATGCAATGAAAATGCAAGAAGTGAAGCTTAAGTGCCTAGAACTGATCAAATATAAAGGAACTGAAAATTACTGCAATTTTCTTTTGTGGGAATAAGTCAGTTTCAATCAAGTTATTGCTAGATACACAAAGACCATCTGAACTTGCATTGTATTGTGGTCATTTCGCATTATAGCAGTCAAGCATGCGTGTTATGTTGTTGAGGCTCATAGTTAAACAGCTGGTGTATTTTATGCTTGGCTTCTTAGGTTATCTATTAATGGTTCTCATTTTCCGGAATTAACCTGATGGCTTCCTATGTCGTTGTGGTGATGTTGAAGTGATGTAAGAGTGCTGCAGACCTGTGAACAAGCATGTTTAGCACTTCGACTTCCATTGATCTTTGTCTGCGTTTAACAAGTTCAAAATGTTTTCACATTTTATTCTACAACATTACATAATTAATGCATCCTTGATTTATTTTTTTACTTGTCTTAAAAAGGCAGTTGCTAACAACTGTCTAAATTTAACTACAATTAAACATTAAATGTGAGTTATCATCTTATCTACTCACTAGTCAATTTTACTAATAATCTAATTGTTTATTCTAATTGTGTTAATAATCAAATCTATTCTAACTCAGACATTCAGGGACATTTATTTTTAATAAAGACTGAAAGAGCTGACGAACTTAATGGTGGCGAAGTTGAAGTCATGTGACTATAGCCTACATTTAGCATTTTTGTTTCTTGTAGTTACCAGTAGTTTTGAAAATGGATAATAGTTGTGTTCATTTGTGAAGATTATCTTGATGAATGACATGTGTAAAAATCATAAACGTTTGTTAGTCACAAAGCTTATTTTCTACAATAATCCAAAAGCCAATGGAAAATTTAATTTTGGGTTACCCTAAAAGTATATCTTCACTGCAGCAAACTTTTGCTTTCTCGTTAATTCTGTGGATTTACACTTTATCATTACGGGCTTGATCTTTTTGTCATAGTTGCTTTTGGAATAAGTATAAAGACAGCAGCCTGGAAGTATTCCAGTTTCATAGTCTGTGGACATCTTACTAAATGAGTAATGCTATATCCTATAGTGTGCAAGCCCTGAATTGAGTTATATTTCATGTCTTCTTGCGCTTGAATGGACAAAATTGTGTCAAAATACCTATCTGGACAAATATAATTGAAAACATTCGGTTATGACTCAAGTAAAGATACAACCATTGAGAAAGAAATTGGATGTGTACCCCTATAATAATTTTGGATTAATGCATTATGTCTTAAAGTGACCGCAGTCTAATTTAATCAACTGTTGTTTACCTTAAAGTATTAATTCACTTTCAAATTAAAATGTCATGATAATTTACTCATCCCATATCATCCAAGATGTTTATGTATTTCTTTCTTCAGTCGAAAATAAATTAAGGTTTTTGATGAAAACATTCCACGAATTATCTCCATATAGTTAGTTTCAATGGACATCCAAACGGTTGAAGGTCAAAAATACAGTTTCAATGCAGATTCAATGGGCTATAAACGATACCAGACAATGAATAAGGGTCTTATCTAGCGAAACAATCAGTCATTTAGAAAAATATTAATAAATGTATATGCTTTATAAACACACAAATGCTCGCCTGTTTTCGATGCGCATCGCAGACTTCACGTAATACGTAATGAATGATGTTGAAAAGGTCACGCTTGTTCAATTTCTTTATCCGATTCTGAACAACTACAAACCTGATTTTGTCAGGGTGGGGTGAGGGATAGAGCGAGGATTCACTTGCAGGAGGAAATAGGCTTTATTTAATAAAAAAAAAAAAAAAAAAAACAAAACAGCAAAAAAAAAAAAAAACTTCCCCCATTGGGGAAAACCGAGTGGCAAGGCAGGACAAAGCTGGTCACAGACAACATACGATGACGAACTCGCACAGGACTGCAAACACAAGGAGATTATAAAGGGAGCAAATGAGGAGGGTAACGAGATAACACAGGTGGGGCAAATCAACCAATAATCAGGAAACAAGACGGGTGGGGTCAAGACAATTGACATGAGAGCACATGGCACACAGAAACTATGACAAAAGCCATGTGCTCACACAAAACAAAAACACAAGCACATGGCCAGCAAAACAGAATCACTAGCCATGTGCAAACCGGGACATGAACACGCAGCTAATAAGGAGACTCATAAGCCGTGTGTTCACACAAAACATGACAAACATGAAAGCACGCAGCCAGTGAAAAACACAAGCTGCTTGCCACACAGAACAAGACAAAACAAGAGAAAGCAAAACGAAGACAACGAATGCACACGGACAGAGGAGCGCACGGCCAGAGCGAACTCGAGACCGCACGCTCCCACAAGCAAGACCAAACCTGGAGCGTGAGTGTCTGAACCCCGACACGAAACCAGAACTGGGCCTGAAACAAGACAAGAGTGCCGGGATCCGAACACCACGCTCCAACATGAAACAAGACAAGAAGGGAGTATCAGGGCTCTGTCACAAAACCATGAATAAACTAGACCGAAGTGACAGAACCCTGACAGATTTATTAATGCTGTTGATGTAATTTGTTTATTTGTTCCTGACTCATATGAAAACATTTAACGTGTATCTAAAATTGTGGTTTCATAATAAGCTTATGCTATTTATTCGAAAACAGAATAACATGTATAAAATACATTTATTTATTTATTAATTGTTTTGTGGTAGCGCCAGCTTTAGAATGTGCAGAACAGATGTATGATTTGGCTTTTTTGACTCCGGCTATTCAGGCTTTCTCAAGCCAACATCAAAGTTGTTTACAAAATGTATCCTCTAATCTACAATCTAAAATGTGTTGTGAACAAATTCTCACACTTTACAGAGAACTATAGAGGAATCATGCCTTCAGTTCCATCCAACAAAGAGAACGACAGCCCTGCCTGTCCTTTTTCTGGCAAGAAGACCACTGGCAGGAATGGTGTTGAGAAGTCGGTTTCAGATAATGTAGACAGACCCCTGCAGCTGGATAGAGAAACTGTGGCCACTGAACCCAAATGGATTCGTCCTGACCTGCCAAGCAGATGTACCTGGAAACCAGGAATGTCTCTTGAAAATTCCCCTCACAAATACTTCCCCAGGTGATAATGCTTAATGATCTCTCTTTTCAATTCTGACCTAAAATCACAAGATACTTTAAATCAAGTGACAGTGACAGTCACACGTTGATGATCGTTGATGCGTAGAGATCTGAGCCTACCAAAAAAGCATTTCTGTGTCTTTCTCCGGAACATTTCCTTATTTGGAAACTTATCAGCAAGATAAACATGTTTCGCAATCATTGATTAGCTGTAATGGACTTTGCTGTATTTAATCAACAATATATTTGTTATGGCAAAAATATATAGAAGATATATTACATTAATTTAACAAAATTAATATTTCCTTTTTAGGTTTTAGAATGTTCACGCAGTTAAGCAGATGCATTTTTTTGTGTATGTATTCATAAGTGTACATGACTTTCATCTTTTATTTTAAATGTTATATAGAATTGTACCATTATTTTAAACATTGTGGGATTTTAGAAAATTGTTTTATTATTTTGTTTAGTGGTAGTCTGGTCCTTTATATTCACAGTTTCTAGATTGTAAAGTCACCATGAAATAAAAAGACAATTCTTATTTTTATGAGAATATGAATATTAGTTAATATTTTTGAAGATAATTTTTGGAATATTGCAGTGTGCATATTATATAATATGTTCATAATATAATAACTTCCCTTTCGTCTTGCAACATCATCTCTTCTCTGATAATGTATTCACTGCTGTGAGTGCAGAACAAAAGGTGTCACTCATGACAATGCAGCAATATCAAACAACAACCATCAAATGATCCAATCAATTATATAATAATATATAATATACAACTATATATTATTTTTAATTTACACTGTCACAAAATGCCCTTTATAACAATAATTGTAACTATAGCTTCTGTCCCTGCAATATCCTTTTATGAGTGTTTGTTTTTTCTTCCTTTAACCATTGCAGGACAAAAGCTGAGAAGATTCTGCCCAACATCCTGGACAGGATTGGAGACACACCACTGGTCCGTATAAACAAGATCTCGAAGACTTTTGGACTAAAGTGTGAACTTTGTAAGTGATTCATTCATATTTCTACTTTTGAACAATTCTAAATCGGTTACTTTAAAAGTCAATATCGTTTTACCACTGAAAGTGTGCTACAAATAAGAAACCTTGAAAGACAAAAAAAAAAAAGCTGAACGATAAAGCAAGTATCGCCTTGAGTCCTTTGAAAGAGTTTTGGCCTGCTTTGTAGCTTTAATGTTATATATTTAAATCTATGAAATGGATGAAAGGCATTTATATAAATATTTTAAAGTTACTTTACAGTCATTTAGTTTTGTTTGTTGGTGTGTCTGCAGTGGCCAAGTGTGAGTTCTTTAATGCTGGTGGTAGTGTGAAGGACCGTATCAGTCTGCGTATGGTGGAGGACGCAGAAAGGGAAGGCATCCTCAAACCTGGAGACACCATTATAGAGCCCACCTCTGGAAATACAGGTAATCACACAGGACTCTGATGTTGACTCTGATTTAGTTGAGAATTCATCTTACCTGTTTTCTACATTCTCATTTCGTTCTTCTCAAAATCTCCAACACTAGTTCAAATACTGCATGTTTAAAATCCAGTTCATAAATATGGTTAGAAAAGTGCATTTTAGTGGTCAATTTTACAATGGAGAAAAGCAAATATCAAGTGGGTAAAATAAGTTTTGCCCAGTGGACATTTTTTTTAGGTCCAACGGGTTAAGTTATGTGCACTCTATTGCAGGTATTGGTCTTGCATTGGCTGCAGCAGTGAAAGGTTATCGCTGCATAATTGTTATGCCTGAGAAAATGAGCATGGAAAAGGTAAGATTCTTTCCTGTTAGATCAAATGGGATTTGTTACCCATCACGAAGGATAAACAATAGTCTCTTCGTAGGTTGATGTATTGAGAGCTTTGGGTGCTGAGATTGTCCGAACTCCCACCAGTGCACGGTTTGACTCTCCTGAGTCCCATGTGGGTGTGGCTTGGCGCTTGAAGAATGAGATTCCTAACTCACACATCCTGGACCAGTACCGCAATCCCAGCAACCCCTTGGCTCATTATGACACCACTGCTGAGGAGATTCTGGAGCAGTGTGGTGGTAGTCATTGTTTTTTCTCTCACTTTCTCTCTGTCTTTGTTCTCCTAACTTTTTCTGATTTTTATCATCAAAGCATAGCTTCCTCTCGTTCCAGCTTCAAGGCTTTTTGTTGTCAGTAACATTAAAGGAATAGTTGACCCAAAAATTTAAATTTGCTGAAAATGCACTCACCCTCAGGCCATCTAAGATTAAGATTTTTCTTCAAGGGAACAGATTGGGAGAAATTTAGCATTACATCATATGCTCACCAATAGATCCTCTGCAGTGAATGGGTGCCGTCAGAATGAGAGTTCAAACATCTGATTAAAACAATACAATAATTCACACGACTCCAGTCCATAAATTAAAGTCTTGTGAAGTGAAAAGAAGGAATACAAATGTATCAAGGCATTTTAACTTTTTAAGTCCACAATCCATAATAATGCTTCCTCCAGTGAAAAAGTCCTCTCACATCAAAATCCAACCATATATTTGTTTAAAACAGTTTGGACTATTTTCACTTAAATTTTTTTCACTGGAGAAAGCCATATTATGGATAGAGGTCTCTATCTAGTCAAAAGCAATTTTAAATGTTAAAAGCAAATCTTAATGATGATTTGGGTAATACTGTATAATAAATTAATAATCATTAACAAACATTATATAATGTCTAACAGATCAGTTATATAATATCACATATCAGATCATTATATAATGTTTAACAGATTAGTTAATATATATTCATTAAGCTACAAGTATATTATCATTTCACAATGTTCAACAAATCCATAAAATTGAAATAAGCTTTCAATTCAAATATGATCACGCACAAATACAATACAAATGATTTAAGTTATACACTGATAAACAGCTTATTAATGAGCATTTGAATGCTTACAAATGCCATTAAACTGGTTGTTTAAATTGATTAAAATATTAACCAATGCAGTTACAAAAAAAATGTTACTCATTCACGCATTCATTGTGAGCAAGTCATCCTAAATTTATCCAAATCTGTTCTCATGAAGAACCAAACTCCTCTTCATCTCGGATGGCCTGAGGGTGAAGAGATTTTTAGTAAATGTTCATTTTTTGGTGAACTATTATTTTAACTCAACTCACCACAGGTAAAGTGGATATGTTGGTGGCAGGAGCCGGCACAGGTGGCACTATTACCGGCATTGCTCGCAAACTGAAGGAGAAATGCCCAAATATTAAGGTAGACACTGATTGTCCCTGAGATCTGATACACAACAATTTTGTGAAATGTACCTGTTTTGTAACAAACAGAGTATCCACTTCAAATGTCAGCCAGAAAGATAATAACTGGAAGAGTAAACCACATAATGTTAAATTGAAATAAAATCATATAAATTGCAGTTTTATAAGTCACTCAGAAATTAAGTAACCAGGCATCACTGAATATACGTCTTGACTCATCTGAAGTGTGTCTGTGTTTTTTAGATTGTTGCAGTGGACCCAGAGGGCTCGATCCTCGCTGAGCCTGAACAGCTGAACCGGACTGATAAAACCCAGTATGAGGTGGAGGGCATCGGGTATGACTTTATACCCACCGTCCTGGATAGATCTGTGAGTGACTCTACATAAGTGTGCAGGTTTGAATATAAGTCTAATGTCCTTTATAAATTGTATATGACAGGGCTCTTCAGCTGGCACATTTGAACATTACTTTTCTAAAAAGTATACATAGATAATCAAGTAAACCTAATTTGCCTCAGTCCAGTAAGTGTTCGTGCCGAAATTTTATTAACAATATCAAAGTTATTCTCACATTTTACTACTTGCTAAAAAAGTATAATCTAGCAATCAGACGACTGAAAGCATGTAGTAGATTGTGCGGAAGAGGCTTTTCAGCAAAGTTTGATCATGTTGATCATTTCGCGGACTTAGAAATGTGTGTATCAAATGTGATAAAGTAGGCTAAAAACGGTTTAAAGTATATTTTTCTATTCTAAAATAAATGTAAAAGTGCTAAGGTCAAATATTATTGTGTTACTTGTTTGCTAAAAGTGCTAAGGTCTCATATTCATCTGAGTAATTCAACCCTGAAAGGAAGAGTCCTGCTTTTGATACCACTTGTTTGTTGCAATAGTCTACTCACTGGTATTGCTATTGTGTTTTTTACCAGAAGATGGCAGTAGAAGTATAGTTTTGGCTTACAGTGTTCTACTGTTGAGAGACAGCAGGCAGTTCAGGTACAAATCACACACATTGTGTTTGTATTTCAGTTGGTTGACAAATGGTACAAATCCAACGATGAGGAATCATTTACCATTGCCCGAATGCTTATAAGAGATGAAGGGCTGTTATGTGGTAATCGCATTATCCTTTCTTAACATGCACCCTAATGTGACACATTTCACGTTTTACAGCATCTTAAATTGGGGCTTAATGTCTATGAAAAGTAATGTCATGATTGTAGTAGATTTGTGTTTATATACCGCATTGTTTATGTTCTCTGTTGTGAGGTGGGAGCTCAGGCACTGCCATGGCGGCTGCAGTAAAGTTTGCTAAAGAGCTGAAGGAGGGACAGCGCTGTGTCGTGATTCTGCCAGACTCCATTCGCAACTACATGTAAGGAAAATCTCAGAGATGCTCAAGAAATTGGCTGCAAGCTTAATCAGCTTCAGTTTTTCCAAGGAACACAAAATAATTACATTTATTCCTTAAATGCACTGTAAGCTGCTTTAGTTGAAAGCATATGCCAAATTTATAAATGTAAAATATATTCTCACCCTTGATTGGCTTTTATCCACAAAGACAACTAGCTCCACAAAAGCTTGGCTCAGTCTGAAGCAATGGATGTTAATCATCTTTTTGTGTTTAAAATCTACTCTAAAGGTCCAAGTTCTTGAGTGATAAGTGGATGTTCCAGAAGGGCTTTCTGAGGGTGGAAGACATCATGGTGAATAAACCCTGGTGAGCAGAATATCCATTTTGTCACTTAAGATTTAGTGTGTATAATTGAGACTGGGGCTATTTGTCGCATTTTATTGGTAATTTATTTAATTTGGCATTTTTTAGGGTACATTTATTTTTAGAAGTACATTTCTATGTAGGTATAATAACTAAAGATGACATAAGAACATAATAACAGGACATGTTGTCACACTGTACACTAAATAAAAAAAATAAAGGTTTGATATTGGTATTGATGGTTCGATGAAGAACATTTAACATCCATACACTCTTAAAAATAAAGGTGCTTAAAAGGTTTTTCACATGAATTCCATAGAAGAACCATTGGTCACACTTTATTTTAGGTGGCCTTAACTACTATGCACTTACATCAAAAAATAAGTACAATGTACTTATTGTGTTCATATTGTATTGCAAAACACTTTGCTGCTATTGAGTTGGGATACGGGTAAGGTTGGGGTCAGGTTTGGTGGTATGGGTAGGTTTAAGGGTGGGTTAAAGTGTAAGGGATGGGTCAACAGTCTAATTATAAATGTAATTACAGAAATGAATTACAGATGTAACTACATATAGGTATTTTAAAAATATAAGTACAATGTAAAAACATGTATGTACACAATAAGTGCCATTGTATCAAATTATTAATTTAAATGTAAGTACATAGTAGTTAAGGCCACCTAATATAAAGTGAGACCGAACCATTTTGGTTCCACAAAAAAACATTCAGTCAAATCCTTTCTTACCTTTTAATAATCTGAAGAACCTTCTTTCGCCACAACAAATAACATTTTGTGAAACAGAAAGGTTCTTCAGATGGTAAAGGTTCTTTATGGAACCATTTAGACAAAAACAGTTCTTCTATGGCATCGTGAAGCACCTTTTATTTTTAAGAGTGTAGATTCTTAACATAACAAAAAAGGTTCTTTACAGTGGAAAAGGCTCTTTGGATTATTAAAATAATCTTCATACTAAGAACGTTATTAACTGATCTCTAAAAGGTTCCATATATATATATATATATATACACTGTGAAAAAAACCCTTTTTGAAATTTTTTAAGAGTGTATGGGGTAAGTTTTGACAATGCAACCTGTCATTTTATAAGCTATCCAGCTAAATTTAAACAGTAAAACAATTAAAACTGTAAAACAATTAATGTAACAGCACAACATTTAAGATGTTTTCTACAAAAATATCAAACCATTATTTTGGGTGGCAAATGTTGAAACTAATTCATGTTAAACATTTTATTAAATACTTTTTAAATCATGACCCGCAAATATGAAAAATACTCTTGTCCTTTGAACACATTTTTATTTCAAACAAGTTCTTCATTTTATAGTTGACCCATTTCTGAGGTTTTATTTTTATTTAATTATTATTATAATATAGGCCTCTATTTTATTATAATGTTTTAGTTTGGAGAAAAAAAATTATCTATTCTAAAAATGATTTCAGTTAAAAGGTTTTTAAAATAGGTGTTTGAAACAACTATATAGAAAACATTCTATATAAAAGTTTAAATAGGGAAATGTATTTGTACAATTAATACAATTGCATTAATACAATGTCTAGGTCATCTTGTATTCGGTCATGTGTTTGTTCTTTTTTTATTCACCCTTCATTAAATTTCTTCCAGGTGGTGGAATCTGAAATTACAGAGTCTAAACCTTTCTGCTCCACTAACTGTGCTGCCCTCAGTCACATGCCAAAAAACCATCAAAATATTGAAAGAAAAGGGTTTTGACCAGGCACCTGTCGTAGATGATGCTGGGTGAGCAATACATGCAACAAAGAACATTTTAATCAACATTAAAATGGTGACAACCTCACCGTAATTGTCATCAGTACTTATTGTCTTAAATCTATATTATCATTGTAATTGAAGATTATTAAAAGTGAGGAGTGGAATGCAGTTGTGTTTGGCTCGCTCTCTGCAGGTTGATTCTGGGAATGGTGACCCTGGGAAACATGCTTGCTTCTGTGCTTGCAGGAAAGGTCAAGCCCTCTGACCCTGTCAGCAAAGTGCTCTACAAACAGTTCAAGCAGGTGATCGCTGATCTTTTAGAAAGGATAGCTTGAGCTCACTCACTCCATCTGACATTACTTCATCCATTGCTTGTTTTAGATTCGTCTAACTGACAATCTGGGAAAGCTTTCTCGGATCTTGGAAACAGATCATTTTGCCCTGGTGGTCCATGAGCAGATACAATGTGAGTGAATCAATCAATCAATCAATAATAATTTTATTCCGGTCCTTACAAACACATTTTCACAAATTAAACAAATAAAAATACAGGTTACCGAAAAAGGTAGGTGGAAGCCTGCTTATTATGTCCCTTTATAAATGTTTAACTGAATGGGCGACACTTTTCACTAAATTAAATAACACAAAATAAACAAAAACAAACCACAAAAAAAGGGGGGTGCAGAGTGCAGCATACACCAGAGTGCAGCATACACTTGGATGATTTTTATTTTATTTCTGACATATAGAAGTCCTTGTGTGGATAATGTGCTCTTAATTGTTTTACAAAAATGCATTTGCTATGTTTGCTAGATAAATTCAGATTTAGGAAAACTAAAATCAAAACAAATTCTTACATTTGTATTATTATAAAGGGTATTATCATATATGGTTTATTTATCTTCGGGGTCCACTTAGAATGGTTTACCTTGGCATCCATAATTCAGTTTATAAATTCTGAGTTAATGTGAAAAGTTTGGTGGTTGTGAAGTTGACAATGATATAATGATGATATTTAAATAAACATACAATAAAAATAACCCATCTGGATGAATCCAAAGAAATACAAGTTTAGATACTCAGGCAACTGTCACATTTATGTTCTGTTTTAAGAACTTGTATGTTTATATTTATTGTGCTCACTAAGATCTGCTTACTCTCATCTTTCATTACTCGTTTCATTCAAAAAATAAAAACATTGTAATCGTTTATCAAAATGGCATCTTCAATTGAGAATGGCAGTCTTTTAATTATATTAAAACGCTATGGTGTGTGTCTGAGTGACTGTGCCACTGATTATATTTTATACACAAAGTGAATACAAGTAGGGCTGTGCGATATGGACAAAAAATATATCTCACGATTTTTGGAATTTCTTTTCGATTTCGATTTTAATCACGATTTTGACACAAACAGACAAACTTTACAGTTATAAATGCATTCTGTGTGAATTTGAAACATATTTCCAAAGGAAACCAATTAGACCTTTCCCAAAAAGTTGTAACATGTCTCTAGAACAGACATATGGCAAAATACATATATATATGTATATGTGAGTAATCAAATCCAACAAAACAAGATGCAACCAGAGCATGTGAGCGAAGCGGAGCGGTTCAATATTCCGCTCTGTGTGTGTGCGCTCCGCTCAGTCGTTCACGGCCAAAGCAAACGCTCCGCTAATGATCCGCTCACGCTCACCGTAAATCGAATCCATGCAGTGGCGGATCTAGGATTTTTTAAAGGCAGGGGCCACAGTGGGGCCACAATTTACAGAGGGGGGCCGAGTATAATGCAATTTTTTTAGATTATTTTGTTACGTGGCACTGAAATGCTGTCATACTTTTTTATTTCTCACCCATCATTGTTTTAATGAAAATAAATGCTTTTCTGATGTGATTTGAAATTATGAAAAGGAAGAAAATACTTCGCCAAAAGGCAGATTCGAACACGGGTCGATCGCGTCACTTTTACCATCTGCGCCATTAGAGCTGATGATTACTCTCTATCTTTTGTAGTGTTGACTATCACAGTTAGAGATATATAAGGTGCCATTAAAGTGTAATATTACAATATACACGGTGAAGTAAAGTGCAACAGAATGCTAATAAATTGTAAATAAAATACTACACAGATATTACAGAATAAACTCTGTAATTCCGTATAATTTTACCTCAGATGAAACATGGTTAAAATCATGGCTATGTGCTGTTACATTTTACTGTTTTTTTTCCCTTCTTATTTTCCACCTTAGCTTTCATACTTTTACATTTTATTAGAGTATTCTGTTGTTAAGTATGCGCATGCGTTTTAATGACGTGTTACGTCACGCACGTGCACCTGTACACTTTGCATTACATTTATTTACAACAATTAATGTCTGGCTGTTTGTGCCATTATCACCATTATCCGTATTACTTCCCTGACCCTGAACTGTGCAACTGTGTTAACTAATATGTGAATCCTATATTAAATCTAACTTAGCTGCAAACAAATCAAAAGCTTAAGTAAAAATCCGTCAACTATCCCGAGCATACCTGCCAACTTTTCACAAAACCTTGGAGTGAGATTTTGTCAGGGGTGATCAAAATTATGCCGCGCATGCAGCCTCACAAGTTGGTGGCTCAGATATCAGAGAATTGGAATTAATTTGATGTTGTACCCTGCATTCTGGTGGTTTGTGGGGAGGCCCAAAGCCGTTGATAGGGGCAGCCTACTGGAGATGGACAATATTGGTTACATTCTGTGAAGCAGACATAGCTGAAGGTCCACCCCCAGGAAATTTTGGATTAAGTAGATTTGACTTCCTGCATTCTAGTGGATTTTTGGGTGGTCTGATAAAGATGTGCATAATGTTCGGCATAATGATTTGTAGGGCCTTCTAGACTTGAGCTGAACATTCAACCAGAAAACTATTGTTGTGCCTAAATGACTGCCTATGTACCACAATAAAGCCTTATTCATAGACCAGTGTTTAAGATTTGACCTAGGTAGGTTGATTGATATTTTGATTAGAATGGTATTAAACTAATTCTTAACTGAAACCTAGCCTATGTTGTGAATAATTGTATTCTTAAGGGCACTTGATGATTAATGTTCAGCCAAAAACGACACAAGATTAGTTAGGGAGGGACATTATTCTTCATTCAAAGCCTCCCACTACATGGTCCATCAGAAACAAATAAAGTGCAACAAATAAAGTGCTTAAACAGTACACCTTTTTCAAGCAATAATACAGATGAATGCATTACAAAAATAACAAAAAATGAGGCATAATCAGTATCAGATGCAGATCAGAAGCTGGGTAAAGTCCTTGTCTATGATCTGTGGGCATGGTTATACTGGCCTGTGGCCTTCTTGGAGGCCTTGATGATATCTGAGGGGGGCTCCCATTTGAAGCAGGGCTCCAGATTGGCCATCTTTATGGTCATTATTGATGACAAGGTGCCATCCAATGCTAGGCTGTCTCTTCTCTTGGTTTTGTTCAGTCCCACAACTGAAAACACCCTCTCAGCATCTGCGTTTGCATGGGGCAACACCAGGACCAGTTTGGCGACGGCAGCAAGCCTCTCGAATTCTTTGGCTCCTGTCACCTATGGAAAATGCACCAAGAACACAATGGAAAAACATACCTTGATTTTTGATTGATTAATACTGTAAGTATACTGTAGGTTGATCCATCTGTCTTTTCTCACTTGGTTGGATGTTTAAATAAAATAAAAGGTTTCGCTTTTGTCCTGGCAAAGGTCTCTTACGGGACATCTTTGAAACCTTAAATAATTTATGGTCATGTTGGTTTAATAACTCTACTCTCAGTTACAAAAACATGCCTACTTCTATTGCACAAATGTCCTGTATTTATGTTAAATTCTTTGGAATACATCTTACCTGTTCGAAGTGCTGTTTTAGTCCTACAGAAAAAAGTCTTCATCCACAGTGAGTCCTTTTCTTTGGCCTGTTAATAAAAAGATAAATGGCATGTGAGTAAATAAAAAATGCTATGAACTGATGTTTTGAGCATGCCAAAACCATACCAAAAACATACCACGAAATTAAAAGGGTGCTCTCCTGCTGCCTGTTATGACAGTTTACATTCACCACACTAAATCATGTTCACAGACACACGCACAAACACAAACAAATAATTTATTTCAAGATTTAAAGTTTAAGAGAGTGAGTACTCAATTGGACGAGATTTCATTGTTGCATACCTAGTCTCAGCTCAGATTCATCATCAGACTTCTCGAGGTGGTCGTTTCTCTCGTTGTCTTTCGGGGTATCTCTTCTTCTGTCGCTAACTTCGGGGTGCAGCCAGCCATAGACGCCATCAGCGCCATCTAGGAGTTTGAAAAGGAACGAACTTGGCCCAAGATCGTGTTTTTTTTTTGTGAGTAATTGGATATGTGGCGTGAGTGCGAGTGAAAACAGGCAAAATCGTGTGTCACACGGCGAAAGCGTGAGAGTTGGCAGCTCTGGTCCCGAGTGGCTTTCACGCTGGCTATCGGGCACTCGTCGAGTCCTGAGCTGATTAGCTTTCTAACATTAGAGAAAGAGAACTTAAATGACATCAACCATAATATGCTTTTTTACTTTAAAGTTTTGAATAGGTACTTCCCGTAAAGGGGACGAAGACCGTGACTGAAAACACAGCACTAGCAGTTGTAGACAGAAACCGTTGAGCAGGTTGATTTTCAAACGACGAACCGACGCAGCCAATAGAGAGCTTGATGCAAATCATTTGGTGGTCTGATGAGTCTCGATTTCTGCTGCGACAGGGGCACTTCAGATGGTAGGGTCAGAATTTGGCGTAAAGTACATGAAAGCATGGCCGATCCATCTGCCCCACCCCTTGTCTCAACGGTTCAGGCAAACCGTTGAGACCATGGTGGTAAATTTTCATAACCGTGGTGGTGGACAATAATGGTGAAAATTTCTTGGCAACTTTGGGGGACCCAAAAAATTCAGTACCAATTGAGCATTGTTTAAAAAGATATGTCGCCACAGCTACCTGAAAAACTATTGTTGCTGACCATGTCCATCCCTTTATGACTACAGGTGTACCCATCTTCTGATGGCTATTTCCAGTTTTTCAGGATTGTGCACCATGTCACAAAGCTCAAATCATCTCAGACTGGTTTCTTGAACATGACAATGAGTTCACTTTACTCAAATGGCCTCCACAGTCACAAGATCTCAATTCAATAGAGCACCTTTGGGATGTGGTGGAACGGGGAGATTTGGCATCATGGACGATGTGTAACAGCCGGTTGTTTACAAATCTGCAGCAACCGCTCTGTGATGCTTCAGAATGTTTGGTCAATATGGACCAAAATCTCTGAGTAATGTTTCCAACACCTTTATTTTAGTTGAATCTATATTTTTCCACGCGAAGAATTTTTTTTTAAGGCATATTTTTCTGAAGGGGGACAAACCCTCGGATGGGGGGGGACAAATCCAACCCGGTACTAGCAAGGTGACATACCTAATAAAGTGGCAGTGAGTGTGTGTGTAATATATATTATAGCAGTATCCGATACACAACATTATGTTTCAGGCCAAAATATTTGTAAAATTTGGGTCATTCTACAGAATTAGATTGGTCCCAACCTTTAACCAAGCGAAAACAAATTTAAAAATCATTTAAGTATTCAAATCTTAGACATTTACCAAGATCCCTCTATTATCTACTGAAACCCACAATAATATTTAAAATATCAGTAAGCTTATTTTAATTTATATATATATATATATATATATATTAAATCATCCTTTATTGGTTACTTTCAATTGGGTAGTGGCTGTTCCAAACCCCAACCCCTAAATGTTAACTTATGAAAACAATATTTAAACTATTCCATTGTTGTTTTTAAAAATATATTTTTCTTTGTTTTTAAGTGCTGCAGGTGCGTGATGTAAATATATATCAGGTATTTTCTTTGTAAATCTGCTTTTTGCGCATGAAACTTTATGCCCCGAAAAACAAATTGTCTCATGTTGGTATGTTTTAGTCCATTGGCTGAGACTGATTTGAACTACACCCCACCATCAGGAAATATTCCTGTGTCACTCTCTCTCATAGCTACAAGGTGTGAGTGGTTAGATTTTATCATTTTGAGGTAATTCGTTTTTTCTGCAATTAAGCACACTTTTTTTGGGAGTTATTCCATAGCAATTAGTTTTGTATGTGTACCACTGTTCAGAATCGTGCTAAGTTACCATGAGCTGATTAGCATCTTTGAGCTAGGTTCAAAAGTATCTAAAATTGTCACGACCGAAACATTTGGTGAAGTTTCGACATCTTTGTTATTTTTGGGTGTTATTCCCTAAAATTGTCACTACCGAAACGGTCACAACCAAAACCGAAACATTATTGTTTCGATAGTGAAAAAAGGGAACACATAATCCTTTATTTGGGGAAAACAAATACAATTTTGGCTAGGTAACAAGGCAGTAAGTGTGCTGTATGATATGATGTTTTGAAAAGGAACCAGAACAATCATGTGGCACAAAACACAAAACTGCTATGAACATTTTTGTTTTTGACAATGCATTATAAGGGATACAATATAACACATTAATGATGACACACAAACTATTAAAATCATCAGTATAACAGTATTTCTGTTTTAAAATAAACAGAGCAACAACAATATGGAGAGCAAAATATATTTTTTAATACTTTTAAAATATATTTTCAAATATATGCAAAACATGGCCAAAAAATGTATTTGTAGAAAATATATTTATGTAAATATATTGTAAAATATATTTTAGCAAATATATATATTTTTGGATTTGAAAAAAAATACATATTTTTAAAACAATTGAATGTATGGGAGCGCATGGGAATTTTACTTATATGCTATATTGCCTAGACTAATCCCTCTCTTTATGTGGTCCATGATTTGTATTCTATAGTAGCATGCTGAAATTTTAGGGTCAGCTTCCATAGAATTTTGCAGACTAACTTTTAAAATGAACTTTTTAGTAAAGCTTCAGTTTTGAGTAGAAAATATGCCTGTACCTGGACTTAGTAAGTGGTCAGAACTAAGAAACTTCTGGTCAAACAAGAGGCCATAACACACCGTTAGTAATGCTCTGCAGCCACTCTACTTCATGGTCTGGTTTGTTTTGGCAGTCACTTATTTTCCGGTGATAACTAGCCAACAGGAAACTACCGGGAGCCATTCAGGACTAGACTGTCATTCTCAGGTCAGTGTGCATCCCACCGATTCTGCTGACAGCACTGTTCCCACCATGAGATAATGCCATTCCAGAGAGATCCACTTGTAAGCCTCTCTTTCTGCAGTGCAGGTATATAACCAGCAGTTTGCCTTCACTGGGAACGGCACACATCACTGGGGATCTTTGTCTACTGTACCAGCCTCTATCAACCTCCTCATACCTGCCTTCAGTCCACGTCTTCTCCTTGAAAAGTATCCTCAACATCAGGTGCAAATAGTCACATTCAGGTTGAAATTTGCCAGTCTACGTTTAGCTCATCCAAGCTGCGAATTGCCAAGCCTGATATTATGGATATTGCCATCCAACACCCCTGGTTTCGACGCACCCTGGGCTACCCCACCCGCCTCTTCGACCAGTTGTTTGGAGAAGGCCTGTTCGACTATGACCTCTTTCCCTTCGCTGCCTCAACTGTCAGCCCTCACTATCGACACTCACTCTTCCGCAACTTCCTGGACTCCTCCAACTCAGGCATCTCTGAGGTAATGAACCGCTTCACTGTGGCTTAATAAGATTGAGATTTAGAATCTTAAAATTCCATTGTTGTTGCTGAAGCCCAATACAGGGTGTCGATTATCACTAAATCAATGCATTAGGTCGTCTTTATGACAAACAGCATTTTATCACCTCAAAATTAGTTCTAATTGTGGAGGTGAAACAATTAAAGCAGCAAGATTTCCCGAGAATTCATCACTAGAGTTATTCCTTACAGACGCCAGAAATTAAATTACAAATAAGAGCACTAAAAAAAAGAGCAAACTGATAATAATGTATAACTGTGACAGAACACAAAACAGAATCAGGTTAAAATGGAGAAACGAACAAAACTGGTGAATAAAAGAGAAGGGAAAAAAAGTTTAAAAACTGACAAGTGTCCATGGAGAAAATTACCAGTACCATTTCTGTTAAGTTAGCGGAAAATAATTAAATGAAATACTATTGTGGCATGCTAAATAATGACAATATTTTCTTTCATATTACCTGAAGATAAATGCATCCATCACTGCAATGCACAACAGTGTCACTCCAAATGAAACCACAAGTGAAACATGTCATATACGATTCATCTCCACCCAGATGCTGAATGCAGTTTGCTGAAAAAACTGAAATCATTATGAATTCTTATCTGCAAACAACACCACATTGATGTAAATCCCCTGTACTTGATCATTTGTGCAGGTGAGGTCTGACAGAGACAAATTCACAGTGTACCTGGATGTGAAACACTTCTCTCCTGATGATATCAGTGTGAAGATGACAGAGGACTATGTTGAGATCCAGGGCAAGCATGGAGAAAGACAGGTGAGGTCACGGCTCATTCGGACATGACAGGGAATGTGTTCAATAAGGCACTTACAATGAAATCGAATTAACCATTCACATGTTCTCATCGGTTGCTGTGCTGATTTTTTTTGTTAATGGAAGGAAGCTGATATTTGAACAGTACAGTTGTGAGTCATTAATTAATCCGACTCTTGTTTGTGAATAATGCTTTATTTACAGTGATTTTGCTTGTTTTGCATTATAGTGTTCAGTGTACATTATGTAACAGTAATGTACATAGTGTAATTGTAGTGTAATTGCCTGCGAATGTGTCTCGAAGGATTATAATGTATACAAATTCAGTAGCCTATGATAAATTCTAAAGATTGTGGGAAAATATAATTAATGATTAAGCTTTTATACAGTAATTTCCTTTAGTGCAATGTGAAAAATCATCAGAAGAAGACCTTGCACTTTCACAGACAGGCGTTCAGAAATGACTCAGTTCAGACAGACTGCATTTATTTATAATGCAGTACCAGTTGTTAAGCAACAATAACAAATACAAATGCTTATTAAAAAAGAGATAAAAAAAGATTTCTACTTGTAGAAAGTAGTATTTTTATATTTGAAAGAAAAAATATTTTTGGTTTATTTCAGTTTTTTTTTAGATAATTGTATAGTTAATCAGCTATCAAATTTTACTTCACTCTCTTTTTCTCCCAGTTGTTTTCTCTTCAGTTCCTTTTCTATTTTTATCCCCATAGCCACAATTTCAGTACTATGGATTTATTCACATGTTTCAGTAGCCTGTGCACATATGAGGAAAAAGTGAGCAGATCTCTCAGAATGTTTGTCAGATTGACGTCACTTTTGCATCATAGCTTACCGCCCCATTTGGAGTCCTAATGCCAGTAAAGGGCTTGTGGTTAATCATTCCAGGGCTTTACTGGTAGATTGTTTTAAAATGCCTTGAGTTGACCCTAAAGCTTTTTTTCTGTCATCAGCATTCACGAGAGACTGATGACTATGTTTGGGCAGTGCTAGATGAAGTGTACTGATTTGTACACTGCAGTATATGAGCTCAAATCTACACTAATGTTATCAAATCAAACTAACAATCTAATCTAAAACTAAAAGTCAAATGTAGAATTCAAATTTGTGAGAAAAGAGTAAACAGATTTGCAGTAAGATTCAGACTGATTTCATAACTGAAAAGGCATTCTTCAGAGCTAAACAGTTTCTCAAAAACGTGCGAACAGCTGTCCAGCTGAGGTTTCTATTCTGGTTCTTCTTACAATAATAAGACCCCTAGATAGTATACAGATTCAGATTTGCCAGACTCAGACTGATTTAGTAGAAATACGAATAAATTAAAAAAGGTTTTCAACAAAAACCAAAATGCAAAACCACCACAAAATTAAATTGGTGACTTGACACATCGACAATGCACTGTGTACACATGTGACACACACACAACACACACTTCTCTCCTGACACACACACACACACACACACACACACACACACACACACACACACACAGGGAATGTGTTCACACACACACATGAAATCACACACACACACGGTTGCTGTGCTGACACATGGAAGGAAGCAAACACACCACACACACAACACACACACCACACACACACACACACACACACACCAATACATTTGTGAGACCATAAAAACTGCTTTCTTATAATTTGTCAAATAAAACAATCCAAAATGCAGAACCACCTCAAAAATAAATTGGTGTACACTCTGACACATCGACAATATATAGTGTATACACACACACACACACACACACACACACACACACACACACACACACACACACATTAATGATTAAGCACACACACACACACACACACACACACACACACACACACACACACACACACAGAAATGACACAGTTCAGACAGACATATATTTACACACAGTACACAGTTGTTAAGCACACAATAACACTATATGAAAATATATTTTTTATTTTAAAACAGCTATTTCCAAAAGATGGGCAAAAATTTTACACTAAACCATGTCAAATGATCCATGTTATCCCCATGAATAAAAGTTAGTTCTAAAGTGAATTTTACATAAAAAGCTGTTTTTGCATAAAAAGATATAAAATATTTATTTATATAAATGTAAAAAATATCATAAATCATACAAAAACTACGCAAATGTGGAGTAGAACATTAATAAACAGAATAAAATTAAATTGTGTTGCCTGGGGTCTCTAAAGACCCCAAAGACCATAAGTGTGACCTTTTTTTCACAGTAACATAAAATCAAGATATTATTCCAATTATTGTATTTGTAAATCTAGAAAGTGTTGACCACCGTACAAAGTCTCATGCCATTTGGACAAAGATTTATATATTTTTTTAATTTAGAAAACATCTATTGCGGGTCAAAAAGACCCCGAAGACCACATAAGGGTTAAATAGTACTTGGAAGTGAATCTTTGCTAAAATAGGGCTTTTACTTTGGTTCTTATTCTTACAGTAATTCCTATTTGCACACATTTATTCTTTATTACAATAATTTGGCCTATTTTAATCTTTCCTGGAAATATTTCAAAACCTTCATGCCACAATGAATAGAGTTTTCCAACAACTGAACAGGCACATCTTCATGCCAACTATGAGCGAACAGTGTTTGCTCAGGTCATCACAGGTAATAAGGCGAAGAGCTGGTCTGTACATGATGGGTTTATGAATATGTGTGTAGCCTCTTACATTTTGCTCTGTTTTTGTTGTTTGGCTCCTCAGGATGATCACGGTTACATCTCCCGTGAGTTCCGCCGCCGCTACCGCCTGCCTTCTAATGTGGACCAGTCTGCTGTCACTTGCACACTGACTGCTGATGGCCTGCTTACTCTTTGTGGACCCAAGACTGGTGGCATAGAGTCTGGTCGTGGAGATCGCACCATCCCTGTTACCCGGGAGGACAAGAGCAACTCAGGCTCCTCCTCCTAGACGGGTCACTCCCCACAGCCAGGTGGCGGTATGGAGGTGTGAGTGGGGCTCACAGGGGGCTTTTATTTCAGAGGGCATCTAAAGGTGGATTTAAGCAAATTCTCTATTTGTTTATCATTAATCAAGCCCTTCCTCCCTCTTCCACTTCAAAGGGTGTTAGTGTATATCTGACCTAACGCCTTATTTCATTAGACTACACTAGCTAACAATCTCCATAATCCACTATGATTGTTTTCATTTTACATGACACACAGGAAATGGATCAGGATGATTGGCTGGGGGTCTTATTTCTCAATCAAGCCTCTGCGTTCCTCTCTAGTCAGATGATAAATCGCAAACAGTCATTGCTCTGATTTTTGACCATCCTGGTGATATAGGCAATCATTATTTAAAAGAATAATCCTTTATTGTATAGGATCAGTTGGAGAACAAAATGCTCCAAGAAAGGTTGGAGAGCTTGGTTAAAACTTGATCTGTTTGAAGATTTCTGATCCAAGGGAGATCCCATCACCTGTAAGACCTTGGCCTTCTCCCTTGCCTGTGTCATGATCTCTTTTCTAGATTTCTCTTGTCATTGACTTTCCTGTCTTGTAGGTTTTAGCCCTGTTCTACTCATTACTGACTCCTCAGGGGTCTACTAAAAAGTAATACAAAAATAAATAAAGTTGTACCATTAAGAAAACCTTGTTTGTTGTACTTTTGCTAAGTCATAATATCACAACATACATCAAACACAGAAAGAAAAATGGTAACATATCACTGCATCAGCCTAAATACATTATTTATTCCAGCAAAACTAGTTTATTAGTTAAATCATGTACATATATCTCTTAAAAGTAACTTTTTTGCAGGGTATAATTAAGCCACATAGATTATAGTTATTACTTTATCTGGGCAATAACCAGTGTTGGGGAGTAACTTGTAACGTAATTACATAATTTAATTACAAAATAAAAGTAACTGCAATCAGTTACAGAGAAACAAATGTGTAAATAAATTAGTTACTTATGAAAATTTTAAGGATTATTAATGGGGTTTCATCTGATTTTTTTTATTTTCACACACACTCCCACATACAGATTTAATTGATTTCTTTCATAAATTGCAGTGAGTGCTGTAAAATATGAAACACCAATGTCAGGAGTTTTTGACATGCTTATTTGATAACTCTTTATTTCCTATATGGGTTTATGTAAATGCTTTATTTTTTAAGATTAAATGTTTTTTTTGTCAATGGCATTGTTAGATTCCAGTGTTTCCTGTCATAGCTATGCAAAGATTTGATTTCAAAAACAGTATCATAGCTATTAAACTATTTCTTGTTATTATTTTAAATATGTATTTAACCTCAGAAATTCTGAGTCAGAATTATCTCAAATTAAGTCTGATTTTGTGGTGGCTGTGCTTCAAAGGGGATATCGGATGCTCATTTTCCATAAGTTGGTATCATTTAGGGTCTTTTTGAAATGGTCTCAGTGGTGTGAAACAACACCCTTTTTACCTTGTCAAAAACAGCTCCATTCACAGCGACTCGTTTCGGTGCATATCTCTTTACATGCTAATGAGCTCTGCTCACCCTGTCCATCTCTTCAATGGAAGAACAAAGGTTATTAGCAAAAAATCATCAAAAAAATTAAATAAAGTGTGAGACCTACCACTTCTGCACAAGTGCTTCTGGATCACGAACAATGGGTACTGATCCATCCTTGAGTTTGAACTATTTAACAAAACCTGCCTTGACTTGTCCCTCATTCAGAAAGCAAAGGAGTAAAATGATTTGCGCAGACACAAACGAACTTAGGTGTATTCGTTGGCGCATTACCATCAAAATCAAAGGCTAATCCACTGCGTCCTCAGTGGCTCTGATGTTTGGAGAAAATTAGGACTCTTGTATACAACAAAACACCTGCATTGCTTACAAGACATTGTTGTCACTACAGCTGTTTAAGCGCAGAGAAAAATGATGACAGATTTCGTACAACTGGCTGAGGGTGGAAATATGCTAATACGGGACAGTGTGTACGTGGTCGTGGGAGGGGCCTGAGCAATATGACATCATATTGGCTTGATAACTGTTTAGGTTTTTGGAGGATTAAAAAAAAGAGTGAATAGATTTTTATCATTGGGTGATAAAGGTAGTTGTGTCTACACACTACCAAGACACATTTATGACACTGGTTTACATGTTTAAAAAGGATTACCAGTTGAAAACACTGACATTTCAAATAGTAATCAGTTACATTACTTTAATAAAGTAATTGAAAAGTTACACTACTTATTATATTTTAAGTAGGGTAACTTGTAATCTGTAACCTATTAAATTTTCAAAGTAACCTTCCCAACACTGGTAATAACTAGGTATTAACAATGAACCTACCCTAAACCTACCATGTAGTTACCTTACATTACCCATTACTTTCATATTTAAGTACACTGCAAGTACATGTACTTTTTAAAAACAAGTGCAGGCAAAATATGCCTAAATGAACCCAATAGTTCAAAGCATGAATTAGTATTCTACTGTTTTAAATAATAATACAAAATATTTATTTATAACTGGAACTGAAATCTTAGTAGGAATAACAACTTAAGTAATCTTTTATTATTAATGATACAAATACTGTTACTAATAAATTATGATACAAAAACAACATCTACGTGAGTCATTGTAAACTGTTTAATTGTTGTATAATAATAATATATTTATATACACCACTTGATGGAGAATATCTAGGCCTAAATAACTACAATCATGACAAAAAGACCAAGCAATATGATGTCTCTATAAAACTATTCACTTCTATACAAACACATCTAGCTAAACCAGACCCAGAGACAATTTATTTATGAGTCAGTTTCAGTCACTCACTCTTAAACTCTCAATCACTACTAAGTGCACACTACACAAATATTAAACTGTGTATTATTAACAACGGATCAAATCATTGTCACTTAACTGAGGGTAAAACAGTGTCAATGTGAAGCCCAGCCTGAGGCAGAGACAGAGATTGTGGACTGATCTGCAGTTGAGATTCAAGAAGCTGTGCGGCTGATGCCACAGTGGAGGAAGAACAGGAGAGAGAAGATGGAGAGTCCTGAAGAGCTGACTGTGGTGGAAGCTGAGGATTCTGGGAGAGGGATAAGTGACTGATGGGATTCCTCTCATGCTGACCTGGACTAGAGAAGCTCTGTGATTCCAGACCGGCAGACCTCTTCACATGATCAGGGGAATAAGCAGGCTGCACTGAGAGAAACTGCTGCTGCCTTTGATGGCATGAGAAGGGAACCAACCTACAAAAAAAAAAAAAAAACTATAACAACTATGAAAATATGATATAGTCTATATTTATTAAAATCAGTTATCTGAACAGAGGGCATTAAATACACCAGTTAACGTTTAATATCTGTACATAAACCTACTGATCTTGATGTATATTACTTTATTGTTTTCAATTTTTTTTTTTACTTTTCATAATTTTATTCAAATTTATTTAAATGTTGTATGAGCTCCTGGAACCCATAACAAATTCCTTGTGGGTTTGCGCACACTTGGTGAATAAAGCTCATGCTGATTCTTTTACAAAGGTGTGTTTAAATTAAGAAACTGATGTTTCTTTCAGGCTGTAGATCTGCTGAATATAACATATTGCCTTTATCCTTTACTCTGCTTGCTTCTTGTAGTTTTGCTCATAACTGGAGTCCCAATCAACAGCGGGAAGTCTAAAACTGATTCTGAAGGAATCCTTCAATCCAGTTACTTGATCCAAATAATTTTTTGAGCATAAATAATGAATACATAATTCCCTTTTGGGCTAATTTACTACATATTATTAAAAAGTGCACTTAAGTTTGTTAAGAAACAGTCACGAAAGTGTCTCTCTTTACGTACACTTCAATGGCCTTTTATTTAATTAATATTACATTATATGCAATAATTTTTAAAAATGTACTTCTAATATTTGTAATACACTACAAGTCCACAGAACATACAATTATGTGAACTTCTTATTCACAAGAGTAAATCATTATTCACTGAATTATTTTTACCTTTCATTTCTTAAAGAACTCTTCAAGATTCCATTGTGGTGCACCTCTGGGAAGCATAGAGGGTTTGTCAAAACCATCGATGTACTGCCGCTTTGTGGATTGTTATCTAGGATGCATGTGCGATGCACAGGCTCCTTAAGTTCATTCCAAATCAACTGGCCTTTAATATGGATATTCTTTCTCAAATGAGTTGGAAAAGGCTTCACACCTGAAAAAAGAGGCAAAGTTGTTTAATCAACTAGAACTGTTGCAGTGATAGAATTTGCGCTGTGAGCTGTTTCCCTGACCTTGTATAAGTGAGGTATCTGAGGATCTCCTTCCCTCCTGAAAGCTGGGTAGAGGAAGATAACTCTGTTGCCCAAAAGTGGATGAACGAGTGCCAGGATTTCCTAGTGAATATGGATGTAATCCCTGAGTCATGCGGCCACTGGTGTCAGTGCTAATCTCTAATGGGTTGGAGACGGTGGTGAAAGAACTAGTAGAGGTGTCTGAGGTGGAGCCATCTACATGATCTATGACAATACCTGAGCAAGAAACAGAAAATATTAAAATAGTTCAACCAAAAATGAATATTTAAATAAATTTACTCACCCTCACATCCAAGATGTACATGTATATGAGTTTGTTTCTTCATGGAAATAGATTTGGAGAAATTTAGTATTACAACACTTGTGCACACAATGGATGCTCTTCAGTGAATGGGTGCTGTCAGAAGAGTCCAAACAGCTGATAAAAAACATCATAATACTCCACAAGTACTTGTTTGTAAGAAACAAATCCATCATTAAGATGCTTTTAGCTTCAAACCATTGCTTCTGGCTAAAATACGAGTCCAGTATAACTACTTAATGTGGGTTAAATCACATAGAATGAGCTCCTTGGTAGTGGAAGTGGCAGGTTGTCACTTTTTTGCACTCTTTAATTTATTTTTCCTCTGTTGTTAGGGGCTGTAAGAATGGTGGTGTTGTGGGCATTACATTAATTTTGATAGCTGTTTTAATTATTATTGTAATTTGTATTGCTTATATTATTAACATACACTTCTGTTCAAAAGTTTGGGGTCAGTTATATTTTTTAGGAATTAATAATTTTATCAGCAATACGGATAAAAAATGGTAACCTAGAAATTGTATTTAAATGAACTGGTTTTATTGAAGTAAAAATATCAGTAATCACTGAACCTAAATACATTCATTTATACCTCCAAAACTATTTTTATGGGTTACATTAGGTAAAAATATATCTTTAAGGTAACCATTGCAGGTTACCATGTTTTGCAGTGTGCATTAAATTAAAAGTGTAAACAAGTATATATTGTGATGATGGAGGTCTTTGGGTGTCCGCAATACTTCAGTGTATGGACTAATCATGATGAATGTTATTTCTTTAGATTCCTTCAAACTTACTTGGCAAGCAGGAACATTTCTGGGATGCAGAGGCATCTGGGGAAGTGTGTCTCTGTGATTTTCTGGACTCCACAGAAGGACTGTCCAGGGTTTGATCCTCTTTCTCCTCCTTTTTCAAATGCCCCACCTGTGACTCTTTATATGCTGTAGTCTCCAGCTGACAGGCAGCAGAAGCGGAGCATGTGTATTCTAGTGTGCTAAGATCCTCCTCCAGAGGCAGCACCGTCCCCTGAGGAGAGTGACTCGGTTCTTTCAGCCACTCACTTCCCAGTTTGCTTTGCTGCAGTGCTTGATGCTTCATCACTCTTTCCAACAGCAGGCAGTAGATAGCAGAAAAGTGGTTGAAGCTACTGTTCTGAAGAGACTGAATAAAATGCATGGTTTTAGTCAATAGTCAATTTAAAATGCATGAAAACACACTTAGTTAGCATCTCCTCCCCTACATTGAAATATAGTAACACCTAAATGAACAGGTTTTGTCAAAAAATATTATTTAACAGAGCTTGATCTCTGGGCTCCTCACCTCTATGGTTCTCTTCCTGTCAATGCCCACTGTCTGCATAATTCTCAGGACTGCTTCATTGTAAGTTTCCTGAGCCTCAAGGCAGGAAGAAAAGGATAGGGACTGATATATAGCTGAATGATCAGCCTGCATCCAGCGATGCTGCTTGATTTGTGCCACGCTGAATCTCTTGGCAGGGTCAACAGACAATATTCTCCGTATGAGGCTTTCACAGTCTGTGGAACGAGGTAAATGGCAAGGGTTAAATAAGACAAAATCACCACATCATGTGATAAGCTAAATGAATCACCCAAAATGAAAAGTCTGTCATCATTTACTCACCCTTATGTTGTTCCAAACCTGTATGAGTTTCTTTCTTCTTTGACTTCCATAGTATGGAAAAAATAAAACTTTTCTGTTCCATCAGAAGAAAGAAAGTCATATAGGTTTGGAACAACATGAAGGTGAATAAATGATGACAGAATTTAGGTCAGCTTAGTGTTGATTCAATTCAGTTCAATGACTGTGTGAAGATCATCAACTATGAAATGAGTTCAAATCAGCTGTAAAGCAGCCCTGTAGAAAACAGTGATGCCATCATCTAGCTCAATTCAGTTTTCATTCAATAGTGTCTGTACAATCAGTTCAATAATATTGTTGAATATTAAGTGTCCCCAACTAAACATGCCAGAATGGCAAGATTTTAAATGAATAAAAAAAACTATAAAAATAAATACACAGTTAATAATCATCAAATTTTGAATTGTGTGGGACTAAATATCAACCTAATATACCAACATATTTTGATGGTTAAATCAAGAAGAAATAGCTTTGAACCTGCACTTTAAAGAGCTATTTCTACTTGATTTAACTAATAAAATGCTTATTTCTTGGTATAATGAATTTAGTTTGATTAAGTGATACTAAATAATATTTTTACTTAAATTTACCAAAGTTACCATTATTGGGTTACCTTTTTTTTTTCAGGGTTTTCACAGTTTCAGGGCCACTCTCTATATAGGAGGAACATACCTTGTGACATGAAGAATGGCACTCTGAAGCGTCCATCAGTGACTCTTTTTCTTAAGGCAGGGAGAGTAGTGCCATCAAAAGGCAGTGTGCCACAAACCAATACATACAGCAGTACTCCCAGACTCTAAGAGGCAGCAGGGAGACATTCACATTTCAGAACACTTCCTTAATGGCAAAAAGGACATTTTATTTATTTATATAAGACTATTAGTGGAAAGGTCAAAGAATATACTCAAGCTGAAGATCCTACCCAGATATCCAAGGATGGTCCCTCATATTCCTTCCCCTCAAAGACCTCTGGGGCGGCATAGGGAGGACTCCCACACCAGGTAGACAAAGATGTACCAGGAATATAGAAGTTCCCAAAACCAAAGTCTGAAGAAAAATGGAGAGATACCGTATATTAGTCATGAGATATTATTAACAATGGACACTTTTAGCAAAAAAATAAGGTTTCTAACAGCACTTTTCACACCCTAGTTTAATTTGTCTAACAACAATGTTGACAAAAAATGGATCACAGTATAAATCTACCACTTTTGTCATATTTTATTATTATTACAATAATATCAATTATTACTACAATTAACTTTTATATAAAAATATAAAACATATAATACAAAAATCTACTTTTGTACAACAATTATAATGATTTACTTTACTAAAATAATGATTTAATTAAAAAAGTGATGCAATAAAAATAGAAGTTCATGATCTTTCTTACCTGCCAGTTTTATATTCATGTTACTGTCTAGAAGTACATTTTCTGCTTTCAGGTCTCTGTGTACAATGTGATTCTTGTGACAATATTCTACAGCTTCAAGGATTTGCCAGAACTTACAACGAGCTTCTGCCTCACTTAAATGACCAACTGAAGTAAGATACTCTTTGAAAGAGAAAGATAATAGCAGTATTAGTTACCAGCATGTGGCAAGGGCAGAAAAAGTATACAAAATACAGATTTGTAGGTAAAAAGATTATCTTTAGGCTTACCAAACATCTCTCCATTCTTGGCATACTCCGTCACAATATACAGCATGTCTTTGGTCTCCATAACCTACAATTTCCAAAAGTAAAAACATGAATTCTTCAGACAGATAAGCAGTCCTTTTTGGAGTCGTGGCAGAATAAGTCGTGCACATGCTTGACACAAAGGAGCTGATTCTCAAGAGAACACAGGTTGGAATCCTGCATCATCTTCTGATCCCATCTCCTTTCTAATGTCTGCTCTTTTCTGTACTTCTCCATTAAAATTCAAAAATGCCCATAAGAAGTGACATAACTCAAAATGCATGCATCTAAATTAATTTGGAACTCAAATATAAAATTATTGAGAAAGCATTTGTATTGTGACCTTTCCATTGTGAGGTCACTATTTTCCCTCTTCCACATACTCCTGAGAGACCAGTGTAGGGAGGAAGCAGCAACCATGGGAAAGTCATGGTGCATTAGGATAATGTAAGCTCACTGTAAACTGGCGTACTGCTGGCTTAAACTAGTTAAGTTAGGCGAAGAATAAAAGGTCGAACAGATAAACTATCAGTTTAATAAGGGAATTAGTGAAAATATAAGACATATTAAACTCTAATTTCAAATGAACATGGATCAATAAAGGTGTTATTGACCAAGGTCTATCAATTGAATCTATTATAAACGGATAGCAATAAATCATAATGAACCTGGTAGAGCTTGATTATGTGTGGGTGCTTCAAAAGCTTCATGATCTGAACCTCTCGACAAATCTTCTTCAGGTCAGACTCATCCAGTCGTGTTTTATCAATGATTTTTATGGCAACCTGTTAAAGCACAACCAGAGAATAGATATGCTTATCAAAGGAATAAGTTAAATTACTTAAATATGCCTATGTGTAATAAAAAGAAGTGAAAATAAATAAAAAGGTCATTTTAACATGAAATAAATGAGCAGTAGCTCCTATTACATGTAGCCTATAGCTATAGGCATATTTGTTCTAATTATTGTAAATGTACAATGCAGAGTAAAAGACTTTATAAAGAAAAACAAAAACCACAACATACCTCTGTTTTGGTGACTTTATGTCTAGCTAGTTTGACTACAGCAAAGTTTCCTTTGCCTAATGTCTTGATGATCTCGTAGAAACCTACTTGCAGTGGTCTGCCGGAGTGGTTCACTGCTTTTTCCTTCTGACAAAATCACCATTGTGACAAAGTAGGCCTAAAACAACAAGATCAGATAAGCCGTTATATCACTGACACTTTCAGTTAATATTTCAAGTGTATAATGCACGCATACTGAAATAAAAGGTGTTTAAATGTCAAATAAAAGTTTGTCAGTCACAAAGGGTATAGTGGGGAAAAATGGAAAAACTAAAACTGGTAGGCTAACATCTAAATTAACCAGTTCTTATGTAAAAAGATCTAATATCGCTAAATAATCCATAATGCAATAACATAGATAGCCTACATACAACCACAATTATTTTGGGTTAAATCATGTAGAAAACTCTATTTGAAGTAACAAATTCAAATGATCAGTTCTATGAACCGTTCTGGCAAGGTTCTTTTTACGAACAAACGGTCTTCCGTCAAGTTATCTTTAATAATGTTCTCAAAGCGTCAGCACAAAAACGTTATAGGCCTAGGCTTTACATTGTTCATAGAACGTCTTCTTGTAAAACGTTATAGTTTTAGACATTTTTCTAACGTTTTTAAATGGTTTCAGAACATTCAAAAGTAGCCTAATGTTGCTTCCTCCTTAATATTCGTAATAATAAAAATAATAAAATATAAATATAAATCAAAATAAATAATCATAGCTAAAAAGAAAAACGTTTTCGTTGTAATTACCTTTTGGAGCGCCGAACTTAATCCATTTTTATAAAGTTATCTTCATATGCTGAAAATGACCATGAATCCTTTCAATTAGGCTAATAAGGCTGTTTATGAAGTCAATAACCCAAATTATTTTCTTGTTCCTCTCATGAGCAGCCAGTCATCTCGCGCTGGGCTGTCATCTCTCCAACAACCGCTCCACGTTTCGTCAGTAACGTTAGCATATTCCCCTCAGAGTCAAGTCAACGAAGTTGATGAGATCGTCTCCGCTCCCTGCCAACATACCACAACAAAATTATTCTTACTTTATTAACGTCACTTTTGCGTCAGAGAGCCGCTGAAACGAAATTTCATGTTGCCCAGCAACTTAATAGCACAAGCACGACCACAAGTTCCCAGACTACTCTCTGATGGGTGTTTAGCTCAAGCTCAAGATTTGTATTCGTCACATACACAATTATAGCCTACAGAATATAATCAGCAGTGAAATGTTAGCCAGGTCCGCTCCATCCATGGACAGTGCAATTAGATAAAATACAAACAAGAGAATATACATATGGCAAAAAAATGAAGTAGAAAATAAAAAAGTAAGAATAAAAAATAGAATAGAATAAACTAAAATGTGAAATAAAATGATGTGCAGGACAGCATACTGTAGACTTAATAAATAATAATGGAATGTGCAAGAAGAATGCGCAAACAGGTTGTACAGGGTATTTACATAGCAGCAATCACGAATGGTAGAAAATAAATATCTAAATAAATAAAGAGCCGTGTTGGTGTTATGAGACTGGGTTTAAGTTTAGGCGCCTGATGGCCTGGGGGATGAAGCTCCTCCTAAATCTCTCAGGTTATCATTAACCCAATAACCAGCGGACAGCGATTAGCGGTATACAAGTAGTGCCCTTCCTAGGGGAGCGTTTACAAAGATCTTCTTTAGTAGGCTACATAGTACTTTAATGCAAGCTGAGCGCTGTAGGCATCATGACGCAGATGTAGGCGGCAGCAGAGTTAAATCTGATTCTCTCAGTGAAGTAGGGCAGATAAGGGAGAATGAAAAAATTTTTTTGTCCAAGCACGCGCTGAATCATTTAAACTTGTATTCTGTTTTAGCGCATTCAGGTCATCGTTCTGGCTTACTGAGCTTGGGTTTTGGGTGGACTGTTGCTTGTGAATGGATGTGGGGCAGAAAAACTTAGATGCAAGAAGAAACGTGTTGGGTGTCCCCCAGGCCAGAGAACCAGTCAGGTTGTGTTTCTGGACACCAGTTTAAAAACTCCCTCTTAGACACCCTCTTTCCCCTCTCTCATTATCACTTGTCATCTGTTCCTACAGGGCCAGTCTCATGTAGTGGAAGAGGGCCTGGAGACAGAGGTACAATGGTGGTGCCGGCAGAGCAGGAGGCCAGGGCGGATAGGGTGGCTTAAGCCAGGGAGGGTTGGGAGGCTCCGGGACCCTGGCCGACGACCAAGAAGGGGCAGGATGAAGTTCAAGAGCTGCCGCCTCTGGGAGACAGTGGGCAGGCACCGCCGCCTCGGGAGCTCCGTGAGGAATAATCAGCGGGCTCCACCGCTTCAAGAGGGCCTGAAGCGAGCTCCGCTACCTCGGAGTAAACATCAGCGGGCTTCACCGCTTCGAGAGCTTTGTGAGCTTTGGACTTTGTACCACCTCCTTGGATAGGACGCGAGCAGACAAAGCCGCTCGCACCAACATCAGCGGAGGATCCTGCACGCTGGTTATCAGCCCGGGATGGCCTAGGAACGGGCATGAGGCTTTGGGAGCTTTGAGACCGGTCACCGCCGCCTCGAGAGGAATGTGAGTGGGCACCGCCGCCTTGGGAGATCCGTGAGCGGACGCCACCGCCTCGGGAGCTGTGTGAGAGGGCACCGCCGCTTCGGGAGCTTTGTGAGCGGACGCCGCCACTTCGGGAGCTTTGTGAGCGGACACCGCCACTTCGGGAGCTATGTGAGCGGGCACCGTTGCTAACTCCACCCTGAAGGCTGAACCGCTCAGATTCAGAGCCAGGTTGATGTAGTCCTCCAGCGACTCCTCTGGGACCCAGTAAATCATCCGGGATTTGAAGGGCTCGGCCAGGCCTCCCCTGAAGAAGACCAGGAGGCAGGTCTTCTCTGTCGCCGTCCGACGAGCGACTTTCCAGAAGTGCCCGGCGTACTCCACAATGCTCCCATCTCCCTGACGGATGTTAAAGAGCTTCCCCACTGCTCTTCTCCCTCTACGCAAATGACTGCATATCTAAAGACGCCTCTGAAGTTTGCAGACGACACTACAGTCATTGGCCTCATCAAGGACAGAGAAGAATCTGCTTACAGACAGGAGGTGGAGCAGCTGGCTGTCTGGTGCAGTCTTAACAATCTGGAGCTAAACACTCTCAAAACTGTGGAGATGATCATAGACTTCATGAGGAACCCCCCTGCTCTCCCCCCACTCACCATCATGAACAGCACTGTGACTGTAGTAGAGTCATTCAGATTCCTGGGAACCACCATCTCTCAGGACCTGAAGTGGGACAAACACATTGACTCTATCACGAAAAAGGCCTAGCAGAGGCTGTATTTCCTCTGCCAGCTAAGGAAGTTCAACCTGCCACAAGAGCTGCTGAAACAGTTCTACTCTGCCATCATCGAGTCTGTCCTGTGTTCATCTGTAACTGTTTAGTTTGGTTCAGCTACCAAAACAGACATCAGAAGACTACAACGGACAGTCAGGACTGCTGAGAGGATTATCGGTGCCCCTCTGCCCAGCCTCCAAGAACTTTACACCTCCAAAGTGAAGAAAAGCGCTAAGAAAGTCACTCTGGACCCCTCACACCCAGCCCATTCTCTCTTTGAACTGTTGCCCTCAGGCCAGCGCTACAGAGCCCTGAGCACCAAAACAACCAGACACAAGAACAGTTTATTCCCCCAGGCCATATCCCACCTGAACAACACATAAGACACCCCAGTACTGTACATCTGTAAATAACTCATCAAAGCTTCATCTGTACACAGGAAACATGCACATTCACAGTTCTGTCTATGGACAATTTTCTTTCTGTATATTTTTATATAATTACTATTGTTATTCATAATTATTGTCTATTCTCTTCATTATTAGTATTTTTATTACCTTAATTGTATGTTGTCTGCACTATATTTGTACTTCTGTACTGGAAGCTCCTAACACCAAGACAGATTCCTTGTGTGTGCAAACACACTTGGCAATAAAGCTCTTCTGGTTCTGATTCGGTTTTGTTCCTTTTCCTGTTCTCGGTTAGTTAATTTTGTCCCACCTGTTTCAGTTCTGATTAGTTCATTATGTTCATTCTGCTCCACCTGTGTTTATTAATTACCTAGAAGTCCACTTAAGCCTTAGTCTAGCTTCCGGTATTGACGTCGATGTCCTGTTTCCTGTGTGTTCTCCCTGCTGGTTTGTGGATCATTAAAGACTGTTTATTATGAGTTACTCCCGGTCTCCTCGCTTCCCTTGTGTTTGATTGTGACAGAATACCGGACCAAACAGAAAGAGGCGCCCCCTTCTCCTCGTTTGTTTTGTCGGTTTTGTAAGTATTTTTTTTCCCGCAGCATGGAAGTCGCCGCTCATCATCCTGCCCTAGCCTGCTGAAATTCGGCGTGGGAGTTCAGCGGGTTCGCCGCGAGTCCGCTGGTCACTCATCAGTCAAGTTCACCGGCCGCTCGTCTATCAAGCCCGCCGGCTGCGGCTCACTTCAGCTCCAGTGCAGGCTCCGGCCCCTGACCAGGAGTCCAGTGCAGGTTCTGGCCCCTGAAGCCATATTTTAAAGTCTTGTCATGTCCATAGGAACAGTTTTAGTCGGTCTTGTCTTGTCCATGGAGGCTTGTCTGGGGCAGGTGGCTTCTCTAGTCATGGCCATGGCCGCGTCCAGCCCAAGGAGGGCTGATGTACTCTCGTCATGCCCAGAGAGGGCCTCAGCTTCCGAGCTTAGACCAGGAAGGGCTCCTATTCCTGTGGATAGCCCGCGGAGGGCTCATGTTCCTGAGTTTAGCCCCAATTTCTCCCCAAGTAATTTTTTTAGGGGGCCTAATAGGATCCGGTTGTAGAGGCCGAGGTATAGGATGAAGCCAAGGCCACGAAGATCACCTGCCATGGCCTCCTGAGCTCCCTTCCCCGCCATGGCTCCGGAGTCCCCTGATCCGTCCTGGAGGCCTCCTCTGTGTCTGTCCTGAGGGGCCTCCAGAGTGCCCGCCGCCCCTCCCCGCTGGATATTAGGAGGAGAGGGGGAGTACTGTCAGACCTGTTTCCTGTCTTGTGTTGTGGTTTTCTGTCTCGTGCTCCCCTTGACCTAGTTTTTCTTCTTGTATGCCCACATTTGGTGTTCCTGTTCCCATTTAGTTAGATCAGTCCCACCTGTGTTGTATTAATTAACCTTGTTTAGTTTATAGTATTTAAGCCCTGTGTTTTCCTGTCTCGAGTGTCCGGTATTAACTTCGATGTCCTGTTTCTTGTGTCTCTGCATGCCTTGTGTTCCCTGCCTTGTGTACCCCTTTTTTGATTAAAGACTTATTTTGAGTTTACTCCTCGTCTCCTCACTTTCCTTGTGTGCTTATCGTGACAATATGCATATTTGATATGTACAGTACATACAGGGCCACTGCTGGCCAAATGGGTGCCCTAAGCAGGATTGTATTGTTGGGCCCCCTCCCTTAAATATTATGGAAGTAAAAAACAAACAAAAACAAAAAAAACACCTACTAAAGAAATAAAATATACAAGTAAATAAATTGTAATATTTACTAATTTGTAAGGGTTGTGATGTCCAAATGTTTCTTGTTGAAGAAATTATAGAGGCTGTGTCATATAGCAAAAAATTCAAACATTTTATTAAAAGCGGATATTTGAATTAAACGTTTGGTCAATAGCCTATTAAACAAGGATATGATAGTCCTGTAAGTATAACAGCAGCAATTGCCAGGCCTTTGACTCTCTTTGCAGACATTTGTAATAACATATAATGTTGAAAAAAAAAAAACAATAGATACCATCACAACATTTCGAATGGTTTTACTGGTTATGATTTGACTTGTATTGGTTTTAATGGAAACTGTAATGGACCCTGTTGGTCTCTACTGGTAATTGGTCACCTTCTAAATCCTAATGGAATATGTCCCAAAACACACTACAGAAAACCATTTTTAATGGTTAAAAGTTGATGGTTTGTAATTTTTGTAATGGTATTTGGGATTTATTTCTGATGTTAGGATTTTCTGTGATGGTTCTATTGGTGTTGCCTCACTGTTTATAATCAAGGTTCAAGGTCAAGGTTTTTTATTTGTCACATAATAAATTATACAGGGTATAATCAGAAGTGAAATGAAATAAATCAAATCAGGTCCGCTCAGTGGACAGTGCAAAGAATAAAATTAAAATTAAATCAAGGTTACACAACACAAGAGCATATATATATATATATATATATATATAGGTGAACAAAAAAAAATAAAAAAGAGAAAAAAAGAAATAAAGAGTAAAATGTCCAATATAATAAAAAGTGCAAACAAATAAGATGTGCAAAAACAATAAGATGTGCAAAACAGTATACTGGGACTTAGTAATATGAAATAGTAATATGAACAAGAGCGATGAGAGGGATGTGCAAACGGGTTGAACCGGATATGTACACTAGCAGCAATACGGGTGATGAGAATATGAATGTTTTTTACAGTTAATAATGAGTCTTGTAAATGTTATGAATGTTATGAGACTGAGTTTGTGTTGAGGAGCCTGATGGCCTGCATGGGGGAAGAAGCTCCTCCTCAGTCTCTCAGTTTTTGCCATCATGCTCCTGAAGCGCTTGCCAGATGGCAGTAAACAGAAAAGATGGTTACCGGGGTGGTTTGAGTCCCTGAGGATTTTAGTAGCTCTGCTTTTACAGCGTTTGAGGTAGATAATGCATGTTATAATGCGTGTTAAGTCATTTTAAAGGCTAAAATATTAAATGAAATAAAAATATATTATCTTAATACTTCTTTGTATATTATTATTTGAAGTAGGCCTAACAAAACCAGCATACATTTTTCAGTTATAATGGCTACAAGAACCATGCTTTTTTTTATTTGCGTTAAAACAGGGACACTGTCAAAGGATATAAGTATCGCTTTTTATTTATCTTCTTTCTTACTGCTTGTTTCACTTCTGTTTTAGTTTTAACCAATTCTTACTATGTGTAAGTTGTTGTTTGTTAGCATGTGTTTTTGACAGTGTTTTTGACAGTGTTCTTAGAATAATTTTTGTACTCATACCTTTTGTTGTTTTAATATTTTGAATTGTTTTTAGCTTTATTCTTTTCATTTAAATGTTTAGTTTTGAAATGTTGTTGTATGCATTTGTCATTTTATTTAATATATCAATTTTCTTAAATGTGTATATATAGTATTTATAGAGTTTTTAGTTCAGATTTATAGTTAACTATAGTTAACTTATAGTTTTAGTTACATTTTCTTATTTGTAAGTCGCTTTGGATAAAAACGTCTGCTAAATGACTAAAAAGTAAAAAAAAGTAAAACCATGGCTAACTTTTGTAAGTGACCATGGAAACGCGGAGAGAATATTACATGCATTTGTGGTGAAATTATTACCGATATTAAAACACGTTATTAACCTCAACACCCAAAAAATTTCACAGGATTATGAATGTGGCCTACCTGAAAGTGGGCTTCGTTTTCATATTTGATAGTTTTTTTTCTTGGCGCCGGATTGCTGATGTCTTTTCACAGGCATAGTTATCCATGATCATTTGCATTCAACCGCAAACATGGTGCGAGCGGTCGGTGAATGGCTTGTCACTTAATTAAAAAAAATTTAGCAACTGGGATGGTGCCCCCCTGGGAGTGCTCTACGCAAACTGCGTACTCTGCGTATAGGGAGCGGCGGTACTGAGTACACATATTACATTTGAGTATGGGTATTTTTGATGCAACATAACATCTGATGCTGTAATTAATAATCAACAGAGATCCATAAAAAACGGTCTAATTTGTTTTGTGCTGAATGAACCTGGAACAAAATATTTAAAGAAAGGGTTATGAATTTGAAAAATAAATGCAGAAAAGATGCATTGATGATATCTCATCAAGCTTTCACTGACAAGGGCTTTTATCTTTTTTTATCTCACGATTTAGTCATAGTCTCATCTATCCCACTAAAACATAGTCTATCGATAACTGTACAAACATATATTTTAAGGAAAAGACAGCTAATGGACTTCCACTTGACTTAAATTGACTTCAGACAATACCGAAAACAAGAGACATTGGTGGTTATGGTCGTCTTTTTATCCTTAAAACATATCTCTATTTCTTCAGCATTTCTTGAATGACGTGATTCCCTCTGCTAAAAAGTGAATTAAAAAAAATCCAGGCATCCTGTACATGCATTCACAGAGAGATTATAAAATTTGAACTGACATGAGGACTAGGACTATATTATAGCAAGCAATTAAACTGATCTCTTCTTCGACAATCTCCCCATCAAAGACCTCATGTTTTAGTCTGATTAACTCTTGACATCAGCTTTCATGTCATCAAATGACCTAATTTCCTCTTCATATTAACATCTTTTTCACAAAAATAACCAGTCAGCTTTAATGATTTGTCCTAAAAAATTATATACAAAACAGGACTATGTAATTTATAAAAAGCAACACACATTGTAGGCTGTTATAATGTAATAAAGTAGTAAAGTAAATGCAAAAAAAACTGTTTGATGGCCTTTAAATTGTTGCATGTCTCTGATATGGACATATGAACATCTTACCAATTAGTGTCAAACACTTTTACGGAACAGAACTTCTTGCGTGACAAATCATCAGAGTAAAAGAAAAAAACTTTTTAAACAACACCTTTTAATTGTTTAACCTGAACAGATCTTTGCTCAATAATATAGATATACATAAAGAAATGAACAGTGTAAAATAAATGGAGAAAGACCACAATCAAAGCAATCAATGAAAATGAAAACAATCAAACATTTTTAAGAACATTCTATTTGTCAAAGTTTAGAAATAAAACATGAACTAAAAGATCACTTAACTGCATTTAACTTTAGATACACTAGACACCATCATGTCTAACATTATTGCTGCTGACTCCCAAAGGGCCACACTTTAGTTGTTTCTGTGACATTTGACCCATACATGCATATTGCTGTGTTGTGTCCTAACAATGATCCTAAGTAAGGCTTCTTGTAAAGGGATGATTTATCATTCTAATGTTTAAGTTTAGAATTCCACGTAGGCTGGACTACAGAGACAGTGGATGTTGTGGGTGTGCTAGAAAAGGCAGCACACATATCGATTTGAGGCTAATTTCATTCAGAGCATAAAGTGATATAAAGGGCACACTGAGTATGAAAGCATGTGTTACGGCTTTTCTGGCATTTTACAAAATACATGCACATTTATCTATAGAGGTGTTCAGCATTTACGTCACAAATAAAGCTTAGAAAGTTCTGTAGAAGTCACTTCTTAACACTTCCAGGGCCTAACACAGTACAAGATGACTAAACTAACAAACTGTGGAATGAAAACTAATTCTTGGAAATCTCTAGGTTTGAACATGGCCATGTCTCAGAATTAGTATGCGGTTTGCTGGACCTAGACCTACTTTTTTAAGTGAGTATGAAGGCCTGGGCTTCACTGCTCCTTCTCTGAGTCTTTAGTCTCAGAGTTGGTAAAGCTAGCCAAATCTTCCAGTGTCTCCTGAGCTGTTTGCTTGAGAGCGGGGTGGCGGCTTGAAGCTAGATGGTGGATACGACTAAGTGGGAAAGAGCTCAGAAAATCAGTTGTCATGTGTGACATGACCTCTCTCTCCAGCAGTAAGGATTGAAGGAGCCTCAATGACTGCAGACACACTTCTGGGTCAGGGTCTATGGGAGAGAGAGTGTTTATACGCATGTCAGGGGGTTAGAGAGCCCAATATAATACTCTATTACTAGCGCTGAGAAGGCATTTAACTGAGATTAAATTAACTCAATAAGTTCTTGCACACTGAGTCAGAATTTTTCGTATGTGTTTTTTCGTATTTGTCATCCTTTCCTATCAAAATGCTTGCTACGGATGCCAAAACGCAGAAAATCGAACCTGGTCTGATTTTTTTTTATGATGGATGAACGTGTCAGAGGCAGTGTGTAAACGTGATTGACACAACATGAAGGTCATATTTATTTTTTAACATGCAAAGTTTTTGGACGAGAATTTCGGACCTTCCATCTTCACACACAAACTTACACATACACACCTTCCAGAAGGTTGCACAGAAGAGGTAGAAGTCCAGGGCTCTCACTTATGAGCTTCAGTCCATTCACACTGATAGTGATGTTATATAGAGCCATTAACATCAATCTGCACACAAAAATAAACAGTCACATACTGTACTTCAGAAGGAAGCACATATGTCAACTTATTCGGAATACGGTATACAATAATAACAACAACAACATATTGCATGAACATCATGTAAGTGTCCACAATAAAGAAAAACCTTTTCAAAATCTAGTTCAAAACATTTTTATTCATGACTCTAAAACTGTCATGTGGTTTAACCATTAAATAAAAGTTAGTAAGGTTTTCATTACACCCTAAAGACATGCGAGTTCACATCTTGCCCATATAAAAATGTAATATATGACATATATTGCCCTATATAGCAAGAGCAGTATTGCCATGTTACATATAAAGCAATATATAATTTCCATATGTGCACTACCATGTTTAATTGTTTATTATACAATACCCATAGTAATGTGTGTGTGTGTGTGTGTGTGTGTGTGTGTGTGTGTATATATATATATGTATATGTATGACAGCTTTTTTTCAACAACATATTTATATATATATTTTTTTTTACATGTTTAATACATGTCTATCTTTTAGATTTACTTATATCAACATGCATTGAGGGGTTTTAGGATGGATATACATCTACAAGACATTTATATCCAAAAATGTATTACACAGACATATTTGTATGTGCTAGATATATATGTTAATATATGAAATTGTTTTAGTTTCTAATATTTAATTTTTTACTTCATACGACCATATATTTCATATATGGAAATGCCATATATGATAATTATTTTCAAAAATGTTTACATATATATATGTGTGTGTGTTATGTGTGTGCAAAATTCTTTTGTACATTCATAAATAATAATATTTAGATGTATATTTTAAAGTTGTGACATACACTTTGAGTTTTGGAAACACTCCTGGTTTCATTAGATACAGCAGCTGCAACAAAGTATCCAACAGGATGTGGGCAGAAGAGGATAAGAAGTCCCGTCCACAAGACACAGCAGCTATATCTAAAACCAATGAACAGATGAAATGATGATTAAGTTAAAGAAGTTATGAACGTTAGATTGAACTAGTACTAAAAACAAACTCAGTGCCCTCACTGGTAACAACGCCAGCCAGAGCCAGAACTAAATGATGCTCTTTTGAGTTGTAACTCTGTTGTGGCTTTGCCTCGTCATTCAGAAACTTGATGAAAGTCTCCCAGGTTTGACCTGCAATGCTCAGGAAGGGCTCCAGTTTACCCTGTGGATGCACAAGTGTATGAAGAGTTTTCTTACATGGTTAAGGTCAAGCAAATTCATGTCCTCCCACTTACAAAACAACCCGTCTCACTTAATCTAACTGGAAGTCAGCCCTTAACTGTGTCCAATCCCAAAATGGTGCAAACTCACAGCAGCCAGTATGTCTCTGATTGCTTCCTCCCTTTGGGATGCACTCCAGAGCAGGGTGCAAGATGCAGTGCCCAGCTCAGTACAAAATGCTTTCTGCTGCTGCAGCTCCTCTCTGCACTCCCATAACTGCTGCTTTAAAACCAACTTTTCCTACAAATGTATGTGAGGAGATACATAAAGTACATATACACATGAATAACTAGATAGCCATAACGTGCCTATTTGGGGAAGGGATTTCTCCCTCTCTCTCATACCAACACACTAGTGGTTCTCAACCTTTCTGACCCCAAGACACCACATTGTCAAGAATAATATTCAAAGGTCCCCCAGGATAATGAATAAATTACATTTTCATCTTTGGGTAACTTACTCCTTTAATTAGGTTAATTAGCACAATGTTCTTCAGGCTTTACACTTTTTATTATCAATGAATTTGAATTACTTTATTTGGCTTTTTTTTGCTCACAAATAGTAAAAGGAAAAAAAGAGCATGACATAACTAGAAAAATTTAGAATCATCATTTTTTGTGGTGAGGCCTTCTAGTAGGTCCCAGCCCTCTGGTTGAGAACCACCTCACTAATACATGGACATACAGTATATTAATGCAAAACTATTTTTGCAAATGCTTTCCTATAAACTTTTCAGTGTGGGCCCTTCAGTTTCTCATTCTATCCTCTCTATTTTAGTACCTGTCTCTCTCTCTGACACTCGTTCAGAGCACCATCTAGTCTGGAGCGGACGTGCAGACAATCCTCTCTCTGTTGCTGCTGCTCACGGTCACTGCGCTCTTTAACTATATAACAATAAAGAAACTTTTATTTAAACAACTGTCAGAATTAACATTTAGTATTGTTATAAATGTTACAAAACAAGGTTGTGCACCATTCAGAATTTAACTGAGACTGCATTTTCTGAATTAACACTAAATTTGAATTAATCTAGGAAACGGGATGCTTAATTAAAAACCAAACTGAATTTAAATGAATTTAAGGTTGCAGAAATGAATGAAATTCAAAGAAATTCATATAGGTGTAATTTGCACTAGATAAAGTTTGTCAAGACAAACGTTGAATGTTGGCTTAACGCCTTGTTTATATTGTGTAAGTTACATACCTACAAATAGCTTTTGTGATCCAGAGCGGAAGAACGCTTTATTTTTTTAAGGATACATTACCTGGGTTGGTTTCTTTCAAATTGCAATTCAGTAAATGTATCTTCTTGTTATTAAAATTCAGCTTCTTGTGACGTGTGGCCAATTTAATTCACATTTCAGCTTAAGAATTAAAGCTTCAACCCTGTTGTTGGAACAACAATGTCCATTGCATAGGGTAATTTCCCATATATGTGTCTAGCATGTACATATTAGTCCATATTCATGTGTAGCATAACTGACCACTGCTACTGAAAGAGTTTTTGCTTACATGCGTCCAGAGACCGTCCTTTATGGATAGTATCAATAAAGTCACTATTGATTACTTTTGGCAAAAGCTCTCTTAGTGTCCTGACTTCAGCCTCCAGTTTCTCCAAGTCTCGCTTTCTGACTCGAACAAAGCAGTCTGATCCTACATCCTTTAAAACACACAGGACCGTTTTTGTTTACTGTTAGAGGTAAACAAACGTTACAGTGTCGGTATGACTACAAGCAGAGTACCAAACTTCTTCTGAAATGAGTTTTGTATTATTGAATGTGCGTTAACAGTTGAACAGTGACATCTTGTGGTAATCTCTGGCGCTTGCGATCGTTTTGACCATACTTTAAAACTGAGTTGGTCTAAGAAAGCGATTAAAATGCTTTTGTGACAACAACATCTATTTGGAAAGTATCTTTATGTTTACAGAAGTAAATAAATATCAAACAAACAATGAATTAGCTTATTAGCTTGCTAAACACTTGCACACACTCTTTCATCAACTTCAGCTTCTCAAAAACAAACTTGAAACCCACGAAAATAGTAAAGTTACCTCTCCTGCAGATGATACAGACGAAACTTTAGCTGTATTGGTTGTTTTCATTTCGAAAAGTGCAAATTTGATAGCGTTGTACGGACGGCCTCTGACCTATTACAATTCTATAAACGATGTCTTTAGCGCCCTCCACTGTTCAGCGCATAGCAAGTCATCTACTTGTCACCCATCCCCCAAATCGACAGTAAAGCCAATAATACAATTTTAAAAACAGGAAAGATAAAAGATAAAGCTTCTTAATAGACTCTACACAACATCTGTTCATATCCAGAATTCGCTATGAAATAAGTTCTAGACGAATTCTACTGGGTAAAAACACACACACACACACACACACACACACACACACACACACACACACACACACACACACACACATATAAATAAATAAATAAATAAATAGAGCGAGAGAGAGAGAGAGAGAGAGAGAGAGAGAGAGAGAGAGAGAGAGAGAGAGAGAGAGAGAGAGAGAGAGAGAGAGAGAGAGAGAGAGAGAATTCATAAGTGATTTAAAACATGGACTGGCCTGATAGTTCTGTAGAGTTCCTGATGCAGCCTGGTGAAAATCCATGGCGGGTTTTCCGTAAGTCGTCATTACGGTGCCTGGGCTAAACCTGACCCACTGTCCCAGAAGAATCCAGTCCGGGATTTCCAAATAGCCACTCAAGTTACACTTTGAGTCTGAGCGCTCTCTCTTCAGTGTTTAGTCTCTTCCTTCTTTGTGTTTGTGGTAGGTGTTATATGAGCACGCACCGCCTTGCTCAACCTGAGGCGTTTATTAACCAAATAATTTGTGTTTTCCGCGACGAAACAGAACTGTTGGACCATGTCTGTAGGACTGGAGCCCGGTTTCTCCAACGACGAGGTGCTGAGCCTACGTTACCCGCTTCATCGCGCGTGTAGGGATGGAGACGTCGGCGCGCTGTGCTCGCTGCTCCAGCGCTCCTCTAACCAGGCGGACCTGGCCGCCGAGGACTCGTTTTACGGCTGGACCCCTATTCACTGGGCAGCACACTTCGGCAAAGGTAATTGTTTGCATAGATGTATGCTTTATTCCTCAGTATATAGTGTATGTGCCCTGGTTTAGGGAATAACGAGCGCGTAACACTATTAGTTAGGCGTGCTGTCATCAAGAACTAAACTCAGTGTGTACATACAAAAAAAACCTCAAATATGTATGAAATGGGCTGCCATATCGCCTAGAGTAGACGATAAGGCCATCGGCAGAAAACAGGTCATCTCGTTCGCAGCGGCTGCGTGCAAACTCGCGTGCTGGGTAAGAGGCGAGCAGAGATTAATCACTTAATACATGTTTGAACTGAAAGCATTATGATTTCTGTCTGAGATGAGGCAGACTACAGCGTCAGTGGCACACATGTCGTCTATCGTATCCATTCTTGATCGTTTAACGTGTATGTAGTAACGTATACATTTTGGAAGTTAAGTTGGATAAAGGAAATTAAGCTGAGTATGGACATTAACGTTAATGGTTGCTTTTTTGTTTCTGGATCACATTACTTGGAAAAATCAAGTTGCATGGACCGCAGCCAGCGAAGCTGCAACATCAGGCGCCAGCACGCACCGATTCATTCATTGGCTGAGCGAAGACCAATAAAACACCTCGCGCCAAAACCGAATTTAAATTCCAAACCTTCCTCTTGTTAAAACTTGTTACAACTTTTGGTGTTGTTGTATCGCTGTCTATTTTCAGAGTAACACCATATTTAACTTTTGACAGGAACTTTGAGGGACTGAAGTACGATCGTGTTAAATGGATTGTTCAAAATATGGATTGTTCAGCTGATAAAAAGGCAGACAAAAACTCTATAAAACGGGTTTGAAAGGTGTAAGCTAATTGTGAAAGTTACATAAGCTAAGACTTTTATACAAATGCTTGATATTGTGCCTAACGTTTCATTAGATCGTTTATATTCTAGTAACTAGTTTATTAATGAATGTATACCTCAATGAGCTTATCAGCAAATTTTACTGCAGAGTGGAGTTTTGACATACTGTGTTGACAGCCTGTCATGCTTTTTGTTGAATTATACACATTTGATGGTCATGTTTGTGTAATTGTATTTAACAAAAGATTATTGACAGTTTTGTTGAAGTTAGAAAGTTTGCACTTTTGTGCCCATTCAATGATGAAAATTGATTTTTTTTGTGTCTTGCTAACAATTACTATTGATGTTATTTCAAACACATTACCTCATTATGTCTCAATTCCAGCATTCACTGTGGAAAATGGAAAAGCTTCAGTGGCTTGCAGCTATTTTTAGCATTATTCCTAATGGGCGTTTCCAGAGAAACTCTTTGAGCAAAGAACTGGTCCTGTGAAATGTGGCATGTTTTCCACACTTGAACATATTTGTCATTGGTTCAAATTACTCAGCTTTAGTACATTTCTATGTTTTATTAATATGTTTCATTGTCTTGACCATTCTACATTTCACTACACTTCATTCCTGTCACTTTTTGAGGCATTTTATAATCTGGTAAAAATGCAACCATGTGTACACCATACAACGAGCGCATTGCACTTCTGCTCCTAACATCTACTGATTGTGTGCATTTTACAGAAATGTTTTGGTCAAACAGCCAAACAAAGGTGGTAGGACTTGAAAGCGTTTGAGAGAATTGGTGTATTTCTCCAGCATCAATAAATGATGTTTAATATCAGGGAGCACAGGGTATGTAATTAATTGCCCCATGGTTTTCATATTGAAAATGCAACACAGCTGCTGGTCCCTGACAGTAGAGCGGGGAACATGAGTCTCAAATAGCAAGTCAGAGAGACTGGTAGTCTGTCTCAAACTATTCGATTTCACCACTGTGTGTGAAGTCTGCTGCTGTAAACCACAGCTTGAGCTGAAGCACTTACTACTTCTCACCTAAGTTGATCTGGAATAATTGATGGTTGTGTGCTTTGATGAACATGATTTTACATTTAGGTAGGGGACTGGTTGAAAATCATGTCACTAGTTTGTTGATTTTATTTTTCTCTTTGTCACAAAACAGCTGGAGTGTGTTATGAGGCTGGTGCAGGTGGGATGTGAAGTGAATTCATTGACCACACGGTTTGCCCAAACCCCGGCTCACATTGCTGCGTTTGGAGGATATCCAGAATGCTTGCTGTGGCTCTTACACACAGGGGCTGAAATAAACAGACAGGTGGGTCCACATACTGATAATGTTATAGGATTTGCGTTGTCTTATTATGACTTAATTATCCCTCTAAAGCCTGACATTGATTAATAGTCAGAAAAAAATGTATTTCTTAAATGGAACAGTTTACTGAACCTTCAACAAAAAATCAACAACAGTGTTTTTATGTTAAGTATCATATTAGTCATATCAGGCTTTTATGACACATAAAATGAGGTAGAGAAAATATGCTCAATTAACATTAAAAACAGCTCAGTTTTTTTCAGAGGCCCAAGCTTAGCAAAAATAACCAATTTGCTGCTGGTATTTATAATATATTAAATTTTGATAGCTTGTAATGTAAATCAATGAGATCTTGATAACAGTATAGAAGACTACTTGCATAAAATAATATAAATATCAGCTGACACTCTGTATCTCCAATATGTCATAAGAAATGAAATGCTTAGTTTTATGATCAAAGCTCTATAAAGCATATAATGCAGTGTAATACAATGATCATTGACAGAATGACAAAACTCTCCTCAAGAGCCTGATGAATAAACATAATAAAGAAAATATCTATGGAAAAACATGGTTTCAGTCTAGCAAGTGTTCACCTTGAAATATTAATAACAATATACATTTTTTTTTTACTTTATAAAATCTGTAATGATTTCACAGCAGAAAGACACATGAACCACAACCTGAAGGTAGACGTTTGTACAATTACACTAACAGGCTTTCTACTTGCTAAAAAATAATAAACTATAAATCAGATGACACATCATGTAGTAGATTATGTGCAACAGGTTTTTCAGCAAAGTTTTGATAATGTTGGTTAATTATAGGGCTGTGCATCATATGATACAGTAGGATATAAGGACATTGAGTTGAGAATGTATTATTTATAGGGGTGATATCAGCTTTGATTGTGACTATGAATTTTTGCAAGAGCACAGTCCCTCAATAATGAAGTAAAAATTTCAGCATTAAAGGCCTTTTATTTCAGCATGGCATATGTTACGGTCTTCTTCTTGAGTCAGCTACTTAATCTATGAGCCCTTTAATGCAATTTATCTTTCAGGAAGTGACTCGAAGTCTTATCATTTGCCCTAACTTATCATCCCTGCTTCCACTTCCTTCAATTCTCAATCCTCTCTCCGATGTCCTGGTGCACAAACCTCTGCCAAACTGATCCTATTGCCAGGGATTATCCTGTCTGCGATGGACAGATCTTTGAATGGTGACGTGACTGTCCTCAAGGGTTGAGCACTGTAGTCTGTGATTTAGCCCAAAGAGCATTGGAGGATATTTAACCCTTAATAACAGATGAAGACAATTGAAGTGACAGAATGAAAAGTCCTACTACTGTTGGGCTAAATCTCAGTTCTCTTGCTTGACCAGTTGTACTTGAGGACCGAAACTAACTCTTATAATGCTTTGTACAGTTTTACTCTTCACTTTGAGAAACTGGAATAATTGTTTAAAAAGCACAATATAATATAAAAAATATATATATATATGCGTGCGTGTGTGTACACTTTATATACACTATTGAATTAATATGTGCGGACTGAACAGGTGCTACTCTTATTTGCGCAGGATTTATTTTAAAAATATACTTAAAATATGCCCCATTTTGTAACCCATGTTACTGTTATTTTACTCTTGCCTGATGGAGATGCCATTGCCATCAAAGTAAGCTTTCCCAAACTCTTCAGAATGTGCCTTTTATGAACTGCTGTCTTACACCCTTTGTCCATGTTTCCCAAGCTAATTTTTTTGTTTTTACAATTATTTCTCCAAACGTCTTGCTGACAGTGATTCTGAAGTCTTAGTGTAGGGTTGGATGTTGTACATCAACAAAATGTGATCAGCCAAGTTGAGAGTACTCTGTAGAAAGTCATTATTCTCATCGGCCCATTTCAGTAAGCAGCCAATCCTTCAGGCATCTCTAATCAGGTTGCTTGACTTGCAATTACTTGAATTTTTGTTGATTAATTACCAACATCAAATATGTTCACTCAGACACAAACATGCACAGACATTAAAGGGAATAATGCTCACAAGCAAGTCCATTCTGTATTACTGCTTCGGTTTGAGAGGAAGTGAATGAGCAAGATCCCTGTTGTATTACTGTTTCTGCAGTGATTGTGTGGTTTGACCTACTTTTTGTGGTATTATCTGGGTTATTTAATGGCAAATTATCCTCTGTGCTTCCGTTTACACCCTTTAGGGGGAGCTGTTGTGTTAGGGTGAAGAGTTCAAAGTCTTCATTATGACTCACATGAGGAGTGTTTGTTTAGATTCCTTACCAACCAGAGATGCAGACATAGCTTTTATAGATTCGCACATGCTGATGGTAGTTACATTTTTTTTTATAAATTAAAGAATTTATGTGTAAAATGTTGTCAGCCTGTCTGTTGCATTTTTAGTGGGAAGAACTGTTAGTGATTGTTGTGAAAGCTTTTTAAAATGTGCCTTTTTCTATATGGTTTCAGGATTATGTGGGTGAAGCACCCATTCACAAAGCAGCACGGGCCGGTAACATGGAGTGCATTAATGTCTTGTTGATTCAGGGAGCCAAAACGGAGTAAGTCACTGTCTTACTGTTTTTGTTGTTTTAGTTTAGTTTTTCAAAATGCATTATTACGTGATTTTGTGACATCACAGTTTGAAAGAGAATCTCCACAAATAAAAAAGCTCTGTCATAAAGCCTTCATTTTGATTTTGACAATCTCATGAAACTAGATGGAAAGCCTTAATGCATAGTTTACATTCAGATGTGTTGTGTCTCAAAATAGCTCTAAGTCCTTGGAAAATGTGTAGTTAATTTAGTCCTGAAAAATAATTTGACTTAATGCTACCGTCTGAAAAATGTTAATATTAATGCAAGAATTTTTACTTACAGTTAGTAATTCTGTCACCCGTGTAGAATAGGCAGTATACTAATAAAACTTTTAGTACTTGCAGAATAAATGTTGAAAAAAGTTTCAAAACACATTTCAGTTCTAATAACAACTGCAAATTGTACAATTACTTAAATGTAATTAACTAAGTTAAAGAGATACTCCATCCTTAATTCGTTAAAGTTATAGACTTCTGTTCATCTTTGAAGTACAGATGTGGATATTAAGATATTAATATTCTTTTAGCATTTTTGTCCATCCGTTTAAAGGTTTTGGTTGCGTAGTCTTTGACGAATCAAAAATACATAATCCATATGAATGGAAAGGTTTAATTTATGCATTTATTCACATATAAACGTTATTCAAATGTAAAGAGGGTGAAATTTTTTGGGGAGGGGGGTGAACTATCACTTTAATGTTCTGCCCTGTGTAGGCTAGCAGAGCTCTTTTAGTGGAGTTTTTCTTCATCTAATGAACGTGTTTACCTAAACCTGTTGTCATCATTTAGCTTAAAGGTGAATTTTGTGTTTAGTGGTTCCATTTGAGGTTAAGATGAAATTCAAACAAAACAAATGCACATTTCCTCTTTTTTTTCCTCCCCAGCAGATCTGAGGTCTCTTAAGAATTTTGGCATAGAACGTGAATTGCAATTTGAAAATATTCTATATGTGGAATAAAACATCCCAGGGCTCAACGTCAAGGACTTTAATTTTACTGTCCTAGTCACCCTGTGGTTTACATTTTTTACTTGCCCTGCCAGAATTATCACTAGCCCTGCCAGAAAAAAAAACTTTGTTGAACCGTGTAGCTGTGTATTCTAATAAGCTTATTGTGACACTAAAAATACCACAGCAAAAACTCCCAGCCTAGGTGATATAAAGTTAAAACATTATTAAAGACACGTAAACAATGAATAATAAAACAGGAATTAATAAACAAATAAATACAAAATAACAAAAGTATAAACTGAATAAACAATGCTTTATAATAAAGTTTTTCAGGTAGGTGGTATTCAGCTAGAGAAATTGTCAAGAGCAGTGAGTGATTTTCTTTTTTCTTTTGTTTGATTAACATTATTATAACACAGTCAGCAGCAGGCTAGGCACAGATTTAATATAATGATATATTTTCCATAAATCTATGTTATGTATTTGTATGTTTAAGTGCAAGAAGACGCAAAACACAAATCAGGGCTGTCAAAATAAATTTGAATTTCGAATATTCCTCGTATTTAAAATAAAAATCCACATTTTCCATTAGAATTTTAGGTGTGCATCAGGCTGCCTTATCAGTGGTGCACAAGATGCGACGACGATGTAAGTGTCGTTGCATTTTAATGTTTTTCAGAGCTTTCAAAATATTGCGGAAAAAGAGAACATCAATGTGGAGATTGTTGTTTCCATCAAAACTGAAACCAAGCCGTTCACACAGAACGCATATTTATCACATTTTTCGGAGCAGTGGTTTTCAACCTGTGGGGCGTGCCCCAGCATCTGTTAATTCAGAGGCATACCCTCGAGGAGCCTATTTATGAATACAAGCTAGCAAATCTTTACCCATCCACTAGGGAGCAATCTGATTAGTCCCACTGCTAATCAGTCGACAGTTAGGAGTATTAGTCATGCTTAGCCGTTTTGGGAATCCAACCACGTATTGGCATGTTGCAATCTCAGAAACAGGCTCAGTCAGCACATTGAATCAGGTAATATATTTATTATCATCAGGTTATATGTTTATGTTTCATTATAATTACGCAGGCTATACAAGGGGCGGTCCTAAACCCCTTTTTAGCTAGGCTTCAGCCCCACTATGTCATCTTAGCCCCCAAAAACTGTCTGAACAATCGGGCCAGTGCTGCTTCCTCAAGAAAGTTTTATCATTCTCACGTATTTTAAGTCTTGTCAGTTTAAACATTAAAGTAATTTGAGCCATTCAAGTGCAAAACATCTCAAAGCAGTATAGACGCGCTGTGATTGATCGTTTCTGTGCGCGCCGTGCACACAACTGAAGTGCACAAACAGAAAGCCATCTCAGACAGCAGGTGCACACCAATGGCTGTCTTGATGAGTATCTTCATAAGCACAGTCGGTTATGTCTTAGGTAAACATAATAACAGTAAAGAAAATATCAAATGTACATCAGTATAATGGATTCGTGCATTTCTTACGTTAATAATGTTGTTAATCAAGAAGAGCTCTTAATAAAGTAACGTCTTTAGTATTAATGAATATTTATGTATATGTTAATGTTAAAAGAAATTGGGTGTGAATACAGTGGTGGGGGGGTGTCTCCGAAAAGGTTGAAGACCCCTGTTCTTGTGGGACATCTATCACCATTGCACAAGAGAGCTGCATGTTTAGAAAGTCATGCAAAACTAATGTAAGTTCAACTTTTAAAAAACATGTCTCGAGACTTTATGGCTGTTTTTAAATGAAAAATAACTCTTTGTGATTGGTTTTCGGTCCTTTGTATTAAACTACACATACATAGGTGATGCTGTTTTGTTTGTAATTGTTTAAGCAAATTAATTAATTATATATGGTTTATAAACATTAATTTAAACATTATGAACTTTTTTCAAAGATAGTCGTGTTCATTTTAGGGCTACACAATAAATCGCATGTGATGATCATGCACATCTCGTCAGTAAAGCCGGTTTTGTTTTTCTCTGATTAGTAGTAAATCTCCATCATGTGCTTTCAGATGGTGCGGCATTTAATACACAGAGCCATAGTTCACAGACAAGCTAAGCAATATCGTGTTCATAATCGAATGTGATTCATCTGCGATTATGAATGCGAAATTGCGTAGCTTGTCAGTGATCTACAGGCCCTGTGTATTAAATGCCGCACCATCTGAAAGCACATGATGGAGATTTACTACTAATCACAAAACCGGCTTTACTGACGAGATGTGCATGACAATCGCTTGCGATTTATCTTGCAGCCCTAGTTATTTTATTGCTTTAAAGAAATATACATTATTAATATTTTGCTTTAATGCGCCCTCTTGTGGCCTCAGGAGAGAAGCCAAAAGCTTTTTTTCCCCTAACTGAAATTATGCCTTTTAAATTTGAATATAATTTGAATATTTATCATATTTAAGTACAAAATTCGGATTTAGGTTTTCAGCCATTTTGACAGTCCTAACACAAATTGGTTTTCACACGATCGCAGCTCTCTGTCTCTGTGCCCCGGGTGTGTGCAGAAAACTGTGCGTGAGTACATCATTCAGTGTCCTCTTGTGCTAAAATGGTTTAAAATCGCTTGAATGTAAAAAATTGGCAAGGCTTGAAAACAAGTGCAAATGATAAACATTTTGTGACGACCCAGCAGTTGCATATATCACCTGTCCTGGGTGTCTTTCGTTCTTGCCCAGGGCCATCAGGCAGTCCTTATTGTCGAGCCCTGCATCCATTAATTTCTTCTTTTTTTTCTGTCAAATGAAATCACTCTTGTCTTGACTACTGGACTATTGTGCTGGATTACTGAATATCTCTTAGAAATTCAATTACATTTAGCTTTAAATCAAGTAAATATACGAGATGTTTCTTTCTAAATACAGGTCCTTTCTATTTAAAAAAAAATAATATATACATTTTTTTTAGAGAATGCTGGTGCCAAGATGGTTAAGTAATTGTGCATTTGTTTTAAGTAGTTTTGTATGTAACCTTAAAAGCATGTTGCCGTGTGTTTCTGTGTGTTTAATGACATAGTTTATTAGTTTGTCTTGAATAAATGCCTTTTTGGTCATTCTGTGTCAACTCAACATCCTGTCTAAGAAAAAACATGATTGATAATTTTTTACCGATTAAAGAAATACATAAATGAAGAAGAAAGCTAAAATATTAAATGTCATGGTTGTGTATTTGAGTTTGGTAGAGAGGGGGCAAAATGGCAATTTTCAACTGAGATTAGGGCCAATTTTATCGGTGGGTAAAAATATATTTTATTCAAGCTTAGGGATGCTCATATTGACCATTTAACCGTTAAACTACAGTAACAATTTTAACCGATTAATACTATCAGTTCAACGGTTTAATTCATATTTTTTTCTTTACGTTTGCTGCATGGTAATTTTGGGTGGTGAAAGAATTGTAACTTAACCGCCTCTGATTGGCCACCGTGTTACTGAAATCAACAGATATGTCTGTGATTGGCTATATTGCTCAACGCTGCAAAAACACGCCGTGGATAGAAACGTATGACCACTGGATTAAAAAGTCCCGAACCGCAAATTAATGGGATTTTTGTGATGGTGTTTTTGTCATGGGTCTAACAATTAACAGGCAGCGCTTCCAGTCTATCAGTACAGCATTTCCACATGTTACTTAAAAAAAAAAAAACCTTGACACGTACACTGAGGTGAGGTATGCCTGCTTAGAAATACCTATGTCTGACTCTGACATGAAGAACAAAACCGGTACCATTATTCAAAGCACATTGAAGGATTCAGTGTGTGTTTTAGTTTTATCATCTTAATTAGATAATTATTTAAGTTATATATATTTAGTGTAGGCCTATTTATTTTATTCTTTTTTTATTTGTATTATCTTATTCTATTTTTCTCTGTTCTCAGAAGTGCTGCTGGTGCGTGATAATTTGAAGATGTGTGAATCCAGGTTTTTCTGTTGCTCTGTATGTTGCTGTTTGCACGTTAAAATAAATATTTGTTTGTATTATATGTCATCATAGATTCTTTTTTTATTTAATCCTAATTTATTATTCTAATTTTAGCAGTTAACGGTTAATGTTTGGTTAACGAGCACTGAGCAGCGGTTGTCGGTCAGGAAAATTAACCGAAATGAGCATCCCTATTCAAGCTACAACAACTAGATTTTAAACAAGCTACATTTTATATACATGTATTTATTCTTCAGACATTCCCCTTTAAATGCAATAAGTAACAGTATGCAAAGTGACCCACATTTGTATTTCGACAGTTGAAATTGGGTAAAATTCAACAATTTGGACATGGAGCCACACTAGGATCCCCATATTTATGGGATTGAGCCATATAGGGCCTTGAAGATGAATATTCCAAAATAAATGTAATGTTTTTAATACTTCTTGAGTTACATGCACGCAAACGTTGAAGAAATAATTTTAGGCCCTTAAAAGGTAACGTACCAAAATAAATGTTGTAGAACCAAAATCTAAAAGGATATTCAAATTTCTACATTTCACTTCTGATTATACCCTGTATAATTTATTATGTGACAAATAAAGAAACCTTGAAAATACATTTAATACTTTTACTAAGTTATATACATGCAATCAACACCTACCAGTTTACCAGTACCTACAATGTTGTCCTTTTTACCCCCCCTCTACAAAATTGTGGATTGCTGAGTAAATGTACATCCACAACATTTTATATTTTGGGTTTCATCACTATTTGTTTATCTTTATTCATAAAATATTACCAAAATTGAATTGAAACAAAATAAAATTTAGTTGATTTGACATGGAATGACCAATATGTTTCAAAATTAGCTGAAAACTGAAAGTTAATTGAGTTTTTGTATTCTCAACTAGCACCAGCTAAATAAGTCTTACTACTTTTTTTTCCGGTAATGCCACACCCAAACTGTTATACTGTTCATAGCCACATCAGTCAGTATAAACTAGCACATGCCACAGCAAAGATCACTAACTTGCATTAACAATCTGGAAAACATTAGTAATAAACAGGAACCTATCTCTCTGTTGTGAAAAGTTCTCTAATTTGTATCTTGTTTATATTTAAATAATTTTCTCAAACATAGAGTACAAAAATGTTTGCTAGGGCTGTGCAATTAATCGCATGCGATTCTCATGCACATCTCATCAGTAAAGATGGAGCGGCAGTTAATACTAAGAGCCGTAGTTCACTGACAAGCTAGATAATATCGTGTTCATAATCGAATGTGAAATTGCCTAACTTGTCAGTGAACTACGGCTCTGTGTATTAACTGCTGCTCCATCTGAAAGCAGGTGATATCGATTTAGTGCCAATCACCGAACCGGCTTTACTGATGAGATGCGCATGAGAATCGCATGCGATTAATTGCACAGCCCTAATGTTTGCAGTATTTCTAGACCAGACCAGAGTGTTATGGTGATTTTCTTTTCCCAAATTTAGGTGGATCAGGGTTAGATATACATGGCAAGTTGGAGTGAAAATGGTTTGGCACACGTTGGAAAGTTTTCTCATAAAGGCCAACCATAAAATGAAACGGTTAAAATGTAGTTTGTGGCAAAATTGAAGCACTGCTTTTTAAAAGTACACATACTCATTCAAATTAACGTCATGAACTTGTAAAGCTGAGTTACAGATTATTCATCTTGTTTTTTCAAAGCATCTGCATGTTCACACGTTTTCTGAAAAACATCAAATCAAACATTCTTTAAAATATCTGTCAGTTTGTAGACCCATCTGCCGATTTTTGTCTGTCAGATACAGCATTCAGACGGACATTGATTTCTTTGTTTGATTATATACCTTAAAGACCCAGTTCCTCAACTTACTAGACTTTCAATAGAAACACTAAATGAGACCTATATTGTGGAAATTGTAATCATTACCATAAATAATGCTTGTTAGACTAATTTGTTTCCATAGTAATGTCCACACTCTCAATATGTAGCATTACAGCAGTGCTTCATTTTGTTGAAAGTGATGTTTTAACATCAGCTAAAGTCAAAGACGTGTTTCACCAAACAAAAAAGTTTTCGAGTTATGTCCAAATGTGTTCGCGCTACACTAGGGCTGTCAATGTATTAAACAAGTCTCTAGAGATCAAGTTAAACACCATTAAACTGTAATTAGCAAAGAATAACTACATTTTCCAAAGTTGATACTAAAATTATTTCATTCTGTTCTGCTTGACTTAAAAAGATCGGTTTGAATAGGCTGAATTTTTTTTAAGAATGCTGTTGCAGGTTTCATTACTAAAACAGTTTTAGTATGAAATGTTTTTTAGTTAATGGTTTGGAAGTAAACCTTCTAAACACGGTCACTGTAATAAAATTGTCAAAGTTCAGTAAGCCAGAAAGATAAACTGAATTCTTTAAAACTTATTTAAAAAACTGATTATTTCAATCTTTGAAAGCCTTAGTTGTGTCCCGTCTGACTTTAATATATATGAGCCATGGCTTTTTTTTAATTGTATGTGCCCATCTTTTTAATGAGCTCTTAACTGTCAGAAAATGCAAGCGTTATTAGGAAGTGGAAATTATTTTTAGTCAGATCTGCTCATAATCTGTCTTTAAGAAAGCTGGTCAGGGAATAGGTCCCCAGAACACAAGGATATTTAAAAGCAAGGATGTGTCGGAACTTTATATAGAAAAGATTCATGAATGTCTGCTTGTTTTATTTATCTTAGATGTGTACTTGATCATTTGTTTGAAATCATCTGTGACCTTTCTGATTAAAGTAGCATGTTTACAAAAATAATATTGAAGATCCATTGTGAACCATTACAGAGAAGGAAAATCCCTACACATCTCAATGTTTTGCAGCGGTTGAATTTGAACATGACTTGATTTTCTCAAGTAAAGTCCAGAAAAGGGGGGGAAGCATTCCAAAAACTGCTGCCACACGTTCTTCAGCGAACACCCTTACATTGAGTGTTCACACTATCGCTTCCTTCAGTATCTACACACTGGCAATCTGTCGAGGTATTTCTTGTGGTGATTGGTTTTGATTCTAGGTGAACATTCTTGATAGCATTTAGACCTGCATGCTTTGCCTAGTCAGTCTTGTTACTTATCCTGCAAGATTTGTTTACTTATTTGTTTTCAACTAACAAAAATAAGGGGAGGCTCAGTAATAAACGCTGATCCTACAATAATCAAAAGTAGTAAACTGTGTTAGGATTACAAAGAAAATAATTTATTAAAAAGTTAAATGCTTCCTAGTGCATACAGTGTAGGACCTCTTTATTTTCAATGCCAGACAATTAATTGTAGCAATGTGCCTTTTTCGTGCTGTAATACCATCTTTATTAAGAACTTAATTCTATGTGCTGAGGGTTTAACCATTGGGTTTAGCATAGAGTATGTCATCAGTTTGTGTTTGCGATTAAATGCATCTAGTTTATTTTTTGTAATTTTTTGAAGGCGTAACTTGACAACTTGTAGAAAACAGTGGTAAATTTGAACGAATTCTAAATTTTAGATTAATGTAGGTTAATCTGCTGTGATTCAACTGTAGGCACAAATGTCGTCAATGACCTGCACTGAAATCACCATCATGAACACAGAAATACCAAATACTTTGGATAAAAGCGTCTGCAAAATGACTAAATGTAAATGTAACATTCTTGTAGGGGTGTGCGATAATAGCATAATTGTTGTTTTAATGATATGCAAGCTGACATTATCGATTATGTCTCTCATTTTGCGCAAAAAAATGTGTCTTGAAAGTCCAGAAGCATTCACTGCATGATGAAACTTATTAAAATGTAGTTAGAATGCCACTATATTTCAAGTTACAAGTATATTCAAGTTTATATTTATATATATATATTTTATTATTATATTGTTATATTTACAAGATATAGTTAAGAAATAAGAATTTCGAATTTGTACTTGAATCTTTTTTTCGAATTTTTTAAGTAATCGTTTGAGTCATCATTGATTTTGTGACTCATTCGTAAAGCCAATCACTAGCATCGTTTCTAAATGAATCAGACATTTTGAATTAATAATTTGAATGAATTATTAATTGAATCGCTCATTAAGACACAGACTTGCTGCCACCTACTGGCGGCTTAGGTGTCATATTCTAAATTTCGGGTCTAAACCAGCCAAGGTACAAGCACAAAAACACACTAAGCAAAATATAGTTAATTATCATTATTGCAAAAAATCCCAATATTTTTTTTTTTTCAATATCGCACACATCTACATTCTTGCCTGCTCTTAAACTACATTCTGTCACACAACAACAGTAGTATTTGTGAAATGATAGTGGATTTGCTCCTCCCATGATGCTCGTTGGGACTAATGGTGTAAGCATATTGATACGAATGGTGAAACTGTTCTCAATGCTGATACTAAGTAGATGGAAAGACCTCTCAGCCAATCACATTCAAGGACCAGACGTAACTGTAGTAGAATTGTTAACAATTCTTTATTTACAATTATACTACATGTATAATACATCCATGTGGCCTTTGAGCATTCATTTTATTAAGTAAACATGGCTTTAAAATAAGTAACCTAAAGAAGATCAGATATTAATGCTTTTTAGAGTGAACATGCACAAATATCCGCATGGAAACATTTGAAAAAGACTTTGTCAGCCTAGTGTACCAAGTTTGGTACTGAGGTACCAGTACTTTTTACATATCTACTTAGGGCATATAAATGGTTATTCTTAACTCCTTAACTACAGTGCAGTGAGTTCCTTGCCATAAGAATTGTCTGGCATTGTCTGATGTTTTCATTGCATGTTTCCAGAAGATTAAAATATTCAGTAAAAATACTTGGAAGCATTTAATATTTTATCTGCTAGAAAAGGGATGTTTAGGAACGAATGAGTTAATGCAGGCCAATCATATCTTTTTTTTTTTGAAAAGCTGAATTTGTCTTTATTTATATTTTTATTGTTTATTTACTTTTCATGTTTTCCATGTAAAACCATTTTACATGCGAAGGGAGAGATTGAGAGATAGGTAAAACTGAATTCATAAATGAACCAACTACTGACCCAAATGTTATTCCTTCTCATAATATTGTGCAGACATTGCAAAAAGACAGAAATGGTCAGAACTTTGTTAGATTTGGGGGTGGTTTTCCAAATGCTAATTAAAACATGTTAAGGACCAAAAAGTAATCCATTGGATCATAATTCTTAAGGTACTATTAAAAGGCTAGAATCTTGAATCTATATCTTTTAATTATCAGTGTCATGCAGACAGAATGTAATCTTATGTCCATCTGACAAAATGGCAAACATTTGACATTAAAACTATATGTAGAAAGTAATATGATCTGGTCCAAATATCTTTTATCCATTTAGCATGTTGGTTCATGTCTGAATTCTCATTTAAGTTCTCACACTGCATTTGGAGATAAATATGCGCTGAACTTTTTTTTACTAATGAACTATGCTTTTCTGATTTTATCCACTACATCAAAATAAAGATCAGCTGCCTTGCCTTCAGTACTTTTAACATGACAGTTCTTCAAAAAAAGCATCATGTTGGATAAATGGTATTAAACTTGTATAATGGTTTAATTTTTTTCACAAAAATTATCTGTAAGAAAAAAAAGTATCAGAACTTTACTATTTCCTGTTGCAGTGTGTAAAAAAAATAACTTTTTGGGGCCTTTCCTAAAACTAGCTTCTAGAATAAAAGGGAAAGTCTTTTGAAATTTAAAACACATAGTTAACATTAGTATCTAACAGATGATTAGATTATTCCAGACCCCACTAATCTTTTTTTGTTTGTTTTTACCAATGTGCAGCTTGAGGAATGCAAATGGGTTGACTGCAGCAGATCTGGCCCATGCTCAAGGCTTCCATGATTGCACTCAGCTCCTCTCTAATGCACACAACCTGCTAAATCAGATAAATGGATTTGCCCATAATGGGACTGACCACTCACACATCCAGGGCCGCAGTCTTCTGAATGGGATAGCCAATAGAAAAAGATTACTTGATTGCACAGAGCCAAACCAAATGAAAAAAGCAAGAACTGAGAGTAAGTCTGTTTTGTAGTGCATTTAATCACATGTGTTTGTGCACATTACCAACACTAAATCAAGGAAAAAAAATGTTCTGACTATATTGCTTGTTTTCCATTCAGGCGTGAATTTTTCAGTGAAGGCAAACAATGGAATTGGAGAGGAGCTTGAGAGTATGAATGTGGAATCAACTGCTGAAAACCAATCAGGTGGGACTGGACCTTCTCCACCAATGTCTATTGACCTTGAACATCATGAGGACAGTGTTTCTTTGAGGAACCCCTCTCCCAACCAAAAATGTTGGAACCCACATCTATGACTTCAGTTCCTGGCCCCTGGCTATGGACAAGTTCTTACGCTTATTTATGAGACCAAGTTATCCACAAGTTCCCCCTGGTTTATCAACAAGATTTCAATGCAAATGATTTGGCTAGTATATTTTTATTGGATTTTTTTTAGAAGCTGACATTTATTTTCGAAAGTATGCTCACATTTGACTTAAATAAAATACTTTTTTTTCACTCCTTGCAAAGACACACCAGCTAAAATGATACAGAAATAGATATACGGGAGTTGCTGTTGCTTTTTTTTTTTGCTTTAATTCCATGAACCTTTGCCATTGAATTTGTGTATGGTTATTCTGAATCAGTTTTGTAAAAGTAGCTTACTTTTAGCTTAATATAGTACACTTGGCTTGTATGTAATAGTTATATTTTCTGAATCCTTCAGCAATATATTTCACAATGAAAGCATTAACTGATTTTAGGATATTTCATGAAGATGTCCTATTTACAAATTAATGAATGCATTGGTTAATATTTTACGAAAGTAATTGTGCTTCTATACTTTTTATATTAACTATTTTAAAGATTTCATGTGTAATCTTGTTTATTTGAAACACTGAAGCAGTTATTTATGGTTTCTAAAAAAACAAAACTTTTTTTCTCATTGCAAATTTTTACAGTTAATTGTTTAAACTCTCCTCTGTGACCATTTGGAATAGTACACCCTGTGTGTTGACATGCAGTAATAGTTAATTAAAAACAAGATGATATACTGTACACTTAAAGTATAAGCAAAAAAATTAATACTGAAAATGAAATGCAGTTTATCAATCGGCAATGTATTGGGTACAAATGTTTTGTTTCTCTGGTCTGGCCAACGTTCTTGTGTAATCAAGACCCTTTGCTCATCGCTTTCTGACGCGTGTCTTGTTTTGAATGACAGATGAAGCCATAGCCACAGGTTTGAGGAATGGTCATGGGCAGCAGAACAGTTTCACTGTCAACAGCTTTGCCACAAATGGACAGTGCTCTCAGTCCCAATTCAATGGGGTTGAAACCATTCCAGCTGAGTCAAGAATGGACATGTGCGGCTCACTGCACCTTAATGGCAGCCCAAGCAGCTGTGTATCTCACCGGCCTGCATGGGGTGCGTTCCTATCTGACTCCGGTGAGCATCTGCACTATGGACACTACCATGGCTTCGGAGATACGGCAGAGGACCTGGAAGATGCACAGGAGCACAGCACGATCGTGAAGGTAGAGCAGCACTATGACCAAGAGGTTCTCAGTGCTGTGCAGCTGTTCCATGGATCATAAAGTCGAAATGAGTTTCATCCATTTGATTACAAGTGGTTACATTGATGGCAGCAGTATCCGCCTTAAACCGAGGGGTTATCTTGCACCTTAATGCAGGCTGTTTTGTTTTTGGATTTCGCAAATTTGTTTTTGATAAAAGGGGACAATCTTTCTACCAAAGGGGAAAATTTGTATTTTTGACTATTTTATTATACTTGCGTGTTTGATCTCAGCCTAGTTATCTGGGTGCATTTCTTTTTCCTCTTTAATGCAATGTTAGAACGTTAAGTTGTATGATAGTTGATTTTTATGTGAATTAATTGTGAGTTTGTAGTTTTGTGCCAGTGAATACTAGCTTTTTGAAAAAGGAGTCTTTTTTTAATAATTTTATTGTATTGTGAGTTTTCTTTCCTGAGAAACAAAGCTGACATGCTGACTATATAACAGTGTTTGTTTGTTTTTATTTTTTGAAAAAGAAAGCTTAATATGTATAACATTCCTTCATCTTTGTACCCGGTGTTCTTATAAAAAAATATATTTCTAATAAAAACAACTCAAAGGAAGCTCCTTTAATTGCCACCTGAAGACAGTTCTTCTATATGGTATAGCTGAATCTTAAGTAAAGATGTATCAATGTCTATGTTCATTTTGAAAGTAAATGTGTACATTTCTCTCTTTTTCTTACATCATCTTCAGTGCACTTTGGTGTTGACCCTCAATTCATCACTGACTTCTAAAAAATCAACATTATCAAAATTAGAACCTTATTTCTCAATTACTATGCATATGCATACACTTTAAAAGGCACTTTTTTTAAATCCACCATGCCTTGTCTGAAATAAAGACAGGTCGTGGTGTACAACAAAAAATGAAATTTGAATTAGCAAATTGTTCCCATGGGAGGCTGATGCGCCCACCTCGGTTCCCTGTCTCACGTGTTTTGACACACGGGTGTCACCTGTCTTCTGCGTCGACCTAGCGCGTTCGACTTTAAGCGACGCTGCATAGAATGGTCAGTGTATTACATCAAAGTACCGCGAGAGCCATTCGAAAGCATAGGAACCACCTGCTCTCTTATCGCTCTCGCGGTACTTTGATGTCATACCTTGACCATTCTGCGCAGCGCCTCTTAAAGTCGAACGCGCCTCTTTACTGCGAGGCCTAAGCGCTCCGCCTGTAACACGTGGATCTTCGATTTAATGCCCCGAGAAGGGGGTGGAGGGCAGCATTTTTAACCCATCTAACTGCTATGATATACTAAATATAACAGCATAGGTGTATTGAATTTAATCACAAATATTACCTTTGTAGATCATTTAAATGGTACGAGTTATTTTAATGGCAGTCTTCATTATTAACTTAGTTCCAAATATGGTTAATAATTTGCCACCCCCACACGTATGACAGTGGTATCGTCTGTTTTCCGTGTTGAAATCCTCCAAGCAGAGCCGAAAAGCAAATTTCGAGTCGAGGAGCTTTCGAGAGAAGAGCAAAGGCACATATTGTAAATTATACAACAGAAATTTATATCTGACACTTATATCTGTACAGTTTTAGCAATGTCTACTCCAGCACGACGGCGACTCATGAGAGATTTTAAAAGGTGAATCGTGAAAAAAATATATATATGAGGAGCTGTTGTTTACTGAGCCCGGATGTACGTTACCTTAAAAAGACCTGCATGTGAAGAAACATTTAGAAGGGAACTATTTTGATTGCAAGAAATAATATGAACTAAAATTTTCATTTTAGTAAAACTGCTGTTCTGTTAAATGTATTGTAAAAGGAAAGTTATTTGTTTCGTTTATTTGGACCTTTCTAAATCTAATCTGGCTCCCTTGTTTGTTTTGAAACAAACATCCCCAGACTTCAAGAGGATCCTCCAGCTGGTGTTAGCGGTGCACCGTCGGAAAACAATATCATGGTATGGAACGCAGTGATATTTGGGTAAGTACTTCCTGTGAGCAGGTTTGTGCTGTGGACTAAACCAAGTTTAGCATCTTTCCAGGTTCACGTTTCTTTATTCTGAAACCCGAGCATTTTGTCAACAGTTCATATTGCATAAACCCGTCCTTTGGTAGGCCTACTTGTCTTGACTAGTCTGTGTTTTCAAGCACTGAACCTAAAAGCAAAAGGTGACCTGGTGGCATTATTGTGGTTATCCCAATGTGACCACTTTTCACTCTTGTTTTCACAGGCCAGAAGGAACTCCCTTTGAAGATGGTAAATATAAACATTACTTCGTGAGGTCCATAAGTTATAGTAATTTAAGACATGTATTTTCATGCTTTAAGCCTGTTTTTGTTATAGGTACATTCAAACTGACTGTAGAATTCACAGAAGAATACCCAAATAAACCACCCACAGTCAGATTCATCTCAAAAATGTTTCATCCTAATGGTAAGATTTAGTTTTTTGTTTGTCATTATTTGTCATTCATAATCAGTAATATGGCATTTTTATAGCATATGGCATTCTTGACACGACATTAAGGGAGTAGTTCTCCCCAAAATTAGTATTTTGCTGAAAATGTACTCCCCCTCGAGCCATCCAAGATGTAGATTAAATTGTTTCTTCTAGGAACAGATATGGAGAAATTGAGCATTACATCACTTGCTAACCAGTGGATCCCCTGCAGTGAATGGATGCCGTCACCGTCAGAATGACAGTTCAGACAAGCTGATAAAAACCCACAAGAATCCACACGTGTCCAGTCCATAAATTAATGTATTTTCTTTTGAAGTGAAGAGTTGTGTGTTTGTAAGAAACAAATGCATCATAAAGTTGTTTTACATTCAAACCTTTGCTTCTGGCCAAAATAAGTCCTTTATTGATAATAAGGTTTCCTCCAGTGAAAAAGCTGTCCTCATCTGAATCAGGAGAGAAATATGCTCAGATCAAGTACAGTTTACAAGAGAAAAAAAAACAGTCCTATATAAAACTGTTGGTGTTTTTTGACATGAAAGGACAGCAGGGGATGGACTTTTTCATTGGAGGAAACAATGTGAATTATGGAGGCAGTGGTTTGAAGTTAACACCTTGACAGATTTGTTTCTTACAAGCATGCAGCTGTTTGCTTCATAAGCCATTAACTGTAGTCATGTGGATTATATTTTTATCAACTGTTTTGACTCATTCTGATGGCACCTATTCACTGCAGAGGATCCAAGTGATGTCAAACTAAATTTCTCCAAATGTGTTCCTATTAAGAAACATAAATTATATTAAGCAAATGTTTGTTTTTAGGTGAACTATTCCAATTAACACCTTTCTCTTTCAATTATATTATAGTATATGCAGATGGAAGCATATGTCTTGACATCCTACAAAATCGTTGGAGTCCAACTTATGATGTGTCATCAATTCTTACCTCAATCCAGGTAAAATATTGCTTTTTACCATTATAAGTATAATATATAATTTTATCAGAACACTGCTTGACCAGTTTATTTTCCTGTTGGTTTCCCCCCAGTCTTTGCTTGATGAACCAAACCCTAACAGTCCAGCTAACAGCCAAGCAGCTCAACTTTACCAGGAGAACAAACGGGAGTATGAGAAGCGTGTGTCTGCTATTGTCGAGCAGAGCTGGAGGGACAGCTGACCATACACTACAGAGCACAAAACTTTGTGTGATTATAGTTTAGTAGAGTGAATTGTGAGGAAGTTTTTTCCTCCCCCCCCCCCCCTCCTGTCTCACACCACTCTCATGCCGTTCTAATGCACTTTAATCAAAATCAATCCTTTTTCCCTTGGAGCACTTGTGCTCAGCCAATATCACCTGGTCATTTTCTGTTCAAAAAGTGACAGACATGGTGTCAGCCCAGAAACCTGGACTATATGATGATATATCCAAGGGTCACTTTTTAAAGAAAAACCAAACTGAATGGACAAGGTGCCAGCCTGCCATCCTTGAACTATCCAATGCCCCAATTGAAACTGATGATCCTGTTATACTGTTTTTGTGTGTTCTGTTACATGCCTGAAAGTGTGTTTTTTTTCTTCTATTCCATGTGTTAGATAGCCTAGTGTACTATATTATAATAATACACTTTGAATTTTGTGTACAGGATCCGAGTATGATTAGTCTGTCATCTTTTTGTTTGTTTTAATGTGGTCAAGAATTTTTTTTTTATCAAAACAAGAATGGTAATTTTAACCATAGAAGAAAAAACATTAACTGTCTGAAGAGCAATACATTTTTCAAACATTTATATTGAGGTTTTTTACAAGATACAACTAGCTACATACATTATTGACAATGAGAGCTCATTCACATAAACAATACAACATATCACATGACTAAAGATTCAGTTATGTTTCATATGAAATATCAGTTAAATTAAATGCTCTTTAAACAAAACAATAAAAAATGTCTGCCTCTCAGAGAGCAGCTGAGTTCAAGCCCTTAGATGGTACTTCTTAACTGTATCATTTTTTAATAATTGGGGAGATGCAGAACAAGAATCTGGTGGAGTTTGCAGAAAACAATTTGATTTTAAATTGTTATTCGTTTTTAAATGTGTATACAGCGACATAAACAGCATTTGTCATGATTTTGGTATGCAATTATGAAAAAATTATACAGTAAAACAACATAAAAATCACCTCAATGGTACTGGGGGAGATGCAGAACAAAGAATCTGTTCTGAGTTTGCAGAAAACAATTTGATTTTATCTTTTTAAGATTTTTCTTTTAAATATGTCTATATAGCAATGTAAATAGCATTTGTCATGATTTTGGTATGCAATTATTACAAAATAATACAGTAAAAGAACTTGAAAAATCATCTCAGTGGTACTTGGGGAGACGCAGAACAAGAATCTGGTGGAGTTTGCAGAAAACTAATAAATTAACTGCCTGCGGTTTCAGTTTGATAAGCGATCACTCTTGAAAAAAAAAGATTTGCAAAGGTTTCGAAGCTTCATGGCTATCACTACCACGCAACGCCATGTAGACGCGCAACAACATTTTAGGCGTAGATGGCGCGACTGCCTATAAATGCGATCTCCGAAGGATGCAGTCTTCCGTTTGAGAAACGGCCATGCTGTGTATTCGTACACATTTAGATAGCGTAGCTACTAATAAAAACTTTACAACAAACTAAACTTGCTTACATTTAAGCTTCTTCATGCATATTTCTATCACTGACAAAAAATATTTTATATTACAAAATAAAGACAAATTTAATTATTCTACTTACATTTTGCTTCAAAATGCATTGCGAGAACTTGTAACCCAAGATCTCATGATCACAAACGGAAATCACTTACTAAGAGACCATTGTTTTCACTAATGGAGTTTTGGAAGGGCCCTTAGTTCGTGAAGGGATTAGGTTGTTCACTTTCATTTGAAAAGTCCCTACAAATGCCATCCCCTTCCCAAAGTGCCCTTCAATTGCACACAAAAAGCTCTTTGGAATCCGCTTATTGTTATTTGCCTTGCTTTTGAGTGCATGGCCATCTTGACATTGGAAGAGGCTAGGGAGTGAGGTGAGGGAAGTTGGACAGGCAACCATTTTTTTAATGGAAAGTTTACATATCAGTATTTGAATTACTAAAAAGGACCAAAATCAGAAGTGGTCTTTACTTGATGTATAGGCAGAAATAATGGATGATTCGATGAATGGAGCAAATCATACAATGGAATTCCTTGAAGTACAATATAAGAATAATAATAAAAAAGGAAATAACGTGATGAGTTTGATTATGAACAAACATTCAACAGAAATAGAACCAGGAGTATAAGGCAAGGAATGGTGAGCAATGGTGGAGAAGGAGAAATCAAAGTTATGATCAAGTTTATAAAACAAGCAGAACAATACATTCTGTCAAATTATCAAAAGCGTTAGAAAAAGAAATAAGGACAGTGATAGGGGCAGCCTATCTAGGTAATGGAAGAGTCTTGATTAAGAGTTATGATGAGAACAAAAAGCAAAGGGTCTAAAAGCCATTTGTTAAGTCTGAAAAAGAATGGAGTAATGTAGCTTAAATGTGAGGAAATAAAAAGAAAACAGTTTGGAGGTTGGAAGTTGCTCAGATAAAACCCGAAGTCAGGATAGTCAAAATGTCATAATTTTTTTGTGTAGATACATTTTGAAGACCTATCTTTAAAGGTGAGGTTATGTTTCAAATGTATTAGTATGGGAATATGCACCCCCACCTTTGTGTTGTTATTGTCAGCACATAGGACACACTGTTTCTGTTTGTGAGGGAAAAGGTGATGTGACGTGGAGGAGAGCATGAGTATGGGAAATGTCAAGAAGGAACAAGCTGAAGTGTTGCAGTTGCGGAGGAGAGCATAGCGCTGCGTGTGGAGGATGTCCTCTTTAACAGCAGGCTCATGAAATCCAAAAGGTAGAGTCTGCATCAAACTTTTCCCAAAACATTTTCCGAATGCAATACATAAAGTGAAGAGTGGGCAAAGAAGTAGGGCTTTCAAATACCTGTAGAAAACACAGGTAATATGTTTTCAAAAAAAGAGAAATTTTCACAATAAGATATTTCTTTATGAAAACAATTGGAGCAGTATCAGTGGTAAGGTTTCTTGGAGTGTGGTTAGATGAGAAACTGAACTTTAACATAGGCTACATGAAAAATATATTGAATAAATGTAAGAAAGCACTGAATGTTAAGATATGTTTATTTAGTGGGTATAGTGAATGGGGGGCTAGCCGTAGTTCTCTCAGAAAACATATATTTGGCCGTTTATTAGATCGGCAATTGATTGTGGATGTATGGCATACGGATCAGCAAGCCAGCATGTACTGGAAAAAAAAATTGACAAGTTGCAGAAACAAGCTTTGAGAATATGCTGTGGATCATTTAGAAACACCCCAAAGCTGCACTGCAGGTAGAAATGGTGAAATGCCATTAGAAAAAGAAAAACGCATGCATTAAAAATGTTTACTGGATCTTAAAAAGGGCCACAATAGTAAACATCCAACTAAGGGCGATTTTTGAAGAATGCTGGAACATGAAAGAACAAATATAAAAAAGTATTGGTTGGATAGCAGAAGAAATGGGCACTAAACAATGAATTTAGCAAATAGGAAATATAGTGATGCAGTGGCTATATCTTAAGTAGCCTTCTCGTCTATAAGCTTTCTATTGTCACTCCAGTTCAGTTGGTGGCGGTAATGCACCAAAAGTTGCTTTCCCCCCACCGCCAATAAACTCTACAAGAAGAAAGAAGAAGAAGAACCCACTGCAAAACAAAACACCGAGTGAGAGATCTGTGTGTCAATGTGACAGTTTGGTGTGGTGGGAGTTATGACCCTTACCAGTAGCGGAACTTTCCATGTGATGACACTGAAAAGAAACACATCGACGTAGAACACATCGAGGACGTTAGACTATGAACAGATTGCTACACATGCCATCAATCCAAATTGCAAAACACGCTAAAATGTGTAGAGAATATTATTGATCGTCAAGGTTATGCAACATCTTTGTTACTATTATAACCATCAAATGCAGTAAGATGAAAATGAGCTTCCTTTAGCATTGATTGCAAAATGTAAGACTGCTTAATTCTGGCTTTAGAATCAGGCATTCGATTCATAATGGTGTTACAAAAACGGCATTCGCTGTCCAGTCATAAATATATGCAGCAGGCGGAGAGAAAGTGGATAAAACCAGCGGGGTTTGACACCGTGTGAAGACTTACAACAGTCCACCAAGCAGAAAGAAACCTCTGGTTTGCACAAGAAAGAATTGCTACTGTAAGGCACATAGTGGTCCATAACGTCATTTGAGATTTTCTTACATGTACATTACACGTTCTTCTGTCACTTCCAGGTATAGCTGTGGACCTACTGTTTATGATCATGTGCCCATCTCGGTCATGCGTGGTAAGTTTTTCTGTTTGATAACTAGATGCAGAACGTTGAAATAAGCACAGTTTTGTTGTAGTGTTATTTTAGTATTATTGAGATAATAGAGTTTTTAAATTAAAACGATCCATTTTAATTTTAGGTGGTAGGTTTAGTCTATTTTGTTTTGTTCTGGTAACTGATTACATTTAATCTTGATTATGCAGTCGTATTCCAAAAATAGTGTAAATAAATATCTGTAATTAGATTATATTACATTTTTACTTTATTAATTCCATATATTTTTTCTTCTTCCTTGCATGCAGCTCATATGTCAGATTTGACATTCTGCAAAGGATCTTATGCAGAATGTTTGAAATTAATGTCATCCACGTCATGGTCATCACTGACATTGATGATAAAATAATACAAAGAAGCCTTGAGGTAAGTGTTAACTGATAATACATTGTTTAACTTCTGTTTGAGTAAATGCAAGATTAGTCATTTATTTGGAAGGATGTAAATATTTAGACATTTTAAGACATGTAAAAAGTTTTATTTTATGTATTTTGTTTAAAATTTGCAGCAGAACATCTCGCCCACTGTCCTAGCAAGAATGCATGAGGAAGAGTTTAAGAGGGACATGCAAGCACTGCGGGTAAATCACCACTTTTGGTTGATTGGGGTTATCTTGTCTAAAATATTTATTTGACTGATCTTTGTTCACTTGTCCAGGTTCTTCCTCCAGCTGTATACATGAGGGTGACAGACAACATACCCCAGATTGTAACTTTTATAGAGCGTATTATTGGAAATGGACATGCCTATGTCACAAGTCAAGGTGCCATTCTCTATTTTGTTGAAACTTACAGGTTAAGGCCTTCTTGTTTAATCTTTTTTCCCCAACAGTGATTAAAAGATGAAACTGAATATCTAGTATTATTTGTTGATCCAGGGAACGTCTACTTCGATACTCAGTCAATTGGAAACCGCTATGGCAAGCTTGGGAACCTTGGAGGATTGTTGGGGAGCTGGGTATGTTTATATATTTAGTTTTTTTTTTGGAGGTCTTCATCATCAATAACAGAAAATGTAAATGGTTTACTCAGTCTTTACATTTAAATTTTTATCCAAAGCGACTTACGTAAGTGAATGCACTATTCAGGCTATATCTTTTTTTATCAGTATGTGTGTTCCCTGGGAATTGAACCCACAACCTTTTGTGCTGCAAACGCAATGCTGTACCACTGAGCCACAGGAACACATCTTTAATCACACGTTGGGCTAACTTGAATAATGAACTAAATTCATATTTACTTTTATATATGCCATGTCTGTTGTTAAGAGAAGTCCATGTTTCTTAATTAAAATGTATTAGAAGCTAACCTAAATAAGGTTGAGTAATAACAGTTTCTTGTATTTTAGGAGCTAAGGATAAAAGAGATCCAAGGGATTTTGCTCTGTGGAAAGCATCCAAAGCACATGAACCTCATTGGGAATCACCTTGGGGACAAGGAAGACCTGGGTGGCACATTGATGTTCTACGATTGCTAGGTATTTGTCTTTCAAACCAAATATCAGTGTATGTTGGTATTTGTTTTGGATTGCTTCGATTTGAATGGATGTCAGTGCTACATTTACTCTATGTATACATAGTTTAAGGCAGTATCTTGAAGAAATGTATCCTCTGTTCAGTGTTCATACAGAAACACAACATAATGGAGGTTTACCCCATTATAAGTCACGTCAGTTTTCAGTAGGTCTTTAAGCCCTGTTTGGATGGTAATTATTTATGTGTACGTCTATGTAATTCCAACATTTAGGAGGGGCTAGTCTGTGATTTTATTGCTGTCCAAATCCAGAATGTCCTTTTTTTTCTCCGCAAGACTTACGTTTTTTTTGCTCCAAATATGGTGAGGTGGTTTATTGTAGTTTAATTGCTTTATACACCTCTGGCTCAATCCAAAAGTGGTTTTGTTATACCTTTTGATCACTGCCATGCCAATAATTGTTGCACTTTGTTGTGCATGCTTTGTCAATATTGGAGACTTTTATTACTGAAATGCGGAAAGTTGTTTACAAGAAGAGTGATTTATGTATTCACATCCATGTATATTCATGTGAACTTTTGAAATCAGCCTTTGTGGCAGCAGGCATGTAATCATTTTTTTTTATATTATTTATATAAATTAGGACTAATCGGTTTACTTGTTGGCTAAATAGTTAAATGTTTGCCTTATGTAAATAATAGGTTATTTCTGCAAATTTTCACCTTTTTTATAACATACATAATTTTGAGAGTTAAAATGTAAGATAACCAATTAACCAACCAATTTTCCTTTTTTTAAATTGGATATTAAAATGAATACGTAATAAATATTATATAATTTTCCTATAATTACATTTGTCATCGT